>CM002486.1:1515524-1626607 GCA_000325765.3 Leersia perrieri | reverse complement strand
GCGGCGGCGCTTCTCCGTTGCGGCGGAGTCTCCTCGGTGCGGTGCTCTTCTGCTACGGGGGAGGCGCTGGAGCAGCCGGTGCTGGGATGCGGCCGCCGGAGATTCAGCTCGTCAGCTTGGGTTGGGGTTGGCCCCCGCCTATGGCGCGGTCTGCCTCGGCGTCAGAACACGGCGGCCGCGGCAATGGCTTGGGAGGCGCGCCACTCGACGAGGTAGAGGAGGGGAGCTATCTAGCTTAGTGAAAGGCCGCGGTTTTTAATTCTTCATTTCGTTTTGTACATTTTGTTTTTGTTTTGTTTTAAGCAGCAAAGCAGCATTTCCAACAACGGTTTCGCCTTTTTGTCTTTGTGATGTTCTTCTATGCAGGAGCTCCATGGCAACAGTATCAAGTGAGCCTGACGCATCTGCTTCACAGTGTGAGGAACTTGTACATTTCATCAAATCCACATTTGGGGAACTTGAAGGTAAACCATGTTCCACCCTGGTCTGTATTTGGCGAGAAACTCTTATGTCAAGCATGACTTATTGTAACGTTGTGCCATTGTTTAGTGCAGAGTAAACAAAAATTCCGAGATCATTATAGAGTATGTTGCGCTGTTGCATATGATTAACTCCTTTTTGTGGAGATTTGCGCTGTTGCATATGACTAATTCCTTTCTGTGGAGATTTTTAATGTTGTTGATATTCTTGGGCCCAAAAATCAAAGATTTCCTTGTAGTGAGTACCATGTCTTGCCACCTGACCTGAACCGTTTGTATTGCTTTTGAAGATGATGTTCTGTTCTAACGTACAAGAGTGTACTGATATTTCATCTTTATTCAATATATTTTGTCAAAGTTCTTCCAAAGGTGAAATGATCTTGCGTCTGGTACAGGAATAGTGCTAGTCTTTAATTTTAGAGGTCAGTAATAAATTGAAATGCCGCTTCTTTTCCTGAGGATTAGCCTCTTGTTATAACCTACAATTTGTTGATGCAGGACAAAATCATTGTTGGTTGAATTGCATGAATGACACCTGGAAGACCCTCAATCAAGGATCATACCTTATCCTTTTATATGAATCTTGTGGAACTTCTGACAACCACGGAGAACTTATGTCTGCTTTTCGAAGATTGAAATATCTTCAGCAGAGGTTTATATGTAAAACGTGCTGGTTTTCTAGCCTGACAAAATCTAGAACTTGTTTTAACTTCTTCTCCCCTTCTTAGGTATCCACGTCTGGCTGTTTTTGCTATGGAGTATGGGGTTGATATTACTTCCCTAGCACAGAGCCAAGCAGTTCATACAGTAATGAAGGAGTACATTAGTTTTCCTATCTTGATGTCAGATAAAGACTTTTCAAATGTAAGGCAGATAACCTTGAAATCTTTATATTATTATAGAAGTTTGAAAATGCTTTCTTGATCAATAAGCACATGAATTTTGAATTTGTGATGCATAAAAAACTGTATTCCATAGTTCCATTTTTTGTTAATGCCTTTGGTGTGTTTTTACGCTATTTTAACCTGGGGATTTCAACCTATATAATCTACAAATGTTATGCATATTTGGTATATTCAATTTGTCCAGCATGTGAGTAGACTCGGTTTCAAGAACTTTTTAATCATGTCTCTGACTCTCTGTTAAAATTGAAGACCTGATGTTTCATTTTCCTTTTGTGTTCAAGTATTGTATCAAATACTTCTTTGAAACAAGAATGTCCTTTCATGAGTGTTCAGATGACAAACGGTGCTTGCTACTTGCTATTTGAAGGTTCCGAGGATCATGTCCTCTTCTCAAAATGGGATGAAGAGCTTGAGGTTTTAATCAAAGGTAAAAACTAAACATAACTGGCTATATTTGTAATGTGTCTTGTCTTAATATTCTGTTTTCTAGGACTTCTCTGCATCATTCATTGTTTTCTAAGCCTGCAAATCTTTACTGAAAGCAGGCATGGACAATACTGTCATGAAAACCGAACCTTCTGAGACTGCTCTAGAATCACGAGTTTCTTGGCAAAAAGAAGAGGTTCCTAAAGAACCGTATGTTGGTTCTGTAAGGAATTTGTTACTATACCATCCTGGTACTTGTCACCTTTTTCCTTCAAATAATCAATATTGCAGCCTAATTCTATAAAATTGTGCATTGTTTTCCCTCCATTTAATCCAGAAGTTGTAAATAATACTCAAATAGTCAACTTAATGTGCTGTAGCTTGCATATCGGTTGATGAAGATGGAGATCGTATTTTCATCTCAGACAGTAACCACCATAGGGTCATCATTAGCGACAGCAATGGGACTATTTTAGATTATGTATGTATGACTTTTTGTTTCTTTTCGGTTTAAATCTTATCTGCACGACTGCATGGAATGTAGAACTGCAGCCATGCAGGATAATAATTGCAATTTGTCCTTTTCAGATTGGATCTTCCCCTGGCTTTGAGGATGGCGAATTTGAATCTGCCAAGTTCTTGCGCCCTGCTGCATCATTTTATAATGCTTCTGAAGATTGTCTATATGTTGTAGATTCGGAGGTAATTATCCACCACATTAGACTCAATACTTTTCATTTTGATAAGAGAAGTATGATTAATATCAGAACTGTGTATATTCGTAGGTCTTATGTGCATATTACACATATTGTCCTTCTTTCCTTGTCTTCCCTTGTTTTTACTAAAGTTACTACTAACTCACATACTAATGCACCTCTCCTGCCTGATTCTTCTGCAGAATCACGCAGTTAGAAAAGCAGATTTGGGAAGGAGGGTGTTACAAACTGTCTATCCAGCCTCCAGTAAAAGCACTGGCATCTGGAGTTGGCTTGTTGAGAAGCTAGGGTTGAGACGGGAAGATGCTCCAAGTGAAAATTTTGATCCAGATTCGATATCATTTCCATGGCATTTGCTAAAGATTACAGAAGAAGACTTCTTAGTAGCAGACCGCAAGTATGCACCACTTCTCATCCCCTACAAGTTGACCTTTTTTAAATATCAGTTGGATTAATTTTGTCTTTCTCACATGGCTATGGCCATTTGGAACTTATTTTCAAGATTCTGCACCTTTTGTATATGTACAGTTCAGTCTGATCTCAGTTTTAGTTCCATATTGATAATGGATCTCAATGATGTTTCTGTGGATGCTTGCTAATTGTTCTTTTGGTTGAGTATGGGAACAAGATTCTTCTCTCAGGAATTCAGAACAAGATTCTTTTGTAGAGAGCTTTCTTGTTTAGTTGTTTACTGGTGAACCTATAGTTTTAACAAGAATATTTGGTCAAATATGGCTGTGTTTTTGGTTAAACAAACTATGGAAGTGCTTAAGTAAATGCAGTAAAGATGCACCGTGTTCTTTGGTTCTTATGTGGTACACACACACAATGTACTGTTTGCCAACTATAGCTGGTTCCTGTTTCAGAATACTGTCTTGACTTTTGATTTGCTAAGAAATGCTTCTTAGTTCTTATGCTACCATTGTTTGCTGCAGCTTTGAAACATTGTGGATCTTGAGCATGTCAACTGGTCAAAAACAGGAAATTGGAAGAGGTCAGTAAATTCTTTTGTTTCATAGGTTAGACTTAAATTTTTCTAACTCATTGAAGAGTTAAAGTCTTGTGAAGGTAGAGCTGAAGAAATGGAGTCATATCAGCAAGCGATAAATGAGAAATGTGCTCTGCTGAAGGATGTGAACAGGAATTGGTCATCAAGTGCTAAAGAGCATTCTGATCTGTTGGGGAAGATTCCCTTCAAGGAACTTGCCTCGTCAATTGCAAGATTTCAGAATTACATTGTCTTCTGCGATGCAGGTTGATCTATAAGCTGTTATTTATGTTAAGACTTAGTTTGCTGTAAAATCATATTCCAATTTATTTCCTTTCTGTGAAGATAGTCAAAGGGTTTTGAAGTATGACTTGGATACCAAGGACATCTCAAATATTCAGTTTTCGAATTTTGGGGTCCTTGGGTTGCCATATTGGTTTGTTTGCCATCTCGAGAGAGTATCAACCTGGTAAGTTGCTTGTCCTAAATTCATATGTTCATCGTGTTATGATATGGAGCGTGATATGCTAAGCTTGCATGTTCATTGTTTTGACACTCCTTTCTACTTGTCTTGTAATGAATCGACAGGGGTCATTCAACTGGCCAATTTCAACAGCATATCCGTCAAGTAAATGTGCTCCCAGGTAACTTGTCATGCCTTCAACTTTAAATGCTTTTGAATTGACAGTATCCTGTATTGTATTATGCAAAACGTCAGTTTGAAATTTTAAAACAAACTCTACTGGTTTGAATAATCACAAAAAACAACGTAAGTTACTTGGATGCATAATTTTAGGAGGAGCTTTATTGTTTTGTCCACTTTGCCACATTTCACTGCTGTCTGTGTGGGACTCATTCAAGATATTGGTGTAACTTGAGGATATTATTTTGACAGGAAGATGCAATATAAAGGTTTCTGTAGATATACCAGCTGATACTGAACTTGCCTCACCTTTGGCTGAGAGTTGTATTTGGCGCCAGGTGAGGGGATCTGGTGCTGAAATTTCTGGTTCTGATGAACCTGCCACAAACACAGAAAAGGTAAAGGAACTCCCTTCATACTGATTCTCATGTGGACACCGTGATTCTCATGTGGATTTCGACTCTAGTTGGAAGAAGCTAATCCTTCATACTGATGCACATTATATCAGGTTGGTATAGCACAGCAGTGGTATGATGAGATAGACAACCTAGCATTTTCGGAAGTTCATGAGGAACCTACTGAGCATGAAGGTGATGAGAACCCTTCAGATGGAAATTTTCAAGACCAGAGAAGAGTGAATTTCACCTGTGTCGTTAACGTCAGTCCTGGGACATGCGAGGTTCGTCTTGTCATAAAACAATCTTCTACCTTGGGGGAAAATGCCTTTACTTTTCTGTCGTAACAACTCTTAAGCTGCATTGCAGCTGGTGGCTTCTGCTGCATTGTACCTGAAGATCGATAGCACAAAAGGTGACCATGGAGAGCAGAAAGCTCTGATCAAGAAGATCATCCAGTGCCACTGTCGCGAAGAGCATGCAGGAATTGAACAGCTGATGGAGAACTGCAAGGATGCGAGAGACCTGACAATCATGAAGCCAGTGCACCTGAGACTGATGTTAGAATGTGCTGATCATCCAGCTGGAGCCACCAACAAGGAGACCATCAACTCAGAGTCCAGCTTTGAGATAAACATCTCACTCGATTAGTTTCCATCAGATAAACATCTCACTCGATTAGGGCAGCAGAATAGTTTTGTTTGTTCGCTAGAGAGAAAAATCCAACACTATTAGATAGTTTTGTAGCTTGGTGTTCGTGTACCACATGAAAATTCAGTTGAAACTGGATCACGTTTCATCAAGATTCACTCATGGAGCACATCAAATCTCGTCTTTTTTTTGGCTCAAGTTAATACCACAATTCTGTAATAAGTTTCTCCACTTGTATAATCTAGAGGTTAGAATCTAACATTTTGAGTACAAGAAGAATCAATATTCGTTGCATTTGATCTCTTATGTGCAAAGTACCATCTCAAGGTTTGTGCGTATGATCTGGGCCGTGCATCTTTGAGAAAAAATTGCATGCAACGCATGCTTTCAGATGGTTATAGATGTTATCGTCCGCATCAAGAGAAATTCCACATCTCATATATGGCATCATGCTAATAATTCTCAGTTCATGGATTTTGCACATGCCAGTAGGATTCAAATCGGCTGCCAATGTGGATGAGGGATTACAAGTCAAATGTAGGCATGAATTTAACTGGAAACGATGCAAATATCTTCACCATCTAATCTGTCGCATACCCTATCAACACAGCATTCATAATCTCAAGGTGAATGAGATGAATGTACAACTGCACACATGCAGTAAACAGGAACCGACGAACAGTTAGAACATCCGATTGACAGTTGAGGTTCTCAAATTGTACTGAAGAAATAAAAGAATCCAAGAATCAGACAGGTTGCAGTGAACTGGATAGGCAGAGCAGAAAGTACTGGAAGGCGTGGTAACAAATTCGTTTGGCTTCAGACTCCATCAGTTTCCAACTTCAGTCAGTGATTCCTCCTACAATTAGGACTTCAGTTAATGTCAGCCTCCCAATTTGCAGCCGGCTTGCATTGGTAAGCATCCAGTGATTGGCCAGACATATCTTTGTGCCAAGTCATAACAGCAGAGCTTCTTCTGGATCGATCCTGCCCACATGAAGAACATCAAAGATAGAGCAACAAGGAGCACAATGACTCCAAGAATGATCTTCTTCTTCCTACGGTTCATTCCATGACACACTTTCTTGTCCTTTTCACTTGGCTCCTTCTCTCCGTTTTCAGACTCAGTATGGTGAACTATACACCTTGTCAGCCTTCTATGCTTACTCATGTGATCCTCTTCTGTTTCCTTTTGGATTTCATTTTCTTGTAGCTCTTGCTGATGTTCCATTTCCTCTTGATGTTGTTGTTCTTGATGCTGTTGCTGCTGCTGTTGCTTATCCAAATTCTCCTCTGGCAGCTGTGGCTGCACTTTATGCTCTGATTGCTGATCTACCATTTCCTCTAACTACTGCTCAACTCTCTGCTCTTCTAACTGTTTCTGCTGCTGCTGATGGTGGAAATAGATTTGAAATTCATTGCTAGATGCTCTATGAATTGGATATGGACTGCCTAGTTTTGTTTTAGAACTATAACTAGAGCTGAAACCAATAACAATAAGACGGAATTGTATTAAGATGTGCTGTAAAGTAGCCCACACAAAAATGAGAAGTTTGATTTAGCTCACCAACCAAAAGTGACAGCTGAAATATAAAAGCGGAGTGACATGTAACTGTAAGATTCAGCCTTTCAGTCTCTGACAGATCAAGAGATACACAAAAAGTACTTAGGAGGTGCCGGAGAGGGAATAACAGAAAATATAATTCATCAGATTATGTGAAGAACATTTACATTATCCATCTGGTCAACAGTACAAGAGCTACAAAATAGCAGAAAATGTATCATCAGGATATTGAGAAAGTTCGAAATCTGGACAATGCATGCAAAGTAGAATAGATGTTTGATTCCGGCAGTACCCATTCATCATGGTTATTTTCATTGAGATACAGGAAATGTGAAATGAATACAGGAAAAATACAGAGACTGACACTATACTAATTTATAAACCATTTTCCTGCGGTGTATACCAACTTTAACTGAACGACAAAATTAACATGTATATCTCCAGTAGGCAGCATGCATGGGTGGCCATCATGCATACATTACTTCCTAAATTAATGTTGAAATCATTTACGAATAGAAGGAAAGTATTGCAAGTAGCAATTAGTTAATTAACTAAGTACGTAATCCAATATATAGATGCATACACGTAACTAAATCGATCGGTTTGATTACTCTGTAGTTTGTACTACTACTGCAAACTGTTGCTCGGATCTGATTGGATCAGGCTAATTTGCAATAATTAAGCAAATGGATCATCATATATATGGTCATATAATACTCCAAATCTCCCAACCAAAGCAAGCAAACATCGATTTCAACAAACAAACAAACAAAACGCAGAATGCAAGCAGTTCATCATCCGCCCCGATCGATTCATCCATCGGGATCGATCGAGCAAAACACGAATCCACATTTTGAACTGCAGACTGGAATCAATTTCATCAACAAACAAACGCACAAACGCAGGCAGTTGGATCGTCCGCGCCGATCGATCTATGGATTCACCGCGAGCAAACGACGCGCGCGAGATAATACACATTTCGAACTGCAGACCGGATAGCATAGAGCGAGCTAGGTTTTTCACCGTCTTCATCTCGCGAATCGATCGAGCAAATGAACTCGCGGAGGGAGGGAGGGAGGGAGAGATCGAGAGGCTACGATGAGAGGAGGAAGAGTAGGCACCTTCTGTTAGAAATCTAGTCAATTTTTGATATAATTTAATCTAGAAATTTAGTAAATAAATAATCATCAAAATAATGCCATTAAGTAGATAATGATTTTATAAAAAGCTATACATGTCCAGCAAAAAAAAGAACATGATAACACCTATCATGTTCATGATCAAAGTGAGGATATCATACCCAGAGTTAAATGTAGACAATCTACTTGATCCGTCATGGTTGTCTCTTCCATTGTCTCCTCCTCCGATGCCTCCTCCGTTGCCTCCTCCATTGTCTGATCCATCACCAGTTCCATTGCCATTAAGTTTGTCGATCGTTTTGTCCATGGCCATAAGGAAGAACCCTGAGCAGTCGCGCGAAAGCGCTCCCCAAAAACTATATCGTCTGTCTACCCGTACAGGTATTTGCGATGCGGCGTTAGTTCCGGAGGCCTGCTTGTTCTAAGATCTTGTGTACGCAAAAACTCAGAATCAAGGATGAAGAAATTGCAATGCAAGAGCTTGAACTTCAAGAATAATGGTGGAGAGAATGAGAGAGCGACTTCTCATTTGCCAAGCAGGAAGAAGTGGGAATGAATGTCTGTCTAATAGAGTTCTAATGACCTGTTTATGAAGAGTAAACGCAGCCATTAAATCTCCAAACGTTTTAGAAGTTAAGACCTCTAATGTCCGCCTGCAACCAGACATTCCGGTAACATCATCGGATAAAATGGTTCTGTTCCCAACAGAGGTATTTTACCGGAAATTTCGGTAGTTCTACCAGACAATCGACCGGACAGTTTGGTAAAAAATCAACATCTAATAAAGAGTTTTTACCGGACTATCCGGTGACTTTACCGGACATTTTGGTGTAAGAACACTCATCTAATTGGCTTATAATTTATACTTTTATATGTTTTTGAAGTTTTATTATTAGATTTAAATGGATCCGATCCTAATTAAATCCAACACCTTCCGAGACCCACCGGGGCGCCGTTGCTTCGCCCCATTGGCGATCGATCGAAGCTTCGGATGGATCGAGGAGGAGGAGGAGGCGAGAGTTCAAACCGTCGTCGTCTTCGCTGATACGGCAGCCACGCAACGAGCAAAAAGCAGAAAGAGAAGAGGCCGATGCAATAATTACGAAAGCAAGCAATAAGTAAGCGCGCGATCAAGGAAAGGGGTTAAGGCGGGGTTAGTTTGTTTGTTAAGAATGAAGCGAGTGGTGATTAACTTCAGCTCCGTCGTCATTATATTTATGCTCGCACTTTTTGGGCTGCGTAGGAAGATAACCCCAAACCCAGACTATCAGAGACGCAGGCCACGGCCCATCACGAGCAGCATCTTTGGGCTCATCATTTCCCCGTTCAGTTCAATAATCTCAATTTCCGCACAAGATTTTAGGTGATCCTGTTCCGACAAGATAATATAGTACGATTTTGGACAGACATTTGTTTGTTTTTTTTGTTGATTACAGTATGCAAATAATTTCTAATAAGACATGGCAGTTTTTTTTCATTGAAAGATTTATACTCCCTCCGCCCCACATAATATAAGCAATTTTTGGATGCATTTGGATATGTAGCTGTGTAGATTCATCCTTAAACTCTTTATATTTTAGGACGGATGAAGTAGCGGACAAGTATATAAATAAACAATATGGCCTTGTGCATGACGCTCGTCCATGAGGTTGGGGATTGTCTATTTGCGTAAAATATCCTATGCGGGCATTACTCAAATCTGCAAAGTTTAACATGCAAAGTTTATGTTAATTTTTAAGGTATGATACTGTCGAACCAATACAACCCACTTTAATTTCTCTCTCGATGAGATGTGGGGGAAAACATGGCCATCCCTTCCACTAGCAAACTGAGAGCTGGGACCGTTAAATCCAGAAATCAGGTATGGAATATCACGTACTATGACGCACCACAATTTGTTTAGATTTATTTGATTCTTTTAAGTATTTTTGTTCACTTTAAAATTTATTGTGGTAACCACGAATACCACACATTTACCACTCTGAAATCATGGTTTGAATTTAATTTTCTAAAATACAAATTTATTGTGGGATCCACATTTACCGTGGACGGTAACCGCCGTGCCGCCGCAAAACGGCAAGAGGACGGGGCACACGATTACGAACCCTAAATAGTAATATATTCACTTCCGTGGATACAAAGGCCAGATTTCTATAGATATTGAAAAAGGTACTCCTAAATAGTAATATATTCACTCCTAATTGATATCGGATTAAGAAATTTTTTTGCGAAAGACGCCGATACATTTTGATATCGGGCTACTAAAAGACTCCGAAGTCCGAAGAAGTGTAGTATTGTTTGGAAGGGTCTATCTGCAAGACTGCAAGTATATTATTTTACACCGGAGCCCAACTCGATCTCGACGCCTTTCTCTTCCGGCCTGCGGATTGCGGAATTGCAATTGTTGGCGGCGGCGGCATGTCGGACGTGGCCGTCGTCTCCGTCACCGGAGCCGCCGCTTGGAATCCGGCTATGGATCTCCGAGAGGCGGAGAAGAAGGCGGCGGATGAGGAGGAGGAGAGGTGGCGGAGACGAAGAAGTGGGAGCCCGACTGGGAGGGAAAGGTGAAGATCGTGCTGGGCTTGGTCCGCCGCTACCTCGTCTCGGAGCTGGAGCCCAAGTCCGGCCGCGTCATCCCCTACCGCTTCTACGGCTACGGCCCCTACATCGACCCCTACACCTTCCACCCCGACCACGAATGTGCGTCCTCCATTGCTGAAAATCTCATCCAGTTCTGAATCTGAACTTTTCTGATTGCACATGCACGTTTGTTTCTTCATAACAGTTAACGATTAGGTTTTGATTTGCATAGCAGTAGCACCATATAAATTTGCGGATTGGGCCAATGCATGTGTATCAGAAATCTGATGATTTGCCGCTCTTTCAATTCTGCATCTGAATTTCTATGGTACAACAAATGGAGTAAATAAGTTATAAGTCTCAGTCATGGAGTAATTTACTTAGGGCATCCACAATGTGTATGTAAAGTTAGCCTTAAGCAATATAAAAATATTTGTTACCCAACTTTATGCGGTGGATTGGAAGATGAGTTTGCAGGAGAATATGGCCTTAAGCTTAGAGCTAACCATAATGAATATAAAATCACTTTATGTCTTGTCAACATGCATATTGGATTTAATCTTTCATACTAAATGAATGAGAATAACTTGGTGGGCCTTAGCTTTGCTTATGGTCAAGAAGGAAACTTAAACATTGTAGTTAAGGTGTGTCCCACCTTATGGTGTCTCAACATTGAGGATGCAAGTATATATAACTGTAGAACTCAATATTGGTTGGTGGTAGTGCTATCGCTTGTTTTTTATTCCATATCTTAGGACATAGAGGGTATCTAAAGTAGCTTTTGAACAACATTTAGGATTCGTTTGGTTGGTTGTCATTCATACAGTCCTCATTGCTGTCCAAGACAAATTCAACTATTAAAGGTTGATAATTATTTTTGTATAATGAGTATTCAGTTGTCAGCTGCAATATATTGATATACAACTGTAAAATGCCTACTTTTCCATATTCATTTTTATATGATGAACTTGTTGAATTCTCACTCTCTTAATTTGTTTTGCAGGTACGGCCGGGCTTGGGCCGCCACTCTCAAAGTTGCCTCCTTCTCGATGGTGCCTTCTAATGCCTTCTGTGGATGTACTTTTTGTCGAAGTGCTTGAGTCTGATGTTGGTTTTCCTGTGAATCTCTATGGAACTGTATTGGTGAGAGATGAACTGAACCACAAATGCATTTATCTCTTCAGGCGAGACAGAGATAATTGCCAAGTTGTCGAGTCCTCGGTCAGTACTCTTTCCTCTGCATTGTTATTCATATGCATGATGCATATATTTCATCAAATTCAGACGTTATCTTGAGCAATCTAGAAGATCTTAGCATATTCTAACAATCTTCAGTTTCTCTTACGTCATTTTTCAAATTATTTCAAGTGCGTTTCTTTCCAAAACTTGAACTGAAGGTTAGCTCATAACAATGTTCCAAACATGAAACACATGAGAATCTGGGATTGGAGCCACCTGCCAAAATGGAATTTGTTCTCTAGCTTATAACCTGCACGACTTCATTTCATTGCATTGCAGAGCCGATTGAAAGATAGACACACCACTGACATATATCATTTTCTCACCAATCATGCAGTATGATTCATTGCCTCTAATAGGCCCATCTCGAGGGCTTGTCGCGTGCGACGAACTACTTTTCGAGATCGACCTAAAGTTCAGGTGCGACGATGATCATCATCACGGCGACAAGAATTTCAGCAAAGGGATCATAGAACACGACAACGTCTACTACGAGCGATTTAATTTCAAGAAACATGAGCTCACTAGCTGGCTGAGCACAGTGGGATTGACATGCGCCGCTAATATTCGCTATGGAGTGGAAGCCACTATCAAGGTGAAAATCATCAAGGGCCCTCGTTACTTCCATGGTAAAATCAAAGATCGAACGGCGAAGAACCCAAACAATATCCTTCTTTACGACAGTGATGAAGTGTCTTGCAATGCCATCATCTCAGGTTGTGATGATGATGGATTTGTGAATTTGTCACGCCGTGTGGTGGCTGTTAATGTGGATGATGAGCTGCTGATTAGAGCTCGTGTTTGGCATGGTGATGATATCAAGGGTCAATCTTGCACTGTCAGGTTTGTTAGTCCTGGAATGCAGCCTGATGAACAGTACTGCAATTGCTTTGTGGGTTCTTATGTGCTGCGGTTCGAGGTGTCTTGGTCGGCAATTGTTAGAGATGCGAAAAGAGTGGAAGGGGATATTGTTATGTTTTGACTCTTTTTTACAACATTTCACTGTCTTTCTTATTCAAAAATTTAGTGTAAATATTAAAAAATTCATATTAGAGTAACAAAATAAATGATTTTTTTTAATAAGACGAATAGTTAAACATATCAAGCAAAATATTTAAACGTCTTACGTGAAGCGGATGGAGTAGTTTCTTTTGAGAGAGAAACATATGTGACATACTTAGTTATTGTTCAAAAAAGTATAGTAGAATCAGTGTATACGTGTGGGTTTCTAAGCGATTGTTATATATCGTAATATTTATCGTTAGAACACCTTCGATTTGTGGTAAACGGTGTCTTTTTTACCTGTCAAAACGATTTTGATCAGACTCGCATGTTCCTCAAGGTTCCTGGCGCGTCATCTCCAAAAACACAGTGCAAATTTTAATTAATGGACGAAAGATTACTGATAAATAAATAAATACAAAAAAAAATTGATACCAGTCGGATCCACGTCACTGTATCGCCGGCAATTAGGCCGCACGACATGACCAACTAATCACTCGTACTCGTGCAGTTACCTACTTTGCCTAACGTTGACGAAAAAGTAGTTTGACCTGCACTGCACAGTGTGACTGACTCGTGGGCCCATCCCATGTCTAACCGCGGCTGCCTACCTTTTCCTTCCTTGGTGATGGGGAGAACGCGAATCACGACGCATTCGACTCGAGCAGTACACGCCTTCGTATATTCCGCAGCCAGCGCCGACGGCGAGCGGTGGCCGGAGGAAGAAATCCCGGCCATGGAGAGGACGGCGGCGGCGGCGAGAGGGGCGTGGAGGGACGGCGCAGTGACGTACCTCCACCTCCTCTTCTACATCGCCATCTCCAGCGGCCAGATCTTCTTCAACAAGGCAAGCAATCTCTCTCATCCCCTTCTCTTCTCCGGCGGCGGCGGCTTCCGCTTAGGGTTCTGCCTTGCTCTTCGGCCCGGTAGGCCTGTGGACGGCTGGAGGCTCGTTTTGTTTCTGCTGATGTTTGATTGACAAAATGGACATGTGAGGAGGATTTCGGGTTTCTGTTCCCATCTGCTAGTACTAGTTCTGAGCAGGCCTTGCCGACGATTATTTTGGGATTTTGAGGGTTTTAGATTAGTAGTGTTTAATTGTTTTCTCCGCATTGGCGACTGGCGAGATGGATGTTCTGACGCCGTGGGGGGGATGGGTGTATTGCTTGGGGGATTTTCTACGGTGAAAAAAATGGGTGGATAAGGAGGTGTGCGCTTCGAGATTTCAAGATGGTGGCATGCTTGTGCTCACATTAATTTTTAGTCATCGGCTGTTCATTGTTCTTCCTTAGTTGGGAATGATTCTGTGTGATTCCTTCTGTACTTCTCACTACTTAAAATGAAGCACACATTACTGATTTTATAGCTTAAATTGATATTCAACATCATCATGCGTTGATGTTATTGCCAAGTTCCGAAAACTGACTAGCTTAGATCTGTGGATCCTCATAATGGTGGCCTTTTTCTTGCTTAGTTGCACTGCTAAACCTAGATCTCTTTCTACGTGGGCTGGTTGACTTTCTTTGTATGACAGCTGAAAGGCACTTCCATATTAAGGAATTGGATTCAATTTGCTGCTAAAGTGTGCAAAGCACAGGAAGTTCATGGTTTTAGTTTGGTCTGGTGCACTAATATTTGACATTTGTACACCAGTTAGATAGCTTCTACTGGAAAGTAACTCATAAACCAGAGGATCCATTTTCTCTATTGCTTTTATTATCACTTCAGTGTAACTCAATTGCAACAGGACTGACATCACTCTAAAAGATCGCATAGAAAAAGTAGTGCTGGCTTTTCCTTATGAACAAACAGGTTCAAAACATTGATAACTTGTGCATTCTTTTGATCATCACGGATTAGGGGCCTTAAACACATTATTCCATCTTTGGCTTCCTAGTGATTTATGGGGTCAATTGCTACTCTGACTCAAACATGTGTGAATTGTTATCGCCACAAAATTACTGTCAGTTGGCAAAGTAGTACCTGTGCTGCGTTGTCAAAATTGTCTCAACTATATTTTGTTTCTTTGCCTACACATGCACTTACATGAATTTCAGTTTTACACTTACTACAACCTCAAACTTACTTTTATCTTCAATAGCAACTTTGATGAACAGGCTTTCACACTCTCCATCTTTGTTGCCAGAGATATTTACTAGTAATTCTTTTTCCTAGTTAAATTTAACCTTGTTAACTAGTACTATGTTTTGGCCTGATGCAGTGGGTTTTATCCTCGAAAGAGATCAATTTCCCCTATCCGGTGGCATTAACTCTGCTGCATATGGTCTTCTCATCTGTAGTCTGCTTTGCAATTACAAAGGTCTTCAAGGTACTTATTTGTGTGCATTACACAAATACTCTGTGCTAATTACACTACTCGTTGTAATAATTGAAATCCTTAAATGGTTCCAATAGCCTTTTTGGCATTCTGTAATCCATAAACTTATTATTTCCCTTTATTTTGATGATATTTCCCAGATTGTAAAGATTGAGGAGGGAATGACTGCTGATATGTGAGTCATGGAATGTATACTTTTCTTATTCATACAATACTTTTTCATCAGTATACCATGTTCCATGAGTAGTCACAAAGCTCCTGGGTCATTTTGGTCGAGGAATGCGGTACGCTGCTTTTGAGAGGTTTTTACAAGGCGGGGACGAAAATGTCCCACGTTCCCGGGACAAGGGACACTGCCTTCGACCCCGTTTGTGGCTACCACTCACAGCATGAATAAGAAATTTGCAAGTCTGTCTCCTTATATGAACAAATCAAGAAAAAAGTTTATGGATTTGCATAAAACTACCATATTCTAATATTTGTATGTTATGTTGACGACATTTTATTATTTCCTCAATAGCAATGTTGGATTATGTCAAAACAAATACATACATCTCACGTTAGAGAAGGAAAAAAAATGGATAACAGATTAGCAGTTTAACACTTTGTTGAAACCGCCTCTTAGGTCAGTAAAAGATTGTTTTGTTTGTTGTTAGTGAAATTTACCTTATGCTTAAATTTTTAAGACTATTGAGTGGGTTTCTCAATTTTATGAAGATTCTTACTGGGAGAGCAACTGAATATGGATATAGTAAAGTTAAGAGGCATAAAATGGAACATATAGAAGTCATAAGACATTAGCAGTCCATAGATCTTGATTGGATGGAGGTTTCTTAATTCTGAATAGTGGAATGAGTAGGCTTCCTTGCAATCTGTTGGAAAGGTTCAATTTTCAATATTTGGCTGTAAGCTACTCATTTGACATGTCTAGATGTTCTGCAATATTTCCATCTGAATTCAATACCATAGTTCTTGAGAAAAGTGTTTTGCTATTTGTTTAGTACTGCCGTGCTTGCTTGTGCTATTCATAACGAGCACCAGAAATCCAGAACTGTATTTCTTTCTTACCAGTACACCTGGATTTGCAGATATGTCAGTTCAGTGATTCCAATTGGAGCAATGTTTGCAATGACACTCTGGCTAGGGAATAGTGCGTACCTCTATATATCTGTAGCATTTGCACAGATGTTGAAGGCAATAAGTATGTGGGCTATCTGTTTTTTTGATTGAATTGTAGGTTTTTATTTAAACAATTAATTTGGAATACGATGTTAATCTATGCTTTGTTTGAGCATTATAGTGCCTGTAGCTGTGTTTCTGCTTGGAGCTGCCTTTGGCCTTGAAGAAATGAGCTGTAAAATGCTTGCTATCATGTCTGTGATCAGTGTTGGGGTTATTGTGGCCTCTATCGGTGAGATTACAATCAGCTGGGTTGGGGTGGTTTACCAGATGGGTGGAGTTGTTGCAGAAGCCCTTAGACTGATCTTCATTGAGATTTTTCTGAAGAAAAAAGGTGTTAGGCTTAACTTGATTTCGATGATGTACTATGTTAGTCCTTGCAGGTATCTTGATCACTCGATCTCCTAATTAATTAACTTGAATCTGTTATTATGTTAACTTTATTGTATAATTTTCCTGCAGTGCTCTGTGTCTCTTTATTCCCTGGTTGTTCTTAGAGAAGCCCAAGATGGATGAAAGTGTCTCATGGAACTTCCCACCATTCACATTGTTCTTGAACTGCCTGTGCACTTTCATCCTCAATTTGTCAGTCTTCCTTGTCATTTCTCGAACTAGTGCACTGACAGCTCGTGTTACTGGAGTTGTGAGGGATTGGTCTGTGGTGTTGCTGTCAGCCGCTATCTTTGCTGATACACAGCTGACCTTTATAAATATAATTGGCTATGCCATAGGTATTGTACTGATTTTTCTCTAACTGGTTTAACTTTATTTTCTATTACATCTTGTCCAGGTTTGAGCTGAAAGATTAATTTCTCTTACACCATTTTTTCTGCAATCTTCAGCAATTGCAGGTGTTGTTGCATATAACAATCATAAGCTCAAAGTGAAGCCCCAAGGTAATGAGCAGCAGGGTGCTGATAGCAAAGTTAACGCAGGAAGCCCGCAAGATGTTGAGACATCATCGATATCGTCTAAAGAGGTTTCATAACGCTGAATGCTGTGAGATTTTGGACAGATTTTTGAAGAAGGTAATATAATTTTGAATCTTGACAATGCATACATTTGTTATATCCACAAAATATACTGATGGTTGTTGCATATCCTTGTGAATACAGGAGAAATGAGCTCTCGCTTTTCCAATGAGTTGGCCAGCTCTCCTTGGATACTTTTTTTTTTCTTCCTAAAAATCAGCAGGGAAAACATTTTGTACAACAATGCTTGATAAGTGAAGGGTATACATTAGCGTATCATTTTGTATTATTGTAAAACAGCCAGAGCACGCCACACATATCAACTAGGTTCTGTAGATGTATATTTTTTTGCCATTTGAACTTGTAGGAATATCAGGTTCTTCAAAATATGCAACCTGATTCTTATATGATGTTGAATATTCCTTCTTGCCAACGGACTGTTTGTATCAAGTGATCAATTTTTCAGAGATTAATAGTCTGATATAGTTGATATGCGTCCTCCGAAAACTACTTAAATTCCATATCAATCCGTTCTATACCTTTTGCACTTGGAACTATTTGAGATTTAGCATATGTAATGAATTGTAGGTGATGCTAAAACTAGAACAATGATTGTGCTTTGCATCTACAACTAGGAGATTTAGCATTTAAACAAAATCTGTTTTGCACAAGAATCTTTAGGTCAAGTTCTATGAAACCTGATTGTGCTTTGCCGTTAAACTCATTAGAAACATACTTGGCACTTGAATCTGGAGTTCTGAACTTCGCTTGGCACAATCTGAACTTCTCTTGGAACTATCTGAAGTTCTTGCATTAGGAAATTTAAGCACATAACGGCACGGAAGAAATGGTTTAATAGCTTAAAATTTTCCAAAATTTCTTGTCAGTCTTCTTTTTACTAAATTTTGCAATTTTTAGTACCAGGCCTTCTTTTATTCCAGGTGTTGAAATTGCATGAGAGAATGAGAATCTAAAGCTTAGATAAAACATTCGATAGATTTTTCTGGCTAGAGAATCTATAGCTCATCAGATACAATTCTATGAAGATCATAGTAGCAACCGGACTGTTTCTTCGGTGACTTCACGAAGTGGCCCAACACGAAAGGCCCAATTCGAGACTACATGAAAGGCTCTTGGTCTTTCCTCTCCCCTCTCGAAAACTTCAGGCCAGGCCCCTTTTGATTCGTAGGATAGAAAAAACACAGGAATAGAAAAAACATAGAAATTAAAATGATATGCAAATCTAATTCTATGGGAATCCAAAACACAGGAAGTAGGGGCCCTTTGATACAACCATAGGAAAAACAGTAGAATGTTCACAAAGAGATAGGGAAAATAAAAGAATGTTCACAAAGAGATGAGACCTCATGTTATATTTGCTTTGAAATTGAACTATAGGAATCCAATCCTATGGAATGTTTCCTTTCCTTTTCCTATAAATCAAAGATAAACATAGAAAAAATCCATAGGAATCTGAATCCTATGACTTTCCCAATCCATTGAATCAAAGTGGCCCTAGGGTTTATTATTGCCAGCCACCAAGGCCACCACCCTTGCTGAAAACTAGGGCAAAATTTCCAGCCGCCACTACCACCCTCCCAAAACCTAGGCTCGTCCACTGACGGCCAATGGCGCCACCACTGGATTGGTCGGTCCTTGGTGACCAACGTTTAGGAGGTCTTCGACCACCACAAAAAGTTGCCACCAACCTTGGTGATCCTGTCGACGACCTCCTCATTTTCTTCGGCTTGAACCAGTTCAAGCAGAGTCTCAGTATCAATGCGAAGCCAGAAAGCTAGCATCGCTCCTCCAAGGGCTGAAACAAGCGTCCCACAACCATAGGTCTAACTCGCACCTGCTATTCGCTGAGTTGCATCCGTATAGCTTGACAGAGTTGCTCGGAACTTGGTCTTCCGGGGACTACAAAAAGATGCAATCAAGTCTTCTTGGCACACAGGTAATTAACGTTCTTTCCCCGTTTTCTTGAAAGTGAATCTACACCCATAGTGGGTTTTAGTGATGAATGATATACAAATTTGAGGACTAATGCGTTTGCTAAGTGTGATAGAATAAGTGATGAGGATACGTGAATGATGAAAGCAAAACAGACCCCTAAAAGCATATTCAATTCATGGAATGGACCTAGGCGTGAAGGCTTCCATGTTTATTCTTTGAGTTATAGGAAAAACCGCCTATTAAGCGGGGACAATCATTTATGCCAGGAAAAGCTCTCAAAAGTTCCATTTTGTTCCACATCTAGTGAGAGAACACCTTTGCACACACATACACTGGTTTGTAAGCTGGTTGGTTGCGTTTTGATGCATTGGAAAATTTGGGGTATTTTCCAATAGAGTTGTTGCACCGGACAGCCTGATGTTTCTACCAAAGTATTTGGTAGCACTTAGCTCCGTTAGATTGCTTGAATGTTTCATCGCATTGGGGCTTATTTTTCCTCAAAGTACCATTGGAGTGTCTGGTGGTTGGACCTGAGTGTCCGGTAAAAATGCTCTATTGGTAACTGAACATTTTTATTGGACTATCCGGTGAAACCATCGGATTGTCCATTGATTTATTGGACATAAACTTGCACACAGACAAGTGTGTGTCCCCTACCGAAGTGTCCGGTAGATTTACTAGATTGTCTAGTGTTCGAATCTAATTGTAACGGTCAGATTTGGACAGGGGGTATAAAAGTTCCCACCTCTGTTTCTGGGGGTTGGTTGCCATATTCTTTTCACCTACCACCTAAGAAGCTTCCCTCTTTGTCTCTCCTAAGGTTTTGATCTTGATTCTCTTGGATTTAGTGAGAGAGAGAGAAGAGAGAGAGAGTAGGTGTGGAATTTGGTGGAGCTCTTGGGGATCTTCTCCAACATCTGTTCTCTCGTCTTGTTACTCTTGGAGAGTCGCCTCCTAGCCGGTTAGGGTCGCTTGCGAGTTTCCAAATTGTGGTTTAAGTTTGTGAAGGGTTGCCTCACCTCCGCGAGGGAATGAGGTACGTACTAGTGAAACCCGTGCTAGCTTCTAGAAGATGGCTTGGTAGAGCAAGTGTGCAATGAGGGATTAGGCTAAGTCCGGGGATAAAGTTAGTCCGAAGACTTGCCTTATGGCTAAGTCCTCCTTGGGTTGGTTATGACATCGCCAACTAGCCCATGTAGGGATGAGGAACTTATCAAACCTTCTAAAAGGGATTGTAGTTGTGGAGTTACTAATATTACCTTTAAGAAAAATCATATGTGTAGCGCTTGTCAAGCTAGGAAGCAAGTTGGGAATTATCACCAGGTGAAGAACATGATGACAACAAAGAGACCATTAGAGCCTCTACACATGGACCTATTTGGACCCGTTGCTTATCTAAGTATCGGATGTAACAAATATGGCTATGTGATTGTTGATGATTTTTCATACTTCATTTGTATGTATTCCTTCCATGATAAGAGTGAGGCAGTAGACATTTTCAAGAATTTTGTCCAAAGAGCTCAAAATGAATTTAAAGTGAGGGTGAAGCGAGTTCGAAGCGGCAATGGTGGAGAATTAAAGAATATATCTATGGAGGACTTTGTTGACCAAGAGGGAATTAAGCACGAGTTCTCGGCTCCCTATGACCCCCCTCAAAACGGGATTGTAGAGAGAAAGAATCGAACTCTAGTTGAAGCCGCAAGAGCTATGCTTGATGAATACCGCTTTCCATGCCATTAATATATGATATCTCCACAAGCTTCTCCACAAGATCTCATTTGAACTTCTCATTTGGAAGAAGCCATACATATCCTATTTTTGGGTCTTCGAGAGTAAGGGCTATATCTTGAGCAAGCGGCCCTGTTCCTCTAAATTTTATCCTAAAGTTGATATCGGTTTCTTACTTGGCTATGAACCAAATTGTCATATCTATAGGGTTTTCAACAATATTACCGGTGTTGTTGAAACCTCTAGAGACATGACATTTGATGAATTTAATGGCTCTCAAGAAGAGCAAGTTGTTCCCCTTGTGATAGTTGAGCAAGAACTCTCTAAGGCTATTGAGAACAAGGCGATTGGAGATGTACGACCACATGTAGCGGATGACGAGCAAGTAGACACCGAGCAAGCTCCATCTTCTCATGTGCTGAGCCCACAACCCTTTGATCAAGAAGTTGATGCTCAAGCACTATTGAATGAAGACGATGCCAAGGGCACTCAAGAGCAAGGACACAATGTGCAAGCTCAAGTCCCCTCGGTGCACCATCCAAGGATCAACCAATCTATTTAATGAGATCATCTGATGGACAACATTCTAGGAGACATCCAAAAGGGGTAACTATTCATTCTAGAGTTGCAAACTTTTGTGCTAGTTACTCTTTTTTGTCTTCCTTAGAACTTTTGAAGGTATAAGAAGCATTAGATGATCCCGATTGGGTCATGGCTATGCAAGAAGAGCTTAATAACTTCACGCAAAATGAAGTATGTGAGTTGGTGGAAAGACCCAAACATAACATCATTGACACTAAATGAGTTATCTGTAACAAACGAGATGAACATGGGGGTGGTCACAAGGAACAAAGCGAGATTGGTGGCACAAGGGTTCACTCAAATTGAATGATTGGACTTTGGAGAAACCTTTGTGCCGGTGACAAGACTTTAAGCAATTAGGATACTCCTCACATATACAACTCATCACGACTTCAAGCTATTTTAAATGGACGTGAAGAGTGCATTCCTCAACAGCCGTAACTCCGAGCTTGTCTATTTGGAGCAACCGCTGGATTTTGAAGACCCCAAGAAGCCGAACCATGTCTACAAACTCCACAAGACACTTTATGGGCTCCAGCAAGCCCCAAGCCCATGATATGAATAGCTTTGAGATAGGAAAAGTTGATTCTACTCTCATCACTAAGTCAATTGATAGAGATTTAATTGTGTGCCAAATATATGTCGATAACATTATATTTGACTCTTCTAACAAAGATTTTTATAGAGAATTTAGTAAGATTATGACCAACCGCTTCGAGATGTCAATGATGGGTGAACTCAAGTTCTTCCTTGGTTATCAAGTCAAGCAAGTGCTTTCATTTACCAAACTAACTATATCAAAGACATGCTCAAGAAGATTGAGATGGATAGCGCAAAGACCGTAGAGACCCATATGCAAGCAAATGGTCATCTTGATCTTGATCAAGGAGGGAAGATAAATTTTGATACTAATTTGTTAAGTAAATAGGTGTTTTGTGTATTGACACTGAAATGTTGATATTTCAATGTTGATCAGTTCGTGGACACTGCATTATTCCAATATTTAGTAGTTACTCTATACCATGGTTGGTTGGTAGATCCAAGTGTGAGGACAAAATGATCTTTTTCTAATATTAGTATTAATTTATCTCTTAGCAAATATTTCTTTAATACAACAATAATTTTTTTTATATCTAACATTTTAATTAGAATGGAAAATTGTCCTCATTAATAGCTACACGGTCCTTTGCCAACCATTAATTGTTTGTTCCTGAGGATAAATCACTTCAAAAAACATAAATGTTGGGGATGAAAAAACGACTGTGAATAAGTTGAAGGTATTATATTCTTTTTAGATGGATAATAAATTCATGAAAGTTCTAATTTAGCCTAAACACCATTGTTGGTTTTGTTGTTTTTCTTCACTATTTAGTGGATATTGTGTCAGGCTTTTTACAAGTCCCTCAATTTACTCCATATGGATAGAACCGTTGAAGTTTATATATGTTTAAGTTTCATTGTTTTTTATTGTTTGTGAAGTTGGCTAAATTATGAATTTTTATGTTTGTAGATTTCTATGCTTACTCAAACATATTAAAAGATAATGAACCATGTATCCTTTTTTGGAATGGATATTATTTTCATTATAATAAGGTAAGAAAATTTTACATTTACATTCTGTGAAGGAGCAATTTAAAATGAGGAACTTGCTGGTTGGTAACTACAATAGCTAGTAAAAGCTGTTTGACTATGTCACCATTGTAGGCACAGATTTTCTATTAAGTTCCAGCAGAACTTTAACTGTAAAGATGAATACATTACATTTACATCACTACATCATAAAAACTGTATTTCTGAGATGGCACTTGAACACAGTTTGTCGCTTCTGTCCTGTCCATTTTGATTGGTTATGGCAGATGTTCCTAGAAAACACAAATATTACTTTCATCAGGACAATCTCAACTCTCAGGCATGTTTTGTTTCCTACAGCAGCCATTAACAGCAATATGCAGAAATTAGGCCATACCTGTACAGTTGGGCCAGTGTACATGCCAGAGTGCATATTAATATTCACCGGCACGCTTAAGGCCTCAAGCCAAGCATAACTATCTGGTCCACGGACCTTTGTATGTCCAGCTGCTGCAGTTGGAGTGACGAGTGAGAAAATCAAACATTACGATGACATAGCATAGTGAAAATGAACAATTTTGACAACATATCAACAAATTAGTTTGATCATATAAACGAACATAATATACAAGGTAATTGTTGTTCCTATCACAAAAGAACAGAATAACACTGAATAATAGTATATGTTTTTAACAAATACCAGAGATGCTGGTATTTTGCTTGCACAAAAAAAAGGGTTTAGTTAAACATGAACCTGACATAAACATGTACTATGAAGAAAATGAGGGGTTTCACTTACAGAAGCTAGAAAATGGATAGTCATGAAAATAGGTGCAAACACGGCCAGAAGATTCAGAGTATGGTGGGGCAATGACATCAAGAACCGCACAAGATTTTACTGAAGTGAAGCAGTGTATGTTCCCACCACTTTGGGGATACAAAACAGCAGTTGGACATGGGGCATTCAAAACATCATCTGTATGCAACTTTCCAAGTCTCACTGTACATCACGAGAAAAAAACACCTAAATATCAGAATCTGAAAAATCATGAAGGCATAGAAAATAGCAATATAAAATGATGCCTTAGCAACAAGGCAACACTAATACACTATGCTACAACCACATTTGTTATTAAATTGCTAATCTTGAAATCATGAACTTGCTAATCTGGAATTGTAAACAATACAAAGAAAGAATAAATGCCTTATACTTGTATTCTCAGAGAAGAAAATTATAGCTCCAAACTACAATACTCACTAATAAATGCTAAAAGCTGAAAAGGCAAATATTTGAAACAGAGTATAAATAATAACCTGGCTTGCCACTTGCTAGAACAGCAGGCTCTACCCAGTCATACGATTTCACATGCATCGAACCATAGAGTAATTTGCTCAATACAGTCATTCCAGGATGATCATGGAGAGGAATAACCGCCGAAGTCGGTAAGCAGAATATCCCAATCTGTAACATCATTGCATATTAGCAGAGCTCTCTGTTACAGAATTGTTACAAGAAGATATCCAAGTTGAACATACAGAAAAAGCGTCACACTCGAAGACATGCAGATAAGTAATGGGTTGTGCCCATCTAGCAACCCTTGCTGAATCCTTCAGGAAATTCGATTCAAAAAACCCAAACCCTTTTCCATCCTCAAAATTATCACCTCTGAGTCCAACATCCACCGGAGTAATCGTATCTGAACACAAAAACCACATCCAATTCTCACTTACACATCATCATACGAAACATTTTGCAGAGAATGGAATAATCAACTAGCAATCTGAACTCTTAACACAACAAATCAACAAACAAATTGGACTACAAGTTGGGATTAGGTGCGGTTGGTTACCTACCCATGAGAGAGGAGATGGCGCGGATGGCGTTGTCGGGCGGCGGAGAGCGTGAGGATGACACGGCGGCGGTGGAGACGGAGGACGGGGAGGGGAACGTGCGCTTGCAGAGCTCGTACAGCGCGTGCACGCGCGAAGGCGTCGCCGGCGGCGGCGGCCGCGTCGGAATGCCCCACCCCATCGAGGTCTCGATCTAGACTCTCGCGAGGAAAAACAACAAGAGGAAGACAAAAATTCCTCGGGGCTCCTTCTTCCTCTTCTCCCACCTCGCTCGCGTTGATGACTATCGCCGGAGCGGAGCAGCGCCGGCGCCGGCGAGCACGCCGGTGAATCGAGAGGGTCAGGCGGGCGGCGCGTGGCGTACTGTCGAGTCGTTTCTTCTGCGAGGATTAGGTTGCTCTTAATGGGCCGTTGATGGGCTCAATTCAGCCTGTTCACGGTTTGGGTTTAAACCCGCCCAACCCGTCAAACCAAACCAACCCAACCCACTTTTTCCTTTTCACACGGGCTGGTTTGGGAACCGGAAAACCCGTTGAAACCGCTGAGCTCTTCTTCCTCATGGCGGCATCCCCTTGGCGGCTGCGTTCCGGCGAGAAAAGCCCCACTCCGGCGGCGGCGGCGGCGACGGCGGCGGCCTGATTAGCCCCGGCGGCGGTGGCCGCAAGCGCGACGAATCTCCACAGATGTTGTTTGTTTGAAAGAGCGACGAGATACCTCGTCCCTGCCGATGCTACTGCCTGTGTGGCATCGAGCGATGAGCAGATCGAGTCCTGCCCGGCGGCAACGCGTGCTCGGCAGGCTCGTGGGTCAAGGAGACATCCTATTTCTGTGGATTCCACACACACGATGCGATTTCATTCATTTTTCATGGCTGCTTCCTTTCTTTTTTTCTGAATCGTATTCAGCTTTGCTTCCTCTGTGTGCGGTGACAGAGGTTGAAGACGAAGGCACACACGGTTCAGCCCGTCAAACCGTGTAAACCAAACCATCTAAACCATTCATTTCTGGGTTGGGTTGGTTTAAGGCGCTAACCTGGTATAAACCGTACATGAGCAGGCTGAGGCTCAATGTAGACTTAGGGGAATTTGCCTCACATTGTCGTACTTCAAGTTAGGCATTTTTGACCATCTTAGTCATGTGTTTGGTTGATTGCAACACTTGTGGCACGATTCCTTCTTCAATATATAGGCCACACATGTCAATGGTAGAAAAAAATGTGGCATGGTTGTCTCATGCTAGTTAAATTATGGCTTCAAATTTGCTAGTCACACTTGTGGCAAGTTGGCTTAAAAAATTATGTCAAGCTTAGGCAAAGTGAGCATCTCAACCAAACATGCTCTTACTTCTGGGCCTTGATTGTACTACCAGCAGGCTTTCCGTTTGAACTTTTTTAGTTTGCTGCCCATGCGTTGCAATAGGAATAAAAAGGCAACATATCTGGTAAAAACTAACTCTCCGTGTAAACCATGAAAATTTTAATCTGAGCCACACGATGTTGATCCAAAGGTGCGCTCAAAGGAGATAGAAGGGGTGATTTGCAAAAGCGCATTTATAAATCATCCCTCCCACTTATCATGAGTTTTGCAAATCACTCATCCCACCTCTATTGAGCGCATCTTTGGATCAACATCGTGTGGCTCAGATTGAAAGTTTCTATAGTTTACACCGAGAGTTAGTTTTCACTAAATACGTTGCCGAATAAAAAATACTCCATTCGTCCTAAAATATTTTTCGTATTGAGTTTTGTTTTATAGCATTTGACTATTTGTCTTATTCAAAAAATTATGGCATATATAAAAAATAATAAGTCACACCTAAAGTATGTTTGATAATAAATCAAATCACAATAAAATAGATAATATTACATCCATTTCATAATATAAGGGTTTTAACTTTTTTGTTTGGAAAGTTTGATCATTCGTCTTATTTAAAAAATTATGGAAATAACACATATTTTGTTTGTGATCAAAAGTATTTTAACCACAACTTATCATTTTTTATATTTGCACTAATTTTTTAATAAGACGATTGGTCATACGTTTCAAGCAAAAAGTAAAAACCCAAGGAGTTAGTATTTCCAAACGAATTGTTAAACATTAAAAAAAACTCAAGAGGACAAGTATTTTGGGGCGGGGAGGTAGCATAGAGCAACTCATATTTAGCAATATTAAGTTTTCTTAACCAATCAAAAAATTATAATACTACTACATCAACTACTTGAAGGTTGCATATGGTCAATCATGCGCCAGCTATATGATGTTATTAGCAAATAACTGAATATAATGGTTTCTAGTACAAGTAACACCAAGAAGCACACAAACAATTTTTATCCATTGAACTGTGCCAAAAGCATGAGTCCATTTATTAACCGAAAGCAGCCATCAACCACCGTGATTTTCCTATTGCATTATAAAACACATTAGGGAGGCACCTCGTAACAGCAAAGGAGTTACGCAGTTCTGCAGGATATCTAATAAGATTTACACACATATGAATGGAACGTTCTTGGTTCAAATGTTGCCTAACCAGTCTAACTCTGCGAATGAACGGGTTACAGTTCTATTTAGATGGAAGGACTTATACTTTGAAGACCTATCATGCCAAAGGTAATACCACCTCACTAATTTCCTTGTCATTGTGATATGCAAATTAGAAATAATATCGATGCATAGTTTACAAAACACACACAATTTATATCCAATCTAATGCCTATGCAAGAAAATAGGTAAAGTTAAGCTAGGTCCGGCTCTTACTGACTTACGGTCCAATCGATGCCGTGTGCATTCAATGGGGATCAATGAAATCGATAGACCGATGCCACTGCAGAGCGGTTAGATCATCTGACAAAATACACTAAGCTCTCTCCGCAGAATTTATGCACCTACCTGTGTGATTATATATACATATTAATCTGTGTAGGATATTCCTTGTTGTGATTGCTAATTCTCACGGATCTACCTTATTGTGATTCCTAATTCTCACAGAGTATGGAGTAAATTGAGGGACATGAAAAAGCCTAAGACAATCTCCACTAAATATTGAAGAAAAAACAACAAAATAGTTATGCTTGCAGATTAATAGCTGTGCTTGCACTTATTTTGATTGTTTATTTTCACAATCTATCACATTAAAAGAGAGTAGTCTCTCTTCTCACAATGCAGATAGTTGTGCTTGCACATATTAATTTATATATGCTATTACTTGTTCTCATTGCTTATTTTCATGATCTATCACATTATAAGAGAGTAGTCTCTCTTCTTACAATGCAGATAGTTGTGCTTTCATATATTAATTTGTATAGGCTATTACTTGTTCTCATTGCTTACATGATCTAACACATCATAAGAGAGTAGTCACTCTTCTCACAAATGTTGCAGCCTTGCACATATTAATTTGCATAAGATATTATTTGTTCTCATTAATTGTTAATTCTCATCGAGATATGGATAATATTTTTTTTCTAATCTGGATATCTAACTTGAGAGATCTATTTGTTCGATTCAACCACATATATTGCTAAAATTACGTACCAATGCACATCAGCTTAATTGTTTCTTTTTCTATATATATGCGTTTATAATGTTCCATAAGAAAAGAAATTGCAATTTTTACTTGAAATTTATACTTCAATTTTATAGAAAAATTGAAAAAAAAAGTTTCCGATTCACCAAACTAATTCTTATCTATTTCTGAAGGAATAAAAAAATACTATATAATCATTAAATTCATTACAAATGTCACATTGTGTGTGTTATCTACACACTCTAGATTATGTTTATGCTCAAGGAAAAAACATCTCACAACTTCTAAAAACAAAGAAAATAACTTGGATGCACACAACATTATTAATATGTGCAATGCATAATAATTAAGGTGACTCATACAACAAAACCATAAATAACATATATTACCGCAAGTACACAAGCTAGTTGTCAGTATTATAGTGCAAATTGTTAGTGATTTGTGCTAGCAACATAATTATCGAAGATAGAGAAGAATAAGAAAAATAAAAAGATGGAACAACGGAAGAATATAGCGACACATTTTTAAGTTTCACATTCATTATTGTAAGAAAGATTTTTTTCTTAAAATTCATTAAATTTTAATGATAATGGCGAATTATTAATAAATATGAGTATTATCGAATAGTGACAACGTGACCACGGTACTCGGGTATATGTCGTGTATCTGAATATGGGGTTCCTGTTGCTATGAAGATGCAAACAAAGATCAACACGAAGGGAGAGAGATTTTTATAAAGGCTCAGGCCAACCGAGAAGGGTAATAGCCCTACGCCCTGTTGGCCATTGGGCCGGCTTTCTGTAATTTATATGGGTGACATGCCACCGTATACATAGTGAAGCAGGGAGCTAATCTAGCCTATTGACTAAGGGGATTTCATAACCAGCATGTATGTGTTGTCGAAGACTAGCTAGCGAGAGCCATAGTATCCTGGACTTCGGCGAATCTTGGTGAGGGCGGCATGTCGAGGCTTATGGTACTATACCCATCGGGATCTGTCATGTATTGACCTCTCTTTGCTTGCTGTGTCCCTCTTTTCCTCTTTAGGAGATCTTGTATTTATGCTCTCAGGGGTATATTGTCCTAGTCGGACTCAAGGTGGTCCGGGAAGGAAATTACAAAGTTAGGATAGGAATCATACTCATGTTGTTCAAGTCATACCTTTCATACACAATAAGTTTTCCTTGTCGTAATCTATATCGTACCATAATTAGGTGGTCCTCTCACCGCATATGCAAAGGTATACATGGCTATCGTATATACATCTCTACGTGGTACCCTATACCAACTACTATGTATCATACAATAGTTTTGGACAATTTCTTCTCTAATATGTATAGCGTATAGCGATGAATAGCTTCCTAATTTTCTTATCTTCTCTTAAAGTCCTCTTGGCGCATTCAGCTAAGCTATTAAACATCTTGGTCAGAATTGAATAGAGAAATTATTTGATTATATTATTTTTTTAGATAGTTCGTTAACAATGAATTATATTTCAGCTACAATATTTGTGTATTCGGAGTATAGCTTGTAGAAGTAGGTTGTTGAATCCCAATAGGATTGACGGAAAACGGATGTTTGACCCTATGATTGGATAATAACCATGCTGGCGGATTTTTGGGCTCCTCGAGATGTCGGCTTGTTGTGGTTAATGAAAGCTGGTGTATTGACTGAATTTTCAATACCCAACCGTTGTAGGAAGCCTATATTATACATGGACTAGAAGAAATGCATGTGTATTGCAATGGGGTCCAGCACTATTTTGGATTGGAAAAGATTCAAAGAATAATAAGGTGATTTTTCCTAAATTTGTCCTTCAAAACAATGGATTTGTCACATGCATAAGGATTGGCATTAATGTACCAGTTCCATCGGAAAATTTTGCTCGAGTCCAACCTATTTCTTGTTTTTTTTACCTTGGAGAAGTCGAATACATTTTCTCTCTTCATCTCTCGTCTCACTTAATTTATCAAATTCCTATGGTTGTATTGCTAGAAACATCCAAAGACAGTATGTTCCAGATTTCTGTGCTTTTGAGTATCAGCGAGATTTGACTATGCGTGACTTTGCATAGTGTTTCCAGGTTTTTGAAACCATTTGTTACTAAGGAGCCCTAAATTTACAATAAACATTAAATCTCTCATTTCAAATTTTCCGATAATTTACCAACTTGATTTGAAATATTAAAAATGAATCAATTTCCCCTTTTGAATTATTTTCTGTTGTGGCCTCTCTCTCTCTCTAAAATTCATTTGAATGCTTCATGTATCAAAATCCACCAAGATACAAATCAATATAATCTTGTGTTGCAACTGATGATGGGCAGGAAAATTTGGATGGCGAACGAAAGCCGTTTAGACTTTTTCTTCTATGATGTCATAAACCATTATTAATTAAAATGTTGATTACATAATTTAATCCTAACCTATTTATCAAACTCAATTAAACAATGAATATTTCACAATATAATGCGCTGGATATAGTTCGAAGTACAAAACTAATGTATTTATTTACATCATGAATCCATTTAAGCTATATATGCGGTATTGTAGATATTGACCCCTACATCACCTGATAGAACCAAAATTCATATGCAAATATACATTCTTGTCCCTCCTCCATCACCTGATTGAACCAAAACAAAAATATTCCGCTCAAATCAAGAAGAAGAAAATAACTGTGTATGAGTGTATCAGTCTGAAATCAATGAACCAAGTTACCAAGTTCTAGCTGCGTATGAGTGTATCAGCGTATATCCTCCTAGCTTTACTGGTGCATTCATCCATGCCGAAGATGGAGGTGGATGATTTTTTCTGCGAAAAGATGGAGGTGGATGAATATCAGAAAGTTGAATATCAAGAAATTTGGGGCTTGGGGCGCCAGAAAATTGAACAGGCCCTCAACTTTCTTTCAGGAACGTGTGGGAGCTCTGGGACTTTAGTAGCACGATGGGGTCACGGGTTAAACTTGGACAGTACTAAATTAGACAACCAAATTCGTTATACCACGAAGTGTCTCATCCGGTTGTATCATGAAGTGTCTCATCCGGTCCTATGTTATTATATTATAAGACGGAGGGAGTAGGAGTTTGATTGGATCATTGGGCTAAATTTGACGTGTATAGAGAAGCAAGTTGGGCTTTGATGGGATTGAATCAGACCCACAAACTGCTTCCTCCTTTAATTACAACTTGGGGGTGTTAGAGAATTACGGAAGCGGTGATACCGATTGATATGGAAGCAGATACAAATTTAACATAGAAAACCCTTGCGGGAAAAAACCACGGGCGCTGACTGACAATGATCAGTATGTAGGAGTTGATACAGAATACAAGGATACAACGGTGGCAACGCACCCTTTCCGTACGGCTTACAAGAGTATATAAAGGGGAAAATTAGAAGTCCTAATAGGAGAAGACGCAAAGTCCTAATAGGAAACTAATCCAACTCCTAGGATACTAATCCGAATATATTTGGCATATAGAAATTCGGATCATATTTTAACAATCTCCACCTTAAGACGAATTTTCACCTTAAAACGAATTTCTCTTGTAGCATAAATCATCATCTTTAACAAACACCTTTATAGGTAAACACCGTGCGCCAATAACCCTGCGATTTAACCTTAATCCAGGAGAGGTATATCATACTTCAAACTCGCCATTGGGAATAGAACCTGAATCTACTGGCATGAAATTTTGTTTCCTAACAGAAACGCGAACGTACACTTCAGATGAAGTACATAGATTTCCTTTGTAGAACCTCCTGTAACATCCTCCACCTTAACGCTATAATTGCTTCAATCTTGACTAGCCAAAAACGAGAATCTCGTATCATGGTGAAATATCATGCTTCAAATCGTCATTGGAGATAAATCCTGAGTCTGCTAGCATTAAGACTGATGAAATCTAGCAGGAACGTAAAATCACGGTACACTTATTGTGCACAAAGCAATAATCAAAGAACACCTCATAGATGACCGTGTGAAGGTAGCAAATCAAACTTTCCATAGCCATAAATGCCAATCTCAATTAAGAAGCGGTAGATCAAACTTTCAATTTATCATTGGGAATAAAATCCTAAATCTGCTGGTACCGTAGCAGAGACGCGACAAAAAAGTATTTGATCTCCGAATATAACCTTCTGATGAACTTAGCATGTAGATGTACCAAAATTAAATATGCTGCATCTGCACTAGCCATAACAAGATCAAAATTCACAGGAGAGGTGAATCAAACTTCAAACTCGCCATAGGAATAAAATATTGAACCTGCCGATATAATTTGAATTCTAGCAGAGACGCGAAAATTGAGTGATTGATCCTCTGAAATAACCTCCTGGTATGTTGGCGTGTGCGGTCAGCAAAAATCTCCACCTAAATTAACGAAGCGGAAAACTCCTGGTACAAAACTTGGGTGGCTCTGGCAACAAAAATTCACCGATGTGGCTGACATTGAATTCCCCCTCTCTTCTTTTTTCAACCTCCACGTGAAGCCAGGATTTGTTCTGATGAATCGATTGCATGTTCACCTTCGGAACCACGTGTGGACTGTTAGATTAAGGCCTATTTTAGTTTCTAAAATTTTTCTCCCAAAAACATCACATTAAATTTTTAAACTCATGTATAAAACATTAAATATAGATAAAAAATAAAAGTAATTACACAGTTAGACCGTAAACGACGAGACCAATCTTTTAAGCCTAATTAGACCATAAGTGCTACAGTAACCTACATGTGCTAATGACGAATTAATTTAGGCTCAAAAGATTCGTCTCGTGGTTTCCAGGCTAGCCATGTAATTAGTTTTTTTTACGTCCAAAAACTCTTCCCAACATCCTGTCAAACATTTGATGTGATGTTTTTACAAAATATTTTCACAAACTAACAGCCCCTAACTACTGCCTTTTTTTTCTCTCCAAGCGTGCGCTTGCCTTCAATAAATCTCGCCGAAAGAGATAAATCTGACGACTTGACGAGCAGTTACGGCGTGCTGTACATCGCCGAAATCCAATGAGAAAATCCGAGGGGTGTGGAACTGTGGATGGTAGATCGATCTTGCTACGATAGATTCTCGTACCACTTAAGATGATATCGATTGATATAAAAATAGAGCAATAATACAGACATAGATTTAATGTAAAAAATTATTATGGAAAAAAACGTGGACGCGGACTAAATTAGTATATAGGAGTTGATACAGAGTACGGCGTATGGCTTATAAAAATATTTAAAAGAAAAGGTAGGAGTCTTAATAAAAGAAGACTTTTAGTGCTAGAAAACTGATCAACTCGAAACTAATCCAAACATATTTCGCATACAGAAATTCGGATTATATTTTAATAGGGGTACTAGCAGTCCCTTCCGCCGCGGCCCATCTATCTCCTCCGTCGCGAGGAGAGTTGGCCCGCCTTACCTGCGCACATCTCCTGTCCGTCGCGAGGAAGACATCGAGTTGAGCCGTCCTGCTGCTTCCGCCGCATCGATCTTCACTCGCCGCGCCGGTGAGCATCAATCCAATCCCTCCTCTTTCTTTCTCGTCTCTCTCTCTCTGACCCACGCACGCACGCACGCACGCACACACTCCCCCATGTCCCAATTTGGATCCGCCCCTGTCAACGTTGTAGCTATTACCAGTCAATCGATCGATTACTGTGAGTATATATACGTATAATCCACAACTAATCAATCCATCTTTCATTCATATGTGTATTATAATCAACAACTAAACATTTGCTCTGCTTTTTCATTCGTTTGATTCAGTGTATCCCCTCTTAGTTGACACTGTTTGATATGACACATGAAGACCAAAGCCTTGCTTTTTTTTTTCTTTTTCTTGCAGCTATGCTTGGCTGCCAGGTCGGAGAACGCGCGAGTACAGATGGCACTGGTAAGCAGTGTGCTACAGATGTCAATAAAAGTGATTTGGCTGCTATGAAGAGGAAGCCGAGGAAACGGGAGCTTACATGGGAAGAGAAGGTGGTCAAAGTTCTTCACATGGTTCTCCGCAGAGAGATCACCGAATACAACCACAAGATGTTTTGCTCAGCTCCTACTCGATTTTGTGACTACAACATTGCCTTCTTTGACCTTGATAAAGAGTGTGAGTATCATCCTTGTTCTGTTGTGCACACCTTGATTCTTTGATCGTTGTAGATGTGTAAAATTTACTTTCTTGGTTTAATATCTGTCTTAATCCGGCCTTGATTTTACAGCGGACCTTGAGCCTGGACCACCAGTCAAGTCACTAACTTTCTCTGAGTGTTGGTGGCACATAGACTCTATCAATGTCATCGCAATCAAGGTGGTTGAGTCTGATGTTGGTTACCCTATCAGCATATTTGGCACTGTGCTGGCCAGGGATGAGTACGACTTCAGGTGTGTCTATTTGTTCAGGCGTGACAGGAACAATCCCCAGATCATCACCTCGCCGGTCTGTAACTGTAACCAATTTATTCCTCCTCTTTGCGACTAGATTAACACACCTACCATTTACTCGAGATGCTGGCCTTTACAATCTGCTGTTATGCCACAAAACAAAATACCTAAAATGTTATTGTCTGTGACTCTTTGTGCAGTATGTACCCAAAATTCTCTTAACATATTATAGGCATTGTCTTAATTTTATTAGACTTGTTGATCATGGTTGTGTGTGTTTTTGGCATATCTGACATGAATTTTCCTAATCCATGTGCAGGAGGACACACTAACTTTGACAGGACCTAATCGAGCACTTGGTGCAATAGACAGGATGTATTTTGAGTTCCACTTGAAGATTAAGGGCAATGGGGGTGTAGATAAAGTTTTCAGCAAAGGTCTGCAAGAACACAATGCCATCAGCTATACAAGGAAGCCCATGACTTTATCGCTAGAAAGCTGGTTGAGTACAATTGATTTGGTGTATAGTCCTGTTCAATTTGCTGTAGAAGCTTCAGTTGCAATTAACATTAAGGGGGTGTTATCATCCAAATTCGCTGGCAAAGTAACTGCATGGTCTACTGGAGATGATGAAAACGAAATTGTCCTGTATGATAGTGAAGTCGAAGGCACTAACAAAGTACTCGGAGCTGGTGGATCAGTTGATTTGACTCGTCGTTTTGTAGCTGTCAAACTTGATGATGCACTGGTGCTCAATGTTTGTGTTTTTGAGGGTGACCATGAAACTCAAATCTTTGAAGTCGTTCTTGGACACAATGATGAAGAATGTATTCGTAAGCAAGGTCCCTATGAGCTGCAGGTGAAGGTTGTTTGGACAGCTGCCTTGGAGAATCGACGGCGTCCTATGTGGAAGGGGATAGGTGACTTCCGCGTGTTATGGTGATATGATGTATAAATATTATAGTAATGGGAAAGCTGTTACATCTCAAGCAGTTCTAACTAGTTATATAGATTAGAATTGTTCGGTTGAGTTGAACTCTGCTGATCTTGAAATTCTGCCTGCAAGGCTTATTTAGTTATATGAACTGGTAGACTAATTATATAATTTCCAGGGAGTATGGATTGGTCTAGCATGTGTGACTTTCAAGCTTCTCAACCTGCCAAGTTTAGTTTTGCATTCTTGGAGTAGTATTTTGCCTTTGTAATTGTGAGCTATGATTGGGATAGCTTTTCAGAGGTTGTATGCTCTTATGGTTGTATACGATGCTATATATGAAGTGTTGGATTTATCAATGTCTAAAACCTTGGGCGTGGCACGAAGTGTTGGATTTGAGGTGTTTCTCCAACAACATGCAGTGATGCAGTATAAGTGTTACAACCGTCTCTGAACTTTTAATCTTTTAAATGTATGCTATGTGTGCTAGATGCAAATTATTCATGAGGCTGGGTGGTTGTTTCACAAGTAAAAAGGCTGTAAATGGATTTGCTTCTCAGAAATGATCCACTTCCCATTACAACAGAGTAGCAATGGCAGGAAAAAGAAATGGCCTAGCTTACAGGCAGACAGTAATGACCAAATGGAGCACAATTTCAACGGCACAAAAGTTAACACCAATAATATTTCAGTGTTAGAAGAATACATGTTTGTTCATATTGTACTGCCAAAACATTAAGCAATAAATAAAGACATCTTGTGGAATTTCTAGAGAACATGCCTTCTTTTACAGACAAATACACTTCGTTTGAGATGTACATTCACCCATAGTTTTCACATTACTATCACCATAAAATATTCCCAAATCTTCCAACACGCTCCCATATCTCCCGACGCCGTGCTATGATTCCAGTCCACCCAACCTTATCTTGCAGCACATAAGGGCCTGTCTTCCGAATGCATTCTTCATCAGTGTCCTAGAACAAACTCAAAACACACAACTTCATTGCCACCATCAAACACAGAAACTTGCAGCACCAATTCGTCATTACAATGGACAGCTACTATGTTACGAGCTAATGCAACATGTCCATCACTCATAACAATTGTCTGTCCCTGCCATCTTACTGTCATATAAGACGATCTCATTTTTCATCATTTCCAGAACTCCAAGCGCTTACCTTACCAGTGAAATTCGTTAGCCCCTCCAAAAAATTGAGGGCAAGGGTAGCTTGGACAGCACAAGGAACAGGTGTATAGATAAATGCCACTGTACTCATGAAACTTTCTAGTTCTAAAGTCATGAGTGGCTTTTCATGAGCGACAGCACTGTGTTCTAGGAAACCTTTGCTAAAGTCTTTGTCAGCACCCACATCCCCCTTAATCTTTAAATTGAACTCAATATACATGGAACCATTGGAAGCAAGTCCTCTCTTTGGGCCTGTCAGAGTTAGTGTATCTGCAAAAGGATTTAATGAAAAACCATGTCATATATAGTTCAAATAATGTCAAGAATGTGTCAGAGAAGAAAAATGAGTAGGATACAGACCGGTGAGGTGATGAGTTGGGGATGGTCCCTATCACGCCTGAACAAATAGACACATCTGTAGTCCTGCCGATCACTCATCAGCACAGTGCCAAAGATGCTGATGTGGTAGCCCACATCAGACTCGGCAACCTTGATTGCAATGACATTAACTGAGCTTTCCAACATCCAAAATCTGGAGTAAGGGGTTGAGTGAATCGGGGACCCAAGTCCGATTTTTGCTGCAAACCAGGACCAGAAACAGAAATCAAAACAAGAACATTATGGACGTGTTTGGTATCCTGGATGGTCGCTTGGCCAGGCTAAACACATGCAGGCTAACCATGTTTGGTTGGTTGTGTGCGTCCCGGAGCTTGTCTCGTCTGGTGCAAAAAGGAGAGGTGAGCCTGGCCGCGTTGCTACGCAATTTATCCCCGTTCCATGCGAGCTTGGCTGGCGCGGGCGCATCATACGAGATTGCAAGCAGATTTTTGCGTTTGTGCTGCAGCGTACAGGGAAACAAACAGCTGCTTCATCTAGCCTAGCTTGACAGATACATAAACCAAACAACAGCCAATAAATGTGCAAAGCAGGTCCAGATGAGCCTGGCCGATAGGTCCGAACCGGGCCAGGGTCTACCCAGTCAACCAAACACATCCTATTACTACGCATGATATCGATCTGAAGACTCAACAGAGAGGAAGGATGCATACACATATATTGCTTCAATTTTACTTGTTTGTAGGTGTCAATCCAGAAACTCAACTGATAATTTACATGTATGTGCAACATAATCACATTATGAACAGAGAATCAAGAAAAGTTAGATGCTTGCAAATTTAGAACAAGCGAAGGAAGCTTGTGATGCTCACACTCTTTGTCATGGTCAAAGAATGCCATGTTGAAGAAACAAAAGCGGGTAGCCATAAAAAATTTTCTCTTGGGGTCGTATTCAGTTAACTAGTAGCGCCGAATGATGTCAAGAACGCTCACCACCTTCTCCTCCCATGTTAACTCCGAACCTCTTCTTCACCTTTCCACCCTTTTCCATGGAGACTCTTATCTAATTCACTCATCTTACCGATAAGTAAAAGAAGCAAAATTTCACAAAATTAGTACTTGTATGCATCGCAAATTTTTTTAGAATGGTCACCAGGGGGAGAGAAACCCCACCAAAATAATATGCATCGCAATTTTTATTTATCGCAATTCATCAAACAACGTGATAAATTTGTACACTGTGCACTCGATCACATTCCATCTCCAGGTCGGCGGCAAGCAAGGGAAAAGAAGACGGATTCGAATAGATATGAGATTGAGATCGAGCTAGGGTTAATTGATTTGCGATCAATTGCCGATTTGCATCGATATACAAGAGGGGGTCGATCGATACCGTACGTGATTGGAGCGAGCGCGATCTCCTCGATGTCCAGGATGCGGATGACACGTACGAACCCTAGCGCGCCGCCACCGGAGAAGGGGATCGATCGTCGCCCGTGCTGTCGATCGCCGCCGTGTGAGGAATGTGTGTTCGTTCTAGGGTTTCGATTGCCTTCCTCTTGGCGCGGGGACGAACCTATCTGGAGTTGGGCTTGTGGCCCATAAACAATTCACATATCAAAACGCAATGGATCCAAAACAAAATTTCGCCTGCTCAAGTCGTTAACACATGTTTACGTTTGTCTTATTCAAAAAATTTATAAAATAAATAAAACTACAAATAAACATAAAATTATATATATATGAATTAAATGTAGAAAAATAATTAATAATTACATAAATTTTTTGAATAAGACGAACGGTTAAACATATATAAAAAATATATAAAAAAAGTTAATAACGTCAAATATTTAGGAAAGGAGGGAGTAATTTTTAATTGGTTCAGAGCGGTGAGTACCATTAAGCATTGGTAAAACATGGTTAGAAAACTTATTTATTCAAACAGTGAATCACAGTAAACTACATCATTTCGCTCTTGCTTACGAAACATCGCTCTTGCTAATTAACACTGGTTTTCATTGCCACTCACTTTTTCAAGTAATATGTACACCCTCCGTCATACAGATATAATCATTTTCGTCACGTTCATAAGATCATGATCAGGAATCAGATTCTGATTGGGAAAAAATAATTTATTATGGTCTAATTAAGTTTTGTTTATCTTGGATTGTTTCGTGTATAAATTGTTTAATGATGCATGGCAACAACTGAAAAAACTTAGGATAGGTTATTAGGTACCAATATAAATCATGGATGCTAATTCATTCGGTGATGAGCAACGACCACTGTCAGTGTGTTACACTGTGACATCATCTGTCAAAGTAAACCCAATTATATGGATTTCTTTCTATTAGAGATAGACATATATAGTGTTCCAAATAAATTGGAGGTTTTATTTTCTCTTATTAATTTGGATAAACAAGCATGCACGTTCCCAACATGAAAATGCAGGCATGCATGAAGCATGTTGTAATACAAAAGCTACCACATCAGGTTCACTGGAATGAACCCCACATTATTCTACTACTCTCTCCTTGTCTCCATCTCCCCAGAATGAAGCTCCTTAATTGCGCGCTCATGGAATGCTGCAACATAGTAATAAGAAATTAAAAAAACACATATATTAGCAATTTAGCATCCGTTAGTTAAATAGTTGTAAATATTGCAAATATAAAATAATTAAATAACTGAAAATTTGTCAAACTAGTACTCTCTTGGTAATACATATGTACTTTGAATGCAACTTTTAACTGATAGTTAGTCAATGCAATGTGTTGGAAAACAGAGGCAGACAAAATTTTTATGGGCTTTGACAAAACCTTTTTGAAAACACATTTTTTTCAAATGTTGTTTGAAATTAAAACATGTATGTTTTAAATCTCCGGCTATAGTTGTTTTGGGAAGAGTTTTGATAACAATTATAGCTCTATGTAGCCCGTTATTATCAGCTATTGCTCCACTTAATCTTCTTTAGACTGTTTCATAAGACCAACCGCTAAATGTTTTAGCCAGAAATTTAATACATTTGTGAATAATCTCTAATTAGCTTATTAATTACGTGGTGCAGTCGAAGTTGAGGATGAGAGGGAAGGGCAGCGGCGAGCCGCAGGTGGCGGGGAGGTCGCGGATGGCGTCGGCGCTGAGCCCCTTGAACCTCGCCGCCGCCTTCTTCACGCACTCGCAGGCGAACCTCCGCTCCGCCGTCCCCACCGGCAGCGTCCTCAGGTGCTTCACGCCGGCGCAGCATTCTCCCGACGGCGCCGCCGCCTTCCCCGTCAGGTACGCCACGCACGGCATCAGGCTCGCGTCCACGTCACCACACGTCACCGCGCCCTCGACGGCCACCGCCACGGCGAGCAGCGCCACCACGGCCACGCCGATGACACTACCCTTCATCATCTTCTTACTCTTCTTCTTGTAAATTTTTTTTGTTTGTGTTGTTGTTCAGTAGATTGTGGCTTGTGATCATTGCATGGGGAACATGGGTTCAATTTATAGGCTGGTTTGGGCTGAAGAGATCGATCGATCAGGTATTCAGTTAGAGAGACGTTGCACCATCTTGCGAGTGATGATGCAAGCTGAGCTCAGAATTAAATTAAATTGTCTTGTGTTGGTATGCCAAAAAAAACTGAACTGGATTGAGATTGGATGAAGATGATGCTCTGCATGAAGGCCACGACGACATATCCTAACAGACTAACTGCTTCATGTGCACTGCTAACTATGCAGCTGTATCATTCTATCAAGCTAGCTATACTGCTGCTTAAATTGGCATGTACCAGAAACTTTGGTAGGGACGCTGTCTGTATGATCCTACGAAGTACACGAAGAGCATCATTTGCACGCACTAGAAGATAAAAAGTCTCAAAGATTAATTCCTTTTTCATGAACATAATGAATAAAATTCATCTGTTTCTGAAACAAACAAAAAAAAAAGAAATGGAATTCAGCAAGAAAGTGAGATTCATCGTCAGAACATAGCATGAATTCCTTCGACATCTCAAATCACGCATTTGCATAGTTGCATTCATCGTCATTGTCTACATGTAGAATCAATCAATCAATTCACTTTTACTAAAGTGAAGCAGCAAATCCTCAACCCCTGCATAATTATTACCCACACTCCACTTAAGCAAGCTCATCCTTGCTTGCCATGGCGAGCGTACATGTGCGGCGCCAGGCGCGGCACGGCGACGGCGACGAGCGGCGTAGCTTTCGGCATGGTCATCCCATACACCTCCTGAGTATCAATCTCCTCAGGCCGGACACCATCCGGTGGCGACCAATCGAAGCAATGAAAAAGCCTCGCGAGCGCCATGAGCACCAGCACGACGCCGAGCGGCGCCCCGGGGCACTTTCGCTTGCCGGCGCTGAAGGGGAGGATCTTGAAGTCCGGCAGATGGCTGATCTCCACCCTGCCATTGCCGTTGCCGTTCTCCGGTGGCGGCAGGTGTCTCTCCGGCCGGAATTCGTCGACGGCGTCCCAAATGCGGGTGTTCCGGCCGAGGGCGTGGGTGTTGATGAAGATCCTGGTCTGAGCCGGGATGTCGTAGCCCATGATTGTGGTCGGCTTGAGGGACTCATGGGGGATCAGGAATGGCCCAGCCGGGTGCATTCGGAATGACTCGCGGACGACGCACCGGAGGTAGGTCAGGTTGCCAAGGTCGGACTCGGCGACCATGCGGCTGCGGCCCACGACGGCGTCAAGCTCCTCCTGGATCTTGCGGAGGACACGCGGGTTCTTGATCACCTCCGCCATCACCCACTCGTTTGTCACCGATGATGTGTCGGTAGCTGCAGCAATCATGTCCTGTGTTTTGTGTATATGGATGGATTAGTTTTGATTGTTTATTTAGAACAGAATAATATATTTCTAATGCTGAAAAATGCAGTCGTATCCTAGTAGTACTAGCATGCTCAAAAGTGTTCAAGGATAATGCTACTTGTTGAGCATGTTTTCTTCTAGTTTACTTTCAGAAAGTTTATCATTTCTTTACTTTCATTTTTCTTTTAGTCTCCAGGACTAGAAAGGATAGTCTGTAGTGTTCATCACTTCATTGTGGTTCCAACATGTAGCTCTAGAAATAAAATAACATCGTTTGCAAGAAGTAACAGACAAATTCAATCAGAACAGCAAAGCTAACTCATAACAATAGATAAAAAAGCTCTGCTGTGAAAACAGAGCACCTTTCCTTGTATTATTTTCTTTAAAGAATCAAGTCATCTATTGGTTGAATTCTCAAAGGAGATAACTAACATTAATGTGGCTAGATTTGTCTCAAACATAAATAATGGTAGTACTACAGCAATCAAATCATTTCAATTTAAGAACAGACTATAACACAGACACATGGTTGCTTAGCTAAAAAACTGAACTTAGAACTAGACAGACAAAATGAATTTAGGCATGTAACAGTACGCATACCTGCATCAAAGCTTTGATCTCAACATCATCCATGTGCTCCTTTCCGTTCTCGCCAGGCAAAGAAAGCAGCACATCAACAAAGTCCAAGTCTTCTTTGTTGTAATCATCAAGGGATGCAATCTTCTTGGCATCCCTAGCCTTCCTGTGCTCATCAATAATCTTCTGGTGGAAGTCATCCACCTTCTTCTCAACCTCTCTCATCTTCTTCTCACAACCATACGGATCAACCCACCTCCAGGCCGGCAAGTAATCCCCAAGATAGATCAGGCCCAGAAGCCAGAACAGTTCATGAGTGATGTGCATGAACTCCATTGCTTCACCAGGGCCTGCTGACTGCAGACCAAAGTACTGCTTCCCTAGTAACATCCTTGTCACATTGTTCATCGAGAAGGCACCAAGAACCTCTCTGAGATTCACAGGTTTCCCCGACTGAGCCTTAGCCCACACAAACTGACAGAGGTGCTCAGCCTCCAGTGCTCGGTGAGAAGCAAAAGATTCAAGCCGCTTGGTTGTCAGCAAGTGCTCCATACAGACCCTCCTCATCCTCTTCCAGTTCGGACCCAGTGGAGCAAGGGCCACATCACCACACCCATAGGCAAGGTGAACAGCAGCCAAGGTCCGAGGCCGTGAGGCAAAGACCTCATCTTGCCGGATAAGTATTTCACGGATCACTTCAGGATCATCAGTGGTGATGGCATCGATGGTTCCAAGACGAAGATAGACCAGGGGGCCATACTTGGTGCAGAACCGAGCAAAGTCCTTGTGGGGAAGAGGGCTCAGCTGGAGAAGATTCCCAAAGATTGGCCATCTGGGAGGTCCAGGTGGAAGCCTTAACCTCATGCAATTGAGTTTTTTCCAGGACACTACAACAAAGATCCATGAGCATAAGATGATGGAAAGAAGAAAAGGATCCATAGTGTGGAAACAGATGGCAATTTTAGTCGAATTGCAAATGTCATCCTATTTATGGGATCTCACCAAGCTTTATGATAAAGCAAATCAAGTGACTAAATTAGAAGCGCATTGGTTACAGAATTAGACTGGTCATGATTCTTGTGTTGATCTATATGGTTCAACATCTCAAGTCTCATCTATATAATAAACGTCATGATCTTGACATGACTGGTGGTGTGATGAAGAGCACTAAAAATGCCAAGGAAAAAGTAGAAGGGGGCGAAGATAAAATAAAGTTCATCACACCTAAATACAGATGATGTATCCACCAAAAAAGGGCTCGCGTACTGTTATTCAGCAATCTGCTCAGCACAGTTCATTTTTTGCCAAAAAAAAAAGCACAGTTCTTTTTTTGCATCTTGTCTAAATAGACATGGTTATGATGGATGGCATTCAGGAGTCAGATTATAGTATTGAGGATTGGTGCTTTGCCTTTCCTGTCATTATAACTGTCTAGAACGCAGTTCCTACTTTGTCTACCACAAAAAATATACAGGCATATATTCAAATGTATAATTCCTAAATTTCTTTAAGAGAATATGAACAAATTCATCCTACCTTCCCAAACACAGCATGTGGCCTCTTCCAAGTGTGCTTACTCCACCTTCCACATGAAGCTCTCTTAAAAGGTTGGAAAGTTCTATTGCTGTATACTTGCCCCATATGAATGAGCCTTAAGCTTCGTTGGTCATGACTCATGAACTGGCTACTTTGTCAATAGATGATTAGAAGACAATATCATCTGTTCTTCAAATTAAGCATAAGCAAACAGAAACCTACAGTATTACTGTGCTTCAATATTTCCCTGTATCAGATAAATTGCCTGTGTATCAATCTTCCATTTACTTCCTAAAAAAGATTAAAAAAAAAACAGATGTAATTAATATATAGATTACAGCTGGTCTAAGAAACGAATTATACAGAACAGATGTGAAGTCATGAACTACAACAGTATAATTTTTATCCTCGAAAAAGAAACAATACGATATACTATCAAAAATCAGTACCCCCACCTTAAAACCACTAGATAACACGAGCTAAAATTGGTATTTTGTGGTGAATGGGTTATTTGTACCGTTTTGAAAGTTGAAGGGTGCAAGTTAGATGGTTCCTAGTTAAGGATGAAAAGTGAACAGACTTATTCCTATAAGAAATAAGGAATTACCCAGAAAATGGATTTGGAGTTCTGGACCACCAGCACGCATAAGTTGATATCACCAAGCATCTGATCAGATGTCCACGTGATTAGGCATTACACAAAAAGGCACATGTTATGTGAGATCTTTTCTATGCCATCTCAAATGTCGTTTGTCAGCAGTATGCAGCGTGGTCATTCTTGTTTTGATCTGCCAGGGATCTAGAACTAGAAGTTCTCAGTATGTGTTATGTTTCAGTGGCCTTATCCTGCATAATAAGGCTATAACCAGGCTTCTTGATGGCCATGTTGGATAACTGTACAACTTTGAGCATTTCTTCATCATCCTTCATCCCTGCTGAGGAGAACATTTTTGACAGGACTGTGTATGCTGTTGCATTGTAAGGATCCTTCTCAAGAAGCTTCTCTGCTGCTATTTTTGCAAAAGAAAGGTTAGAATGGAGACTACTAGCACTGAGCAAAGCTGCCCATGCATCAGAATTATCATTTGGGGGCATTGAGTTAACCATTTCCAGTGCTTCACCAAGGAGGCCTGCACGTCCTAAAAGATCAACCATGCATGTGTAGTGCTCAGGGTTTGGCTCGACACCATATACTGGCCTCATTGATTCAAAGTAGTTGTAACCTTGTTGAACCAAACCAGCACGTGCGCAACCAGTCAGAATTCCTAAAAATGTAACATGGTTAGGCTTGTGTCCATCATTTTGCATTTTGGAAAAAAGTTTCAGCGCATCTTCAATGAAACCATGTTGCACAAATGCCGTAATCATAGAATTAACAGCAACAAGGCTTGGGATACTAATGCTTGAGAAAACACGATAAGCCTCAGCCAACCTTCCACATTTTGCATACAATGATACCAAAGAAGTGTGAACGGCAGAGTCAAATACCCATCCCATGTTGATTGAATAGGCATGGGCTTGCCTTCCTTGATTCAACATTGCCAAGCTAGCCAAAGCACTCAACAGACAACTGAAAGCTATTGTGTTAGGTTTGCATCCTTCTTGTGACATGCGGCGAAACCACCGCAGTGCGCTTAGATAGTCCCCATTTGTGATAAAACTAGAAATAATCGCGGTCCAAGCAACCTCATCTTTTCCTGGCATTTGCTCGAAAAGTTCAACAGACTCCCTCATCCAACCCCTGTTAGCAAACGCAACAACCATCGATGTCCAAGAAACAGCATCCTTCTCAGGCATCAACTTGAACAGCACATGTGCTTCTTCAACCATGTCATGCTGCACATAGCCTGTAATCAGTGAGTTCCATGATACTATGTCTTTCCACTTTATGCAGGCGAACACCTTGTTGGCATCGGCCATTGAACCAAACCGAGAATACATTATGATTAGTGAATCAGCCAAGAAAACATCCGGTTCAAACCCCATTGATATAATCAAGCTGTGAACCTGAATTCCTTCTCTTGCAAGACTAGCATCAGCACAAGCATCCAGGGCAACCGAGAGTGTCGTTGTATTAACCTGAACACCCTCCCTTCTCATGTCCAGGAACAGCAAGAGACCATCTCTGCACATCCCACGTTTCACATAGCCCCGAATCATCGAAGTCCAAGAAACCACATTCCGCTCCGGCATGGCCTCAAACACCCTCCTCGCCTCCAACACGCTCCCATGCTTGCAGAGCCCATCGACCATGGCGCTCCAAGAAATAACATCCCTCACCGTCATTCCCTCGAACACCCTCAGTGCCATGGCAAGCTCCCCGGCCCTCAAGTACCCAGCCATCAGCGCATTCGAACCTACTGGGTCCCGCCACTGCCGCGGCATCTCCTCATACACCAGCTCGGCCTCGCGCATCATCCCGGCCTTGGCAAGGCCGGAGACGATGGCACCGTAGGACACCGCGTTCTTGGCCGGCATCTTGCAGAAGAGCGCGAGCGCGGCCCGGGGGCGCGCGGCACGGAGGTAGACGGAGGAGAGAAGCGCGTTCCAGGAGGCGGCGTTGCGGCGGGGCATGTCGTCGAAGACGAGTCGCGCGGAGGCGAGGTCGCCGGCGTCGGCGTAGGCGGTGAGGAGGGCGGTCCAGGAGATGACATCGCGGCTGGGCATTTGGTCGAACAGGTGCTGGGCGTCGCGGAGGCGGCCGCGGCGCCCGTACGACGTGAGCAGCGCGTTGAGGTGCGCCCTGTTGGGGCGGAATGGCGGTGGTGGGGGGTCCCCGTCCGGTGCTGGGAACCTGCGGGGGACGCCGGCGGCGAGGGCGGCGGCGGTCGGCGCTCTTGGTAGTCGAAACGCCGCCATTGGTGGCTACCTTGACACTCTTCGTCTCGAATTTGCCGTAGACATCACTAGGAAGGGAAGTCACTCACAGGTTTGCAGTAGACATAGTATACACCGTCCATTTTCCATCCTACGTTTCTTATTCATTAGTGATCTCGAATTTTCTCCTCATACAAAGGATATACGTTACTAGCTCCGTCTCAAATATAATAAACTATTTTTAGATGTGACATATTCTATTACTACGAATCTAACAAGATTCCTATCTAGATTTGTAGTATACAACACCATGTATTCTTAAATACTCCCTCGGTTTTCTTTGATTGACGATGAGCTAAACAACATCAAATATTTATAGAAAGAGGGAGTACTTCTCCTTGTTGGTCGATATTATCTAAATTTTAAACACTAAATTACACTTCAACGATTATTTTCTCAAAACACTAATTTACACTTCGACGATTATTTCCTCAAAACAAGAATTGGGTAATACGGTTAATGCTTATGTTTAGGATGAATAAAAGTTTAATGCTTGTGTTCAGAATGCTAAGTAACTAACACACTTTGATAATGCGGCATCTTAAGTATTTGTGTAATTATTTTTTAAAAAAAGGCTGAGTGGTCAAATTTTGTTTATTCACTAGTCAATTTGTACAAAGTATCATCAAAACGGTAATAAAAAGAGATAAAAATGAGAGTAAATTTACTTTAACCTCTTTGACAGCTGAGTAGCAGAGTAAGTGCTATTCAAGGATGGCAATGACAGTGAGCAGATACATCATTTGATGGAAAAAGAGAGACAAGTCTTTTACAAGAATGAGAAGAGCAATTCTGTCCAAATTTCTACGATCCTAAGCTACAAGAACAGGCTATATATCTACTAATATCCTGATCTGATCAACTACTACATCAAAATTGGGATCAATTACAGGAACAAGGACATCGACACCACGAGATGGCGAATACAAATCAGACAAATGCGTGGAACCAATGGGCTAGAGCTGCCTAATCTTCGAGCCCCAACCTCACAGCCATGAGATGAGTTCAATCGAACCAACATTGCAGCAGCAGCAGCAGCTAAGCTATAGTCAGGTGATTCTTCGTGTCAAAAACGAGAACAGCAGCCAGCCACCAACCAAAATAACCGGCAGGTGGAGGAAGAATGTCGAAGCCGAGAGATCGATCTGATCCTTCAGTTGCATCGCTATCTGTAGTTGCAGCAGGATGCTCGGCCCTGAACCAGCTTGTCCCAGAGGCACAGCATTTGCCTTGGTGACTGGTAATGCGCCGTGTAGTAGTTCTCCAGGCAACCATACTGGCAGAACTTCCAGCTGTGGGAATACTTGACAGGAGACGACGTGGAGTTGAACTTCTCAACCCAGAGCCCCATGCTTACATCCTCCATCTTGAATAGCTGCATTACATTATCCAGAGGAAAACCGATCAATACATTGCCATAAAATCTATATGTAACAGGCATCACCTGAAGCTCACCCTTAAGCTCTGGTTGGCATGCTGAGACACGATGAATTTCGCTATATCACCTGAAATCACATATCCGGGTCCATTTGCGTAAGGTGGATAGATGTCTTCAGGCCATTCCTGCATCAAGATTCACAAGAAACGACGAAGGTAAGGAGCCAACTTGTAAAGGTAAATTGCATGCCCATTGAGTACTCCCTCCGTCTCAAAATATAGAAACTTACCATTTTGGGAAAAGATTTAAGGATGAGGTGTTGGTTGAGATGAGGAGGTAGGTGGAGGAATTATATGGGGGATGGCTGTGATTTATTGAGATGAGAGGGTCGGTGCAAAGGTAGCTAGTTTCATTGGTTAGGAAATAAGGAAGTATTCAAATAAAGAATGACAAATGCTATCAAATGAATTGCATGACCTCTAAGATAATAAGAAAAGTAGACTTCTGAGTAGAATTGATTAGTTTGAGGGAAAATGACAGAGATAGAGGATATTACCTCTGTTGTAACTGTCCATTTACCCGTTCTCAATGGCCTATGCAAGAGGTTGAGGTTCCCCATATATAATGGTTTGCCACCACTGTTCAACTTGATATGTCTGACGACCACATCTACCCTCACAAATGTATCATCATCACATTTCATGATATGTACAGCAGTTAAATTTTGGGCCTGCAAGACAAGAGTGACAGACATCAGGTTCATTATCTTATCGACCCTACTTATTAGTGAGCATACTTTTGATAATAACTAAATTCGCACAAGTTCCATCATCTATATGAGCCATAAACTATGTTTGGAGGGCCTAGTTTCTACCATAAGTTACTTATCATAAGAGCTACATGCAAGTGGTTTAGCTTCTTGCTATAACACGGGTTTCTGAGAAGTTCATGTAAGATTAATTGTTTGGGAGGACTTAAGCTTTCTAGTAGATTTAATCTCAAGCTTAGGCCCTTCCAAACAGGCCTACAGCCACCTGTTCCCACTATAAAGATTTGCAAGAAGCACGTTGATAAGCAAGTAACTATTTATGTAAATACTCCCTCTGGATTCTAATACATGACGTTGGTTAGTTCTTTTTTGAACTAACCAATGTCATTTAAAAAAGTATGGAGGGAGTAAACTATATGGCAATCAGCTATTCCTACTTTGGTTTAGCAGAAGAGCAACAATAGAAGATGAAAGCAAGAGTGGCTCACCCCATACTCGCAAATAGCAATTGTTTTGAGAACAACCAACTCATAACGATCTATAAATGGCAAAATGACAATGTCTCCAAAGTATTCAGCTTCTTTCTTCAGCATTACATTGACCTCTTTCCTTGAATTCTGCAACCACAATTTGTAATGAATAACATCACAGCAATCATCTCATTCCTAGAGTACTTTTGGATTTGTTTGTTTTCTTCTGTGAGATGGCAAAACAATCAACTAATATATATATACATCACTGGAGCGCATAAGCAACTAACACTTAAGAATTTGCATTTTTGTAGACATTTAAAAATGTATGAATATATGATAAGGTGGTGAAAAACTATATCAACAATTAGAGATAAAGCATTACAAGACTAGAGATGAAGTGTATATGAAAGCACGAAATCATCCATACATTATCAAGTTCAGAAACAGATTTTGTGTTAATTAACATCAAATATGTGCCCCTACATTTTTATAGTTTATGCTTCCATCATCCCATTCTACGCCTAAAACAAATACATATGGTCATGCAGAATGAAATGTAAAGGACCAGTAAACAATCTAAAGATACATTTCACTAAATTTGCACAAACCATCATCAGTCGTAACCTTAAGTGGAATTAGTTATGTAAGCTCAATAAGTTGTTCAGCTCAATTTGAGTGTAATATCCTCCCGAGTAGATTGAGTATACTTTGAAATAAATAGTTTTTCCTTTTCTGATAGAAAATGAGATACTGCTCTTAACTTCGCCTTGCTAACATGCTATGTCTTAGAAATTCAATTATGTTTGGATGCATATGCTTACCAGTGCAACAAAGAATCGGGCAACCACTTTAGATGACCGGATTTCTGAACTTTGCATCCATGTTTTTCTGACAGCCATTCGCTCAGCAAAATGATTAGAAGCAGAGAGTATTCCAATAAAAAGGAAAACTGGATCTTTTGGTAGTGGTAGGGACCTCCATTTTTCTGACATCTCAAGAACTTGTTGAAGTGAAAAACTAGGATGAGACATAGGAAGTGCAGTCGCATAAACTGAATGAACATCCACATCACCCTTAACAAATAGTCCTGTTGCATCTTCAAGAGTGAACCCCTGGAAATGATCATGGCTACCCGTAAGTGCTTCTTGTAATTATCACAGCAGACAAATATAGCTGAATGAGCATGACTAAAGAGCATACTGGTCGATAAGGGAAGGATGTCACATGTCTACCACCGACATATATATGGAAACCTTCAACTCCAGCTTGTATAGTAAGAACAAATAGCCTGTCCTCTACAAAAGGGAAAGGCCATGTCATTGCAGGCTTCTTTGCACGGCCAATGAACCTCTTCAGCCATGATGTTGTCTTCGACTCCTTCGTGTCAACAACATCATCGCGTATCCATTTTTCACATTTGGTGAACCCATCAACTGTCAAAAAATATGAAAGTGTAGGTTTTAGCCAAATTTGCTAACCTCATGGTCAAAGGACATACTGCTACCAACAGTAAACTATACCATCATCTCATCTACACATTGAAAGTAAAATGCTATGAAAAATTATAACTCCTTAAAATTTCCTGGTGCATTGGTCACATTGAGGATTCAATTTGATAAAAGGTATAAGCACTACATATTCCATCTGTTTATGAACTGTGATGGTTAATTGGTATACATTATTGGGTTTCTAAATTCTAATAGCAACGTTGCATTAGGCTTACCTCCACAAGCAGAAATGTACCTTGGCAACTAGTACAATACCAGTAGCAAGTTCTCGCCAAACATTCAAAACTAAGATCGAAGCTAGAATTCGAAGAGCAATGCATACCCTTATCCTCATTGTCCTCAGGTGGCGAACCATCGCATCGCTGCGCGGAGCCCCACTGCATCCTATAGCAGGTATTATGCTCGATGATGGGTCGCTGGCTCCAATCCCCTCTCAACCTAGGGTTGAGGTGCAGTATCCTAGGCGGGTCCTCACCATCAACGGCGCGAAGCCCCTGAAGCTCAACCATGAACTGAGAAACGAGCACGGTCCCATCCCCCTGCCGCATCCTGGCCAGCTGCGGCACGTACTCCTTGTGCGCTGCCCTGGGGGTGCCAACGACGGTGACGGATGAACCGGCGGCGAGACCGCACGGCAGGAACACGACCCTCCCGCGAGCCCGCATGGAGACGGCGGAGGGGCACTTGTCGGTGGACGATGCGGCGTCCCCGACGGCGGCGAGCTCCCACGGGTCCCCCGCGAAGGCGGCGGCGTCCTCCCACGCGGTGAGGCCGAGCGCCCACGCGTCGTCGGCCATCCGGTCTAGGGTTGAGCGGTTGCGGAGGGCGATGTCGGGGAGGGAGACGCGGTCGTAGCGGTGCCAGAAGGGGTGGGCATCGAAGAGCGGCGGGGTGGTGGAGTTTGAGGTGGAGGTGGGGGGGAGTGGGGGGAGGTGGTCGGAGGAGGAAGGGGAGGAGAAGGCGGCGTCGGTTGTGGCGGCGGTGAGGTCGGCGGTGGCGAGGTCGAGCACGCGGCGGAACTTGAGGGAGATGAGGAGGAGGTAGGCGGCCCCCGCCAGAAGCACCAGGTGCGACGGCCGCCACCGCCTCGCCATTGCTCCGCCCCCCTCCCTCCTCTCCTCACCCCGTCACGGCCTCGCGTCTCCGGCGAGCGGCGGCGGCGGCGCGCCGGATCTGGCGCGCGCGGCGAGGGGATCGGAGGTGGCGGGGGCCGTACGGACGGGTGGGGGGAGGAAAGGAGGAGGAGGAAAAATGGGAAGGAGAGGAGTCGTGCGGGTGACGTGGCCAAGTGGGGAGGTGGGGATTGGGTGGCTGGCTGGCGGGTGGGCCCGGACAACTGTACGGGAAACGGGAGCGTGCTTGTGAGTTGTGACAGGGACACGTCGGGTTGGAACTTGGAATCGGAAGCCTTGCGCCCTTGTTGCCAGTACAATACCCGTATATACCATGCATGCTGGTATTTCACAGATTTTCATTATAATATTTGATAACACAAATGGCATGTTCAGCTTGTTATCATTTCCATACCAACATAAGCGCCTAAGGGGCGGAGCGAGAAGAGCGATAAGTAGCATCAAAATAAGACCCTGTTTAGATACGAGCACTTTTTTTTAAGTCCCTATCATATCGGATATTTGAATATTAATTAAAAGTATTAAATATAAATTATTAATAAAACTCACCTTATACTTTGAACTATTTCGCAAGACGAATCTATTGAGTCTAATTAGTCTATGATTAGCGAATGTGATGTTACAGTAAACATTTACTAATCATAGATTAATTAGGCTTAAAAAATCGTCTCACGAATTGGCCTTTATTTATGCAATTAGCTTCAGTATCAATCTATATTTAATACTCCTAATTGACGTGCAAACATCCGATGGGACACGAACTTAAAAAAAATCCATGGATCCAAACAACCTCCTTTAATAGCTTAGGTGTAGCTGCAAATTTATGCGCTTCATCTTATTTATTACTGTTGCCCAATTTAATATTTACCACGTCAGTTACAACTAGGTGTCAAACCCTAACCGTTGATTATCTCCTAGTAGCTCTCTCTCGGCGAGCTACACTTTATGTTGAACACTTAGGATCTTAATAAATTGATAAATGGCAAAGAATCAAGGAAAAAAAAAGCTAGACCTTTGCAATGGAGCAACATATTGTGTATCATGTAATTACTGAAATTTCAAGAATTTGAATTTGAGACAGAGGCAAAAATATATTAGAGAAAAAAAAATCGAACACAGCATATTATGGAAATCAATGTGTATGAGTCAGAATGGAAATCGACCTATAGACTAGTCGAACCGAACAAGCACATGAGCTCTTAGTGATTACTGATTAGTGTTTAGGTTTTGGGCCTTTGACAACTGGCAACAGTAAGACTTGAAGCTACCTGCTGCCGCGATGGCTACATGGGATATGGAGATTCAGCTTACAAGAAAACACCGGTAACACATATATCAACTCTACAGCAGGAGAATTTTGTAAAGCTAGGAGGATTGAACTCTTCCCTGGCAAAGGAATTGGAGCAGCGATCTGTCGCCGCCACCACCCGTTGATTAGTTTACAGTGGAATGTTGCATGCTTGTTGTTGTTGTTGGGGTTTTGAACAAACGGACTAATTAATGGGCTAATGGGATAATGGCTCACCAGCCCATGGTGGCAAGGTTAGAGGGGGCCCAATGTACTCACCTTGTTAATGGGATAAAGGGATAATGGCCCATTGAACTAAAGGACTTTGCACCGTGTAGAACACACCTTGGTTCGCTTTGCACCGAATTTAGCACATATTTTCACTTTGCACCGGGATACATCAAAAAAAAGTTTCACTTTGCACCGGGTTGTACCATATAATTCAAAGAAAATCTTGTAAAATATATGAATAAAAATTAGAAAATATTTTGAATTTAAGCTAGGTTTCACAAAATTTAATTCATAGTTTAAAAAGTTCATGAAAATTCTAGATTTAATAACTTTTCTCTGTGTTAACCCGGTGCAACGTGAAACTAGATATATTTTACTCGGTATAAAGTGTGATTTACTCTTAAATATATTTCTAATATTTGGGTACACTCTATGCCGATTTTTCAACCCAAAGCTCACCTAAGGATCCATCTCCCTCTATCCACCTAAGGCAAGATGTAGAAGTAGGATAGGATTGGACCAGGCCAAGTCAAGCAAAAAAAACCACACCACACTCATTACCCTTCCAATCCATCCATCCAACGTTCAGGTCTTCGGGAACGCGAATGGAACTCCACCCATAGAGGAACCTAAAAGTGGACATTTTCATTGAGGAGGAGATTGCTGCAATTGTTTGGGCTTTGGAACTGTTCTTGGACCTGAAATGATGATCCGCTTTGCTATTTGTTTGGACTCTACTGGTAGACCTAATTTTGGCCCAACCCAAAGCAACTACAACTGCGCAAGCACATGGACATGGATTGATCCCCCCCCCTCTCTCTCTCTTTCTCTCTCTCTCTCTCTACTGCCTTGATGGAGGAACTGCATGACCGTCAGATCCGAACCAAACAATCTAGAGCCATTGGTCGCACAGAGAGAATATAACTTTCACTTTTACGGTTCGAAATTATAACTTTGTTTAGACCCCAATCTTTAAGCCTGTTGTATCTGCCATGTAATAATCGAGGAAAAAAAAAACTCTTTGGGCATGCGGCCATGCGATGAAGGTTGATTATTTGCCTAAAACATACAGGCCGTTACTATCTACATGAAGAAAGTAGCTAATGTTTTGGACATAGTTATTTAGTTCTAATGCTTATTCTGTCAACCATAATTTATAACGCAGAGTATTCATGAAGTGAGCGTACAAAGTTTCATGTGGTGGAGTTACATGCCCGAATTCAAATCTCCGACTTAAAAGAGTAGAATATGTATGTACGTACGTGTAATGCGTATACAGGAATACGATGTACATGTGTGGTATTTGTATATGAACGATTTGCACTTGTATTCATAAAATCCCATTCTATGATATTATGATGGTGCCTTTGGAAGACAGATCCATGTACATATGAACACTGATGTACCTCTTGTAAATATCTGAAATATTTACACATGCAAGAGAGAACCCTTTTCAGCATTAACTTTGTGGTAAAAATGTACCTAGTACTTCAATTTGAGTTTGTTTCAAATTGAGTTTGTTTCTCCCCGCAAAAAGAAAAAAAAATGAGTTTGTTTCACATTTTTTCTTCCTATAGTTGCACCTTCCTTACTTCCGTTTTGTTTCCTTCTCTCTTCTATGATTGGAAGTGTCCATCCAAGATCTAGTGGAATCTAGTAGAACCATGCATGTTGCCTTCAAACGCAAGGGAGGCATCCGATTCCAAGCTCCAAAGCATGGCATGGAGCCTAATCATGCGCGGCTGGCTGAACAGAGACAGCACCAACTTTTGGTGCAAAAAAAGCCAAAAGTATAGGTGTTAATGGCTTACCGAAGTTCCGTATCATCATATCTCCCTTGTTCATTTTAGGCACCTTTGAATCAAATGAATTATAGAGAAATTTTATAAGATTCAAATCCTACAAGAAAAAATCCTATGTACTAGCCATTTGAAACAAAAAGGATTGGAGATTTTCAAGTCTTACGAAATTTCTATGGAATGCCACTTTACATGCAAGTTTTGGAGGAATACAAGAGCTCCAACCTCTTAAAAATATTCTATGAGTATCTCTCTCATCCAATTTTTGCGTTGTTTCCTGCACTACTATCGAACAGTCATTCATGTATGCATTTGTATTCATGTCAAAATTCTCTGTTTTTCCTATTCCACCACTTCTGTAATCAATCAATTTAAAGAGAGCCTAAAATGTTACGCTATATACTAAATTCTAAAGGTAAAATATTACTCCCTCCTCCGTTCCGTATCATATCAAGTAGGTTTTTTTAAAAAAAATATTAGTTCCAGGCCTCTTCTGAAACAAAGTTCTTCAAAAGACTTTTGCATGAATTGAAAACAATATTCATTTAGAAGTGATCTTATTCTACCGTTTGAATTTCTTTTTTTAAAAAAAACAAGCCCTCTTTATTTGACTTGTAAACCAATTATAACCAAAAGGTTAAAGGTGAAACAAACAAACAAACAAACATATTTTCGGTTGGGTATCTATGAACTTGTACACTAGACTTGAGTAAGTGAGTAACACCTTTTAACATGAGACTTAAAAAAGCCGTAGGCTATAGAAGTTCAAAAGTCAGATTAAGTCTAACAAACAAACCTTAGCATAAATAAAGTCCCCAATGTTCTCACTATTACCTTCTTCTCTTTCACTACGTCATATATATTGAAACGAAGTGGGTAGTATCATAGCACACTATATACTTTTGAGTGTGTAAAAATGTTTGTCTTGTTGCTTCTCTCGCGTATAATGTGGATCATTTTTGCTTTATTTTTTGCATATATATGCTGATGAGTCATGTTTAATGTAGTATAATCAGTATATTCTTTTATAAAAATATGACAGTGTAGAACTAGAGGGCAGTAGACTTTGTATGGAGCATGGCCGGCACGAATCGGACTGTTTCTTTCCAAGAGCTAAATTGGATGGACGTCACGGTGAAGGAGAGTAGATGCCAAGTGAGTAACATCTCGAAACCAGTATGCAGGGCCCACAAGTAAGACCTGATGCAAGAAGCCAATGACCTAAGACTGATGAATTGATTTGTGCCAAACCTACTCTACAGTTGATTTGTATTCTGCCTCCTCTTATTACTTCAATGGCCGTCAATAATGGCTGAAGACTGGGACAGAGAGTCAGAAATCAGGGAGGCACAGTACATTACACCCAAAGTGAGTTGATGATCCTGCTGGCAGTGGGCCCCACACCCTGACCACCTCTTCTCCACCTCCTCCTTCCTTCTTCACATCCCCTGGCCTGCTCACTTCCCTTCTCCCCCCTTCCATTCCATTCTCCTCCTCTGTCTTCTTCTCCATAGGAAACTGTGAAGCCACAAAAAAGAATGTTCTTGGATGCCCCTGCTGCACTGCCATAAACATTCCTAGGACCACATCCGCACCCAAACAAATCAAGGAACCATCCCCTGTTTTGGCTTGCCCCCTTCTTTCTTGCCTCCACTTTACTCTTTCGGTTCTTCTACCACTGTAGGAGCAGGGATTGCTGGTTTCTTGGTTGATTATTTGGGGGGGGGGGTTCTTCTCTTATTCCTCTTCCTGGAAGGTTGGGAGTTCTGATTTATGGGTCGAGTTAGTGGATTTCTGTCTGAAGGTTCGATTTTTTGGGTTGTTGGGGTGTCGGTGTTGATGGTTTTAACGAGAGATTTCTCGGTGGGGGTTTAGGTTGTGATATATCAGAGTATTTGATTCCAAAGAACTCGTCTTTCCGTGTGTGGATGTCGGTATTTCAGGATTTTTGAGAGGATTTTGGGTTATAGTAATATCTTGTTCTCTAGATGTGCAACTTCGTCTGGCTGTTGCGTGTAATCTGGACGATCTTCAGCGTCGCGTTCTGATTGTCCATCCGTGTTCTTCGGTTCTGCGGCGATTCTAGAGTGGATTTAGTTTTTTCTTTTGCGTGGGGAAAGTGGCCTTGTTAATTTCCTCATCTTATTAGGGTTTGGTGTAAGAGTCTGCGGAAAGCTTGAATATTTCAGCCTTTTTTGGCCGGGTCGAATCTTTCAGCCTTTGATTTGAAGAAACTCTGGTGGTTAGCTGGCTCATTGATGTAGTGTGGTATAATATATGTCCTGACCATTTGGATGAGCTCCAACATGGCCTGCCTGAAGCTAGGATCAAGAGCTGATGTCTTCAAGAAGCAAGGACAAGACTGGTATGAACAACCCCTTACTTTCCCCATCATGTTTCTCTGTCAGGCCTAATCCGCATAATTAGTTCAGCTTTTTATCTTTTTTCATTTAATTGACAGTCCTATCATGTACTGTTCAATTGCTTTATTTGTTGGTATGGTACTATGGTTAGTGTATTCATCATCAGAGCATAGAGTGTTTGCCTGTGTGCTATTGGTTATGCTAATAAAAAATGTACTATATATCACTAGAAGCTTCTGTACACCCATGGCCAAACCTCTAGTTGTTGGCTTCATCTGTGGCTCTGATTATAATATGATAACCAACTTCTTCTGGGTGGAGGGCATTAATCGAAACAATTGAGGCCAGCTAAAAACTACACCCATTTTTTGTTTTTAGTTCGCACAATTTTCTGGAGGGTTTCACTATCAATCATCCAAAGGCAGCCTGTTAGTGTAGATATGCTAAGATAGCCATTTCGATGCACACGGTTTTCATACCGTGCTAGAGCAGTTCAGCTTATTTTGAGAAACTGGAAAGATACCTTTCTCTACTACTGCTTTGAAATTTATTACAGTAAGGTTTCAAGGCATTTGCGAGTAAATACAATGTTCACTGTGTAGAATACTTGTCCTGAATTAGTACTTATTTATAGCAGCAGTCGTCCCTTTCCTGAGAAATATTGTTTCCTTGACTTTTGGGACTCTCCTCATATGTTCAATACTTGTTTATATGTAGTAGTATGCACATGGTGAGCACTAAATGAAGAAAATTTATTCCTCTGTACTTGGCTCTCTCATTACAATCATAGTGACATTTATATGTGATGTACAAATACTGGTCCTGGATATGTAAATACACAACTAAATCTGCAACTGTTCAATGTGATCATGCAAGATACTTTTATCTTTTATAGCCAAATATAATCACCTTTGTAGAGCATTTTATCTTCTTTAAATAAACTGTTACATGTTTGATCAGCAGCCAAACTTTGCCAAGTTAATCTTTCTTAACCAGCAGTTGTAAATGTACTTTTCGATAAGATAATAAATGGTTCAAGCCATTTCCTCAAAGATATTTGTTACATTCAGAACAGTCAATGATGATATCATCTGTGGCAAGTAACCATGGCGTGGCAAAAATCTTAAGGGTCTGGTTAGGTAGCCCATATTTTTAGAGTGGCTCCTATGTCTATTCCAGTCCCTGGACTTCTAGTTTTTTACACCTGATTTTTTTGCTGGAAACATATTTGTCTGAACTGCAAAATATTGATCACGAGTATGTTCATAATATAGGTATTGCACAACTGGTCTTCCTAGTGATATAACCGTCACAGTTGGGGAGCAATCCTTTCATCTTCACAAGGTAAAATTTTTAGCACTAGTTCATCCAAGAGTTCCTTTGTTTTGCAATAATTTTCTTTTAGGATCTATTCAAGTGTCTTATTCTTTCTTTCTGGGAAACCTCTGGTACCAAAATATACTGTAATGTGTATTGGGGAGGAAAAAAATAGATATACATTATTGTGATCTTTGTAACAAGCAATTTGTTTATCCATTTTGCAGTTTCCTCTATTATCAAAGAGTGGCCTTTTGGAGCAGTGTATCCGAGAGAAGATTGAGAATGGAGAAGATAGTTGTGTTGTTGACCTATCGGATATTCCTGGGGGAGCAAAGGCTTTTGAGCTAGCTGCTAAGTTCTGCTATGGTGTTAAGTTTGAAATGACCTCCTCCAATGTTGTGCATCTTCGCTGTGCTGCTGATTATCTCAAGATGACCGAAGAGATTGCTGAGGGAAATCTGATTGCACAGACAGAAAACTTCCTTACACAAACAGTCCTCAGGAGCTGGAAAGATTCAATCAAGGCCCTCCTTGCATGTGATGACATCCTTGATCTTGCTGAAAAATTGCAAATCGTAAAGAGGTGCATCGACTCAATTGCAACTAAGTCATGTACTGATCCTGATTTATTTGGCTGGCCAGTTGCCCAGTATGGTGGCCCCATGCAAAGTCCAGGAGGGAGCGTCTTGTGGAATGGTATTAGCACTGGAGCAAGGCCAAGAAATAGCAGCCCAGATTGGTGGTATGATGATGTTTCATGCTTAAGTCTTCCATTATACAAAAAACTAATCTCAGCTATGGAATACCGAGGAATCAATCAGGACATTATTGTTGGATCCTTGAACCACTATGCCAAAAGGCGCTTACCTGGCCTTAATCGGCGTAAAAGCATCAGTGATGTCAGCAGTTGCCTTTCAATGTCATCTTTAACATCGATTCCTTCCGAAGAGGAACAAAAGTATCTTCTCGAGGAAATTGATAGACTATTGCCTTTCCAAAGGGGTGTTACATCTTGCAAGCTGTTGTTTGGTCTTCTGCGTACAGCAATCATCCTAAAAGCCAGCCCCTCTTGTGTGTCGAACTTGGAGAGACGGATAGGTATGCAGCTTGATAAGGCTACCCTGGAAGATCTTTTAATTCCAAACATCTCTGAGTCTGTTGAAACGCTCTATGATGTGGATTGCGTCCACAGGATTCTTGACCATTTCTTGGCAATGGATCAAGAAACAGGTGGGGCTTCTCCTGGCCTTGGTGAAGATGCACAAATGTTAGCTTCACCATCTCTAATGCCTATAACAATGGTCGCTAAGTTGATTGATGGCTACCTGGCTGAAGTTGCACCAGATGTCAATCTAAAGCTGCCAAAGTTTCGGTCTTTGGCTGCTGCTATACCAGATTATGCCCGGCCAATAGATGATGGACTTTACCGTGCCATTGACATCTACCTTAAGGTGACACTTATATTTCTGCCTATTATTTCTATTGACATGTTAGCACGCGTGTATGTGAAGCTTTTCAAGCCATTTGGCAAGTCAAAGCATCTTTAAGTTTAGCATTTTGCCCTTTATGCATATCTCGGATCATCATATCCTTTCAGATTGTAATTTATGATAAAATTGTCCATGGTTCAGGAAGCATCTCATTCGGTTTAACTAGGGATTTAGCCTTGCATTTTGTACCCCTGGTAAATGCACAAGCCAATTTCATGACAAAAGTAAAGAATGGTTTGAAAGCCTTGCAGCAAGACAGTATTTGCTGCTCCTTAAATCTTGGCCTATCCATGTAGAATTTCAGTCCATCCAAACAATGCCTAAACGTTTCAAAAACTGCAGAGAACAGCTTGGCTAATCTCTTCATCAATGCAGCTGTCATGCATTAATGTGAACTGCCAATAGCTATTACGTTTTCCTAGAAAAGGTTCTTAAAATAACAATATCTATTTACGTTTGATCATGCATCTCGCTCTGACATGCTGTTGATCTTGTTGATGCTTAACTAATTGCATTTTTTTCTCCATAGGCACATCCTTACCTGTCTGAATCAGACAAGGAAGAACTTTGCCGGGTGATGGACTGCCAGAAGCTCTCTCTTGAAGCCTGCACTCACGCGGCTCAGAACGAACGGCTCCCGCTGCGTGTCATCGTGCAGGTCCTCTTCTTCGAGCAGCTCCAGCTACGAAGCTCCATCGCCGAGTGCCTCATGGTCTCTGAGAATCTCGAAGGCGGCTCGAGGCAGCTCATGCCCACCACCTCCGGCGAGCAATACCGTCCTGGCTGGCCACTGGCTTCCAGGGAGAACCAGGCTCTCCGGGAGGGCATGGACAACATGAAGCAGCGTGTCTCTGATCTGGAGAAGGAGTGCTCCACCATGAGAGATGAAATCGAGCGGCTGGGCCGCAGCCAGAGCACCGGGAAGAGCAGATTCTCCCTTGCCGGTGTGAAGCCGCAGATTTGCAGCACCAAGGAGGCCATTCCGACAGCGACAACAGCAAGGAGCGAGGAGAAATTGGCTGCGGTGAAGGGTGACACCACACCACGGCTGAAGCTCAGCAGGCACAAGAAGTTGTCCATAGAAGCATGAACATGATGATCAGTTGTCACTCACTGCATCCATACACTTCCTTTCTTGTCTCTGATAATCGTGTGTCGTCTCCCCAGTAGATGTATTGCTGTGTTGGTGTTTTGACTGCGAACTTTGCCAAGTTTTTGAATTTTTGACATCCTGCCAGTAAAATTTGCATAGTGTTGTTAGCATTTACTGGAATATGGATCAAATCTTGGATTGTTAGGTTTGACCTGTTTGGTAACTGGCAAAATACTGGTGAAGTTGTCCATTTGGATAGTTGCCAAAGTTATTCCAAAATTGTTCGATCTTCTGTTTGGTTTACTATAAAAGTTGTGTGTAGTAGACCAAGCCAGCCAAATTATCATGTCCAAAATTTTGCTACAAACAAGATAAACTGGGCAAACCTTGGTTTTACGCCGTTTTTCAGTCAAATTTGTCAAGTTTTTCTACTTATCCTTACGCTGTGCACAAAACGAGAAATCGTCATTAGCATGCAATTAATTGAGTATTAGGTATTTTAAACTTGAAAAAATTGATTAGTTTAATTTTTTTAAAATAACTTTTATGTAAAAAACTTTTACAAAAATCTCACTGTTTGTTTAGTGGTTTATGAAGGGTGTGTACGAAATAAGAGGATAAAAACACCTCTCTTTTCTTCCAAGTCCCAATGCCTTCTGCCGAACAGGGCCTTAAGGGCGGGCACAAATTAACTGGACGCTGAAAACTGGGCCAAACCGACCCGTAAAAGCATTTTTCATCAGCCCAAGGCCCATGAAGGCAACCTTAATCCCTACAACTCCCAACTCTTCTTCTACCGTACGCATATAGAGCTCCTTCCAAACCCTAGCAGAAAAGCCCATCAGGCCCACCAAGTCATCCAAGCCAAACCCTACCCTATAAATACCCTCCCCCTCCCTCCTCCAAACCCTAGGTTAAAGCGACGCCGCCGCCGCAAGCCGTCCGCCTTGTTCTTCTCCACCGCGAGAAGCTTGGTCCTCCTTCTCACTACCTCGTCAATCTCCAGATCTAGCCTAGGGTTAGAGTTTTTTGTGAAGCTTGCTGCGATGGCGATCAAGATGACCAAGGCCCAGAAGAAGGTGAGGTACGACAAGAAGCTCTGCCAGCTGCTCGACGAGTACACCAAGGTGCTCATCGCCGTCGCCGACAATGTCGGATCCAACCAGCTGCAGGAGATCCGCAAGGGTCTCAGGGGCGACTCCATCGTCCTCATGGGGAAGAACACCCTCATCCGCCGCTGCATCAAGGTCTACGCCGAGAACACCGGCAACAAGGAGTTCCTTGAGCTCATGCCCCTCCTCGTCGTAAGTTGCCACTTCCGTCTTCTTTTTAGTGTTTTTAGGTCGAATCGAAGGTTGTTGCAGGCAAGTTTTGCTGAAAAACGATGTTTTTGATGTTGTTTGTAGGGTAACGTTGGCCTCATCTTCACCAAGGGTGACCTCAAGGAGGTCCGCGAGGAGGTTTCCAAGTACAAGGTATAATTTGCATCCAATCTGTAGTATGTGTAATGGTGACCCTAGTTTTTAATTAGGGGGATATGTAACTAGAATTTGTGGTCCTTAGTAGTGCGTTATCTTATTGTGCTTATGCAAAAATTAGGTTGTGCTTTATTAATTTGTAGTAGTTTTAATTGAATGGGGTTGCAATACGTTGTTGATACATAATTTGGTTCTGTAAGTGAAATTGACTGCTGTATATAGTGTTTTATTTTATAGTGATCATGTAAACATGTAAACTGTTAATATGTATTGTCAATTTGATTCTTGAATCCTGCTACTTTATGAAAAACTTTAGTACAATATAGTGTTGTTATCAATATGAATTGTATATATTTTGTTTGTATACTATGATGTTCTGCTAGATGTGAAAACACTATCTATCTCTATGTACCTTTTCCGAATGCAATTTATGCTTCAAAATACTCCATTCATCATCTCGGAATGTGATGCAATACATACCAATACATGGTTTTTATTGCTACATATTATTATTGACTATTAATGATGTGAAAAATTGACTATACCAATACATATAGAGTTTGATACTGAATTGTCATGCCATGTTTATGTTTTTCTATTTACTGTAGTCTATTTTTGCAATGTAGTTTGTACTTGGCTGATTTCTGAGAAATTAGTTATTATTATGTTGTGAACTTGTGATGTTATCCAATTAGTGAATAATTGTTTTTGTTATAAAACAGGTTGGAGCTCCTGCTCGTGTTGGTCTGGTTGCTCCAGTTGATGTGGTTGTTCCCCCTGGAAACACTGGTCTGGATCCATCCCAGACTTCTTTCTTCCAGGTGAGCATTTGTTGATACACACTCTGTATTCTCACAATCCAGATCAACTGCAAGTTCTCACCGTTCAATTTTGTTACAGGTGCTTAACATCCCCACCAAGATTAACAAGGGTACTGTGGAAATTATCACCCCTGTGGAGCTCATTAAGAAGGGTGACAAGGTCGGCTCTTCTGAGTCTGCCCTGCTCGCCAAGCTTGGTATCCGTCCCTTCTCATATGGGCTGGTTATCACTAATGTCTACGACAGTGGGTCAGTCTTCAGCCCTGAGGTGCTTGACCTCACTGAGGAGGACCTGATGGAGAAGTTTGCGTCTGGTGTTTCTATGGTTGCCTCAGTGTCACTGGCAATCTCGTACCCAACTATTGCTGCTGCGCCACACATGTTCCTCAATGGGTACAAGAATGTGCTTGCTGTTGCTGTGGAAACTGAATACTCATACCCACATGCTGATAAGATCAAGGAGTATTTGAAGGTAACCATGTTTCTATCCCATTTTTTCCAGTTTGATGTCTTTGTACCAATGTTGCAGAATTGTCATAATCTAAATATGATGATAATTAGAATGCTGTACAAAAGTATCTTATTTATCGCCATGACTAGCTTATTCTGACCTGCATGATCAATTAAAATGTAGAGTATTTACATGGTTTAGCAAGGAACTGAATGTTTATGACTAGCTATTTCACTTAATTATGATGATAAGTAGAATGCTGTACTAAACTGTATCTTGTGTTTATCGCCATGACTTGCTTATTCTGACCTGCATGAACAATTAAAATGTAGAGTATTTACATGGTTTAGCAAGGAACTGAATGTTTATGACAAGCTATTTCACTTAATGGTCTTAGCACAGTTTCTTTAGAATAGTTTAATTTTCTTGTTTGCAATGCAAAGTTATGATTGCTTGGGAATTCACCGACCATCACAGTTTCTTACATGTTTGTTTAACCTATTGTTCTCAGGACCCCAGCAAGTTTGCTGTTGCTGCCCCAGTTGCTGCTGCTGCTGCCGGTGGCTCTGCTGCTCCAGCGGCCAAGGAGGAAGAGAAGAAGGAAGAGCCCGAGGAGGAGTCCGACGGTGACCTGGGCATGAGCCTGTTCGATTAAGCCTCTTGCCATATCGTTGCCAAGTTGAAAGTTTTGTTTTAGTTCTGAACAACAATATTTGTTTTTAATCCTTAGCATTCTGCTAGACAAGAACTATGTTTGCCATAGCGTGTATTCAACATGTTACCTTATTATGTAATTCAGTTATGTCCTCGTATTTCTCTGGTGGTTTTGGTGTGCTTGTGCGATTGCTACCGTTTTTATTCATCCTCTGGTGCTTATCTTGTGCTGCTGGACAGGTTTATCCACAGAAGAGTAACTTGGCCATGTTTGTCTAAATTTCTGTATAATTTCATAGAAATTGCTGTTCAGTTTATCTTTGTTCCCCTTACACGGAAGCAGTTTGCCCATGTTTCTGGGAATTTCTGGTCTATCTGTTTCCGTTATATCGAAGTAGACCAAAGCATAGTCACTTGGTCAGTCAAATGGTAACATAGCATTTGGATAGAAAAGGATATGTAGCAATCAGTGGCCTCCTATCCTGAGTTCCTGACCACAACCATCTCTCAATTTCTTATCTCGCATCATCATCTCATCCCCTGTAGAAGAAAACAAAAACTCACATGTCACGCTATCACGTTGACACTTCTCCTTCCATGCACCAAAATGGCGCAGCACTGCCGCGGCCACATTGCTCACTGCCTCGGCGGCGCCCTCGCCGGCCGGGACACCGTCGCCGTCTCCGGCCGTTGCCGCCTGACGGGACCGGGCCTCGCCGACGGCGTTCGTGGGCTCGCCGCCGGCCTCTCCGAGCTCGGCGTCCGGCCTGGCCATGTCGTCGCCGTCGTCGCCTTCAACAGGTTGGAAGTTCTTCTTGCCTTATCTTCAGTTTTGCCTCTTTGCTCTCGTTATGCATAATGATGTGTGTCTTCCGTGTAATCGAAAAAATAAAATAGATAATAGTATATGGTGAGAATTGAACACTGAAATTGGCTGCTGATTCATGCTCTGACCTGTTCATCCTTGGATTTCCTTCTGCTTTGCAGCGTCGAGTACATCGAGCTGTTCTTGGCCATCACATACATCGGAGCAATCATTGCCCCTCTCAATTACCGCTGGGTAAAAGCTTCAATTCCTCCACCTCATGTATCAAAATTTCATGAGAAACAAAAAATATATATTCATCCAAATGCAACTGCAATTCAAACCATTTTATCTGAATTTCCACGTGCTGTTCAGCTGTTCTTAGCCTGTGTTGATACTGATTCTACTGAACAATGAACTGTGTCATATTGCTTGTGGGTGGCTAGAGCTTCGAGGAGGCCTCACATGCAGTGGACCTTGTACGGCCGTCAGTGTTCATCATCGACGATAGCTTCCGCTCATGGGCGCTTCGGCTGATGAAGAGCAAGAGCTTGACATCGATTAATCTTTATCTCATCATGGGGGATCCCTGCAGCACTAGCCAGGCTGCAAATTGTAAGTTCTTCAGACAAATTGTTAGTCTGTTATTGTGCACAAAGATGGGTAAATAGTTGTTGTCCTTTGTATTATGACTTGATGCAATTGGTATTTACACATGTTCTCTGCGCAAAATTTTGTTTCAGTTGTATCAATAGAGCAAATCAAGAGGAGCTCAGGAGGAACTAGAGCGGCAGAGCCTGTGTCAGCCCCAAATGATGTTGCTTTGATATGCTTCACATCTGGTAAGCAATTGTTCCTTCTGCCACTGATCTGATTCTTCCCTCGTTCTGCACTCAATTATCTGCATTCTGGAGAATTTCAGTCTGCAAACTTTTATGCATGCTATAAACAATTTGAATTGGAACAAGGTCGATGCTAAATAACCATAAACTATTTTGTTTTAGGAACTACTGGACAACCGAAGGGTGTAGCAATAAGCCATACATCTTTGATCATTCAATCCCTTGCGAAAATTGCCATTGTTGGCTATGGTGAGGATGATGTATGCTTTCATGATCCGAGTATTGCCACACAATTTTCCTGAAATTCACTTGGTGCTGAGAAAACTGGCACAATTGCTTGCTACTGTAGCGATCATCTAGATGTAATATAAATACAATTTCATCATACCTATACTGGCCTGCAGGTCTACATGCATACAGCTCCTTTGTGCCATATTGGAGGGATCTCCTCATGCATGGCAATCCTGATGGCTGGAGGCTGCCATGTCCTGCTACCTAAATTTGACGCGAAATCAGCTTTAGATGCCATCCTAGAACACAGAGTGACTTCCTTCATCACCGTTCCTGCGATCATGGCTGACCTACTATCCTATGCTCGGTATGACAACATCAATATTTTTTGAAAGGACAACATACAATATGATTCTGCAAGGCTAGGAATGCACAGTTTAATTAGTAGTTACAAGTTTTGGTACTATATCAGGAAAGAGAAGATATCAGGCCATGGGATAACCGTGACCAAGATTCTCAACGGTGGTGGCGGTTTGACGAGTGAACTGATAAGTGGAGCTTCTTACTTGTTTCCTCATGCCACCATCTTCTCAGCTTATGGTATAACTTCTCAACACTAACTGCAAGTTCGTTTTATCTGTAAAAAATCCCCAAAATTAGGTATCATCAAGGGTCATTTTGATTCTGCAGTCACTGTGATTGTTCCTACGAGCTCTGAATCATGCCGTTTGTCTACCTAAAATTGTTTTCATCAGGGATGACTGAGGCCTGTTCATCTCTGACGTTCATGGTTCTCAACAGACCAAAACTTCAACAACCCAATGACCAATTAGGCTACTATGCTGGGGGTGTCTGTGTTGGCAGACCAGCGCCTCATATCGAGATACGAATTGACAGAGATGGAAGAAACAGTAGTTCTTCACCAGTTGGGAATATCTTGACAAGAGGCTTACATACGATGTCCGGATACTGGGTGAACAACAGTATAGACATATCAGGTCCAATCAAAAATGGATGGCTAGATACTGGTGACACTGGATGGGTAGACAAAACTGGTAATCTGTGGCTCATGGGGAGACAAAAAGGAAGAATCAAAACTGGAGGTGAAAATGTGTACCCAGAAGAGGTACCAATTTTACTACTATTACTCTTGTTGTAGTGCAATGTTCTTAAGGTGGCATTATGCTTATGTGTATGTTGATATGTGAATCCATGTTTAGTGATTGTCATCTCAAAACTTTCAGGTAGAATCTGTATTGTCTCAGCACCCAGGTGTAGCTAAAGCTGTGGTGATTGGTCTACCGGATAGTCGTCTTGGGGAGAAGGTTGTTGCCTGTGTTAGCATCAGGGATGGCTGGAAATGGGTTGATGCAGGAGCTGAGCACATGGGAGAAGGCAGAGAGGTCTCTGCCCATGTGCTTCAAGACCATTGCAGGATGAAAAAACTGAGCAGGTGATGATCTATCATACTCTGCATATCAATTTCATTAGTCAAATCTGCAACGATTTCAGATTCAGATCTTGAACACTGGACAGTTAATAAGAACTAAAAGAGTGCTTCCTGATGCTCTCTATCATGTGACACTTCACTAAAAAATCTAGTTGCACAATTGATTTCTTTGTATCAACAATGATTAAACCAACAAGCCTATGCTATCTTGTACAACTAATTGTTCAGCTAGTGCACTGTTAGCCAGTAAAATCACGATCTTCAGGGGACTCTGCTCTGAAATCCCTTTTTTTTTATAGAGAACACATGCTCTGAAATCTTAAAATCATCCTCTCTAGTTATTCAGGTAGTTCTTTGCCTTCTCAATCTCAAACGACCAATATCTCACTCATCTTTTTCTCTGGAGCAGATTTAAGGTGCCAAGGCTATATTATCTGTGGAGGAAACCATTTCCCGTGACAACAACAGGGAAAATTAGAAGAGAAGAGTTAAAGGCGGAGATATTAGAGATCATAAAAATACCCAGCAGTTTGTAGTCTTAGGCCAGAGTTTCAGTAAGACAGTAAAAAGCCAGCACACACTATTCTTCATCTTCAGCTAGTGGTACATCACAGCAATATCTCAATTTTGTTCCCTTTTTCTTTTCTCAGGCAGAATGCTACCCCTATTGTCATTTACTGAATTACAGTTCAGATATCCGATTTTTTCCATAAATAATCCTGATGCTCATTTTTGCAACTGATGTCATTTGAGTCTGAACATAGATGATTCATCATCTGCATTATGACACAAGTATGAATGTATACCCAAAAAATAATTTAGAAAATGTATCCTTATCCTAGATAATGAAAACGTTTACATTTCCGACCCTCTGCACGATGCACGCTTCTTTTCATAGAACATTTATGCCTCATCTGTCAGATTTATTTTACATCCAATTCACTCACCAGGTACACCGTACCCAGCCAATTCAAATAAAAACAATTTCTAATTTGAAAACACACGCAGTAAACACAGTAAATTCACTTCAATTTCCAGGTTTTTCATGCACACAAAAATTCACATCAACCACATTTTGTGCGTGCCTCACGCAAATCTCACAGGAGCCGCATGAGCTGCACTTACTGCTTGCTTTGCTCATCATCACATCATATCTCTCCCTCACTCATCGGAAACCCGTGACGCGACGTCCACGTAGGCATTCGTGGGGCCCACCGCCCCGCCACGTCAGCCACCGCCTCCCCGTTTGAAATCCCCCTTCCCCGCGCACTCGCGGGGTATATAACGCCACGGCCGCTTCGTCCTCGCGTCTCCACCGCTTCCACGCTTCGATTCCGCGCGCGACGGCGTGATCCACGTCGACGGCGGCGGCGGCGAGTTTCTCGATCAAGGTGGGTGGAGCAGGCGTGAGGATTCCCCCTTGTCGATTTCGATTGTTTGATCGGGTTGAGATGGGGATTTGAGGGGGGATTTTTGTTGGTTGTTTTTTTTGTCTGTGCGCGCCAGGTGCTCGACGAAATTCCGCAATGCCGAGCGGAGGGAGGCGGCTGCCGCCGTGGACGTCGCCGAGGGGGGCGGCGCCGAGGTGGAGCCCCTGCACGCCTGGATCGGCCCAGGCCCACGCCAAGCCGCCGGTGAGCGGGGGGTGCTCCTCACACGTGACGCCCCCGGCGAGCGGTGGAGGGTGTTGCGGCTACCTCGTGACGCCGCCGACGAGCGGTGGCGGGTGTTCACGGCCGCCAAGGGTGCCGTCTTCGTCGGTGGTGGATTCGCCCTACGTGCGGGCGAAGCAGGCTCAGGTAATTGGAAGCTGTCATGTCATGTGCGATGCAATTTAGTTGACTCTAGCGAGAAAAAGGTTGCAAATTTTGGTGGCTGAAGCATGCTCGGTATGGTGACTGTGTGTGCTAGACTAAATTTAACTAACTATTAGTATGTGTAGAAGGGCAAAAACATTTTGTGGCTGCTTCAATTACAGTATTTTCTATTGTTTCATGATGTCTTTTAATTGCACCAAAACAGAGTAGATGAAGGGAATTTCCATCAAACAGAATAAGATATTTCTAGACTACATTAACAAAACTAGTGTTAGCGTAAACCATAAAGGGAAATGGAAGTTGTGCTCCTTTTCATGATTAGATTCCATTATTATCAGAAATCTGTTATATCAAAAGATTGAACAGACCATCTGAAAAAAAAAATGAACAGGCACCATGGGGGGAAGTTTTGATGATGTACTGCCATTAATGCATGCTATTCTAACTAGTAATTGTAATGAGTACTGTTCTTACCTTAAGTGTTTCTTGAACATATTAATGCTAAATACATCAGTACTACATGTTACTTGCATTTTCGTGAAGTAACATCGTTTTCTTTTCTACAGCCCTTTCAGTGTTGTGAAATAAAATATTTACATTTAACATCCTGAACCTAGAAAATTTCATAAGCTAGATTTCTGTGGTTTTTGTTTTCTCATATTGTTTTCTGCAGGTGATTGAAAAGGACCCAAACAAGGCAGTTCCATTGTTCTGGGCTGCTATAAACAGTGGTGATCGAATTGAGAGCGCACTGAAGGATATGGCTACTGTACTGAAACAAGCAAATCGGTCTGAAGAGGCTATTGAGGCAATAAGGTCTTTCCGTGATCGTTGCCCCAATGAAGCTCAAGAATCTATTGACAATATTCTTCTTGACCTGTACAAGGTATCCTGGTCCTGTAAAATAAAAACCTATAAGCTAAATCTTTCTGCTATAATGCAATTCTGTGGTTTGGTTATGGCAGTAGATCTCAAACACGTCCAATTTACTGAACTGACCAAATGTTAATTTTAGATGAAGATGTGATCATTTTCTTTTCTGATAGTAGTCTTCTTTCTTTTTTTTTTTGTGAAACCAGAAATGTGGCCGGACAAAAGAGCAGATCGAAATGCTGACGGTTAGGTTGAGAATCGTTGATGAGGAGCTAGCTTCTGGCCGGTGGAAAACTAAGATGTCTAAATCTCATGGAAGAGTAGTTTATCTGTCTCTCAGGGATGAAAAAGCAAGGTATTTAAAATCTTTCATACATTGCTATTTGACCAGTAAACATCATTCTAATGTTCTTATTTGTCTTGAAGGTTGTTGGGTAACCTTGCCTGGGCTTATATGCAGTCTGAAAATTATGATGAAGCTGAAATGCTCTACAGGTATATTTTGAGTCCAGTTTCATCTACATCAGAGGGCTTGTATTTCCCAAAATGGCATGTTGTAGAGAGATAAGGGATTTGTATGAGCCAATATTTATTATTTATTCATCCATGATTTCTAGTTTCTTAGAAATGCTCATATTTGGGGAAAAGAAACAAGACACCACTGTATTCCTGCAATAGTGTCATAATGAGATAACAAGACATGTGGCACAGTTGCATTGTCTTGGTGGGCTCAAAATGACTATACTGAGCACAGATGAATTCTCCAACTAGAATATAATGATAATCATTTCTTGAACTGAAACTGCATGCAGTAATTAGCACTTATGAATGCTGATACTAGTAGGAGTGAAATGTTGTTTCTATCATATCCTTATTCTTCATTTTTGGTTTCGGTTATTCAACTAATCCTGCTGGTACTGACTATACTAACTAGCAGTCTGTCATATGACACAGGCAAGCTCTTGCTATAGAAGCTGATTATAACAAAGAGTGCAACTTAGCCATCTGCCTGATAAAGACTGGAAAGGTAGCCGAAGCTAAATACCTTCTCCAAGCTATACCTGACAACTGCAGCGATGAAAGCCATCTGAGGTCTTTAGCCAGGGCCACTGAAATGCTTATGGAACTTGAGTCACCAACACTCCCTTCTCCCATAACTCAGATGAAATCCAAAGAATCACTAATTTGGCTTGCTAGTGATGTGGAGAACCTTGAGCATTTGCAGCCACGAACACTCTCAACTCCTTTGACTCAACTGAAATCTGAAGAACCACATATCTCTGTTGCCGCTGATGCAGAAAAGCATGAGGATTGCAATTCACAAGTGTTTCCATCTCCCATTACTCAGATGAAACGTGAAGAACCACAAATTGTGATTGCTACCAGTGAGGAGAAGAATGAGGAATGCTTGAGCAAGTACCAAGATCTTTCTCGACTGTTCAATGATGCTGCAACACCTCAGTCATTGCTTGAGAAACTACGAAAACGGCTGGTTAAAGAGGACAAACCAAATATCAGCATGCAGCGCCAAGTTCAGATTCCTAGTTTCAATACATGCTCACAAAACTGTGATGGCGCCACAGATGCTAGTGAGAATATTAGGCAACAGGAGAAGGCTCTTGTAGATGGTGTTGGAAAAACATGGGCTGACATGGTGGAAGAGGATGAACACCAATTGGACAATGTTGCCTCAACGATTTGTATGGACTCTACTGAGCAAAATGTAAGCAGCAAGCATGCAAACGAGAAGATGTATAGAACACCTTCATCCTCCCAAGGAAGCAACACACTCCAAAGATCAAGTGTGGGTAATCACCTACAGAGTTCTTCGGCGGGTTCATGGAGGCGCAGTGACTCCAAAATATTCGCGTGCGAGAACTCGAAGTTTGTTAGGACTGCTCCAGCTTGGAGACAGCATAAAGTGGAAGATTACAGTAACCGAGTCTCCCAAAGGCTCGATACAGTTCGTCTCAGTGAGAAAGCTCAAGGCACAGAGCAATCACCTTGGAGAAGCAGCACAGCTCAGCGTTCGCTTTTTCCTGAATGGAAATCCAAGTGTGAAAGATATGGACATGGTTATGTGCCATTTGGTGACAATGCACATTTTCAAGGTTCCAGTCAGTCCGAGGCTGCCCATCGTTGGCCTAAGAATGTGACAAATGGGAGACCGTGGAGGCAACAAAACCGCCTCCGGGTCTTCCAGGAAATCACAAATGAGATCAACCAAAAAGTTGTATAAATACACGTCCTGTAATCCTCATTACCACTGTTGAGGAAGTTCCTTCCAGTAGGTAGTTGTTTACACTAGGGATGAGATTGATGAGAAATAGCTCCTCATGAGAAGTTCTGTTTTGAGAAGAGGCGCTACTAGCGCTTAAACTGTATCAGCTCAAAGAGGATCAGAGTAATCGTATTGAGCAAACTCTCCAAGCATTGTGATACATAGTTCATATGTCTCTGAATCTCAGACTCAGTCCACAAACACGCTACCTGTGCATGACTGATGTGGATTGTACCATTTGTGATGGAGTAGGATTTTTAGAACTTAGAGGTATATACACCTATGTTTTGTATGCGGGCCAAATAGTTATATAAAAATTTAAAAAAATTTGGTTAGATGTGTAATGATAATATAAGTTAGCTCATAAACATGCAACTTTAAATTTGACCTACATTTGAACATATAAAAATAACAAAATTTGACACTGCACAGTGTAGATATAATTTGTTATTTTAGTTTCTCCAAATAGAGGTCAAATTTGAAGTTGCATGTTTGTGAGCTAACTTATATTATCATAACACATCTAACCAATTTTTTTCAAATTTTTATATAACTATTTGAGCCGCATGCAAAACATAGGTATATATACCTCTAAGTTCTAAAATGACTTTCCCATCTGTGATATGTAAATGTGAACAACAATCTTGTTGTGTTACAGTGTCTGGAAGGAATCTTTTCTCCTCCATATACTACATTTCACAGCAGACTAGAGCACTGTGGCTTACCATATACCCCTTTTTTGTTTGGCACTACTGCTTAGATGATACTGCATGGTTCCTTGCTGAATGTTTTCATCTGTTGCCTTGGACATCTTGTTGCTCCATGATGGGCTGCAAGATCTGAGTGTGCTCCCCTCTGGCCAATTGCAGAAACTGCAATGCAAAATGCAAATGCATGCAGCCACTAGCCATATGCATGCATTATCTGCATCTGCATAGTGCTCACCCCTGTGTCATTTTCTAGCTTGTCTACACACTGGAGTCAGGTGGATTCCCCACCACTGATGAGCTGAGACTGAGAGGATGCTAACATGGTTGTGGTGCTGGTGGTGTCCTTAGGGACAGCAATGGCTGGCTGTCAGCAGCAGCAGCAGCCTTGAGCTTCAATCTCCTGGCAGGGCCGAGGTGATGGATGCTGCCAGCTAAGCAGGGCCGCGGCGTGGAGCGGCTTGTCGCCGCTCCTCGGCTTCCGCGACAAAGCTGCATGCCGGTGAGCCTTGCCGGCCGGCGACAAGGGACAGTCCTGCAATAATTTTTGGTGAATGATTGGCCACACATGTATACACTGGTGGTTTCTTTGGCTAGCTTCCCTGCTGAATGCTGCTGCTGCTAATAATAGATTCATGATCAAACCTAGAAACTGCACTAGCCTATGGCCTCCATTGCAAATGTTTTGTATATATGCCTGTATGGCTTACATGGTGTGTCCCTGATCTGGTATTCTGGTTGAATTGCTAGCCAGATACTAGGAGAGACAATTTGATCATTATTCAAAGGAAAAGGAGAGACAATTTCATGCCATTGTCACCGATTTCCTCTATTTATCATGTGTTGATGAACAGTCAACATCAGCAGTACTATTCTACACATCTTGCATGGATATGCAGCAGCTACCTTACACAGGGCATGTGATCACCATCAACAAATCTGAGGTACAATGAAGACTGTACAGTTGCTCATCATCTAAATACTAGTAGTAATGTATAATGCATGCAGACAGCCTATTCGGCCGTACACTGGCAATTACCTGAATCGTCTGCACATGACTATTTCAGGCTGCTACTATATGGGGGACTGTACATTTGTTTGTCAGCTGCTATCTTCTCGATCTTCAGTAAACTTCAAGTGGTCGCTGGCTATCGGATTCCACGTGCTTACAAGGGTTTAAGACACTGAAATGATTGTTTAGAAGGGTGTAGGTTGCATGTAGTAATTGATCATGTGACTGCTTAGTGAATTAAGTCAAGGGGATTAGTGCATAGTACTGATCATGAACAGAATATTTTCAGTGTAACTGTATACGCGTGGGCTCCTTGAAAAGCTATTATTGGGTGGAAATGGATTGGATTTACAACACACATGTTGACAGATATATCCATCAATCAGTATGGTGATATTCTCTTCAATGATATCAATTCCATATCTTGAATCTATAGAATCAATATTTGAATATATATTATACAAATTCAAACGGTTCAGACTGTGCATGCATTGTCCTTCAGTTCAAGCCACTTGTTTGGAGCCAAGCTTTTGTACCTGTTACTTTATTGAGTGATTTCTATTACTTATACAAAGGCGTGCAAATGCTTTGCATGTGTTCCCGAAAAAGAGCTTTTTTTTTGTGTGTGTGTGTGTGTGTGTGTGTGTTGAAGCGATGCGATAACATTGAATGGGTGTTCAAGATGTGAAATTTCTATTTTATTACAATAACACCTGCAACGATTGCATTTAAACAGCAAGATATCTTTTTCCGAATAAGAAAGCAGCATGATATTTGATACATTGAAGAGCTTAAGGTAATACATTGAAGATTCAGAACGGTTGCGACCAAGTATTTCTTCGTCGTGGCCCAACTCTCCAGAGGCAGCTGCCGGCTAAACTTGTTCATAGCTTGGAAAAACTTCTGGATTCACTCCTATAATTTAACTTAGATGACAGTACGTATGACACTGACAGAATGCATAAATCAAACTGGTTTAGGATACTGAACCGAAATAGTCAAGCGCACGGTTATAAACATGCCTATCTACATGAGGTAATTTTATGGAGAGAAAATCCGGCTAATTATGGAGTGAATATGCTTAGGTTGTTCAAATCGTACATATATGCAGTATGAATGCTAAACATTCTCATTTAAAGGATTTTTATAATCTAAATGCTTTCCATTGTTCTACCATTATCTGTTCTTAATTATTTTCTTAATCGTATGCAGTGTATGTTGTCTTTATAGGAAGGGGGAAATTAAGCAAACATGAGGATACAGAAAACCAATGCAGTACATGCTTGTATCTGTCGTTTCAAAATATCACAAAGATATGTAATTTACTAGTACCGATAAAAACTTGTGAGAGCCATCAAGGTGTATTCATATTCATCATCGAAAATTTAGGAAGGACGGACGTGTTAATTATTTGCTAGAAGTCATATGCAAATATTTCAAGATAATATCTTCCATTCATATCGGAGAAGATAAGGGACTAGTTAAATATGACACTTAATACCTGGAGAGTGAGTACATATAATATATATATATTAATAGAAAAAATTAACGGCTTTCAATTACCAAAATGCATTAGCTGCAAGATATACACATACTGTACGCAATGAATGCATTGCATTTATATTTTGCAAATCACATTGAATAATACTGATCAAGATCCAGCCGTACGTGGAATAGCTGCCTACCAAATTTGTCCATCCCAAAAGAATATTCATAATCCATATATATATTTATACAACAGAAAAAATGTATATACATAAAAGAGCATGACATGACACACAAACACAACGATGCAAGGACATATATTTATCAATAAACATAATATTAGCTATTGGAAATAAAACTAAAATCAACATGGCTTACTAACACAAGCATGTCCTTCCCACAACTTCAATAAATGTATGTCCCACAAACAAAAATCGTAAAGATGTATGGACAATATATTAAAAATGATTAAACGGGCAGCTAACTTTGAAAAAGGGAAAAACAAGGAGAAGGTCGGAAAATAGGGGAATATGCTTGGCTCCGTGCACGCCATCCATCGTAGGCAACCTCGCAGAAGTTTGTTGCTCTAGATGAGTGGCATACAGGGAGCCAGGCACATTTGCAATATCATCACCTTTGTTTTAGATCGATTATCCATTGATCTCTATCATCATCTCCTTCTCTCATGTCGCCTAGATCTCTCATCTTGCTATGTACATATAGCCATGTCAATGCCACTGCTTATGCATGTATGGATTTGCTAACCCATGTTGCATGATCAATCGCCATCTCCTGATCTACTGCACAATCGCTCCATGGATTATTGATGATGGCGATGAGAGAAATGGAGAGAACAAGATAGAGATAGAGACTAGGGAGAGAGAGGATGGCAAGGAAATTAAACTACATAATGTGGTATGGGCAAGGTGAATGGGAGGGTACTCTATATATAGGGGGGATGATGATGTGTGAGAGACGAAGAATATTCCATGCACATATACAAGCTTTGCAAAGAAGACAACTCACAAAGTAAAAATATAGCTCCACGAAAACCGAGCTGGCTGCAGTATTTACTCGTGGTAAAAAAAAGAAATCCGGTAATCTCCAACCAAATTGAGACACACTGTTCCTGCCACTGCCAGCATAAAACAGTGCTAATCAGCAGAAGCAATTCTTAACCTGCATTAATTATTTTATCACCGTTTCGTACAAAAACATATATTTACCACTGTAGCCAGATTGCGGTTTTTAAATTGCCACACTGTACATTTTAGTTCATGATATTGTAGTAGTAGCTGGAGCACCTAAAAGTTCACAACTACTACTATTTGCTTACTTTTTGGTTTTTGCAGAAGTGCAGTGCGAGATAATGATCTGTGACATCTGTCCAGTATGAATTATTACATGAGTGCATTCCATGCTTCATGCTTGACAAACTGGGCCGAATGCGTTGCTAGGTCAAATTGGTGTGTCCCTGACTGGCTGACTCCAAGACTGGGTTGGGCTAAATTTGAATTTGTGCACCATATCTCGACAAGTTTCTCTCTCTCTCTCTCAAATCTATCTGAAACTAGAAAGAACTGAGCATGCTCCTTGAAATTTGAAACCATGATATTTTGGATATCAGCAAGATATGCTTAGCATTTCTATCCACATATATATACATGATAATAAAGTAAAAATAATATACAAATGTGATACGCAAGGTAGTCCATACAGTATACACTATACACGATACTAACAGGATACCAATAGAATACGAGGAAGGGAACCGGTCCGGCATCTCTTCAGGTCAAACGAACTCAGTTATGAACTGCATACTGTCTAATTAGGCCACAAATAAAAACATGACGAGAAACTAGGAACCGGACGTCCAATCAAATGTTGAAAATCGGACTCCCTCCGTTTTATAATGTAAGAATTTTTAGTTTTTGCTTAAAATATTTAACCATTCATCTTATTTAAAGAAATTATTAAAATATTTTTTGACTTACTTTTTATTATTAAAAGTACTTTAAGCATGACTTATCTTTTTATATTTACACTCAATTTTTGAATAAAACAAATGGTCAAACGTTATAAGAAAAGATCAAAACACTTTACATTATAAAATGGAGGAGGTACAACCGTACATGGCAGGTGTGCTGAGTGGAGCGCCCGACGATTCAAGTGATATCGAACAACCAGAGGAAAGCGTTTTCCTTGGGTACTTTCATGATATTATATTTAGAGAGTGGATGATTTTAGCTAATACATGCTGAACATTCCTAATAGCTCATCCAAATTTGATGATCATCCATATTACCATTTGGATGGTCACATAAAATCGATACCCTCTCTATATCATTTATCACTGCAAATAGAACATCCATATATATTTTATTAATATATTGCAACTCCCTCCTTTTATGTTGTTTTTGCTCTCTCCTTTTTGAGATTGGATATTGAGATATGGATGTTGCCCTACTTTTAAAGGAGGGGATGGAGTATTTGCTGGAAATGCACATGGCAAGTGATGAAAGAGAAACTTCTCTTTTCAATATGGATGATACCCTATTTTTAAAGGAGGGGATGGAGTATTTGCTGGGAATGCTCACGGCAAAAATATCTCATCACCAGATTCATAAAGGTTTTTCTTCATCATAGATTCCGATGTATAGGAGGACCACATGTACATATATACATTGCCCCTTCGTTTATAAGGTAGAGATGATCGATATGTCGAGTTTTTCGCAACCGCCACCGCCGCAGCACCAACTGTCAGATATGTCGAGATTTTCGCAACCGCCTCCACCACAACTGGTCAGGCGCCACGCATCTCTATTGAATCTCTGGCAACCACCGCATGCTGACATGCACACAATCGATCGCCAGTCTCATCTCCGCTGCTAGCCAGAAAACCACTACTTATCTTAAGGTGGCTTGGCAACGATGACTACCGATGGTTCTCTTTTTCTAGGTTAGGTGGTGTGCCGTCTTCATTAGTTGTTAGGGGGCGCCATGTGGGTTTTGCCTTTTTTCTTAATTAACCGTGCAGTTGTAAGATTTTTGGGTCTAGATTTCCTTATAAAGTTTCTGAAGTTTCAACCCCCCCTCCCGCTGCAGACCACAAGCCCATGCACAAGATCTTTACCCCCTCCAATCTCCCTTTGATTTGATGGATGCCTAGACATGGGACTGGGGCTGTATTTTTTGGGCTGGCCTAAGGCCTGACGGCCCGACATGCTTGTCTATGGGTCCCACCAGTAAGTGACTGGTCTTAATCAAACCATATCCCACCAGACAAGAGAACACAAGTGAGAGGAAACACATGAAGAAGAAGAAGAAGAACACAAGTGAGAGGAAACACATGAAGAAGAAAGGAAACACATAAGTACTGTCCATATTAAGCCATTGTAACACGGCTGAATTACAAGCCGCCGGTTAAACATATATAACAACTGGGATAGGCCATCACGGAAGAACTGAACTGAATGAACTAACTAACTAAAGTAGTACAACAAACCAAATCAACTAGCCAAATCAGTAGGACGAACAGATCGACTACATGCGGAAGCATGATTTAGGGAATTAATTAAAGGGGTTAACTAAAACAGAGCAATTAAAGGACAGATCGATCCTAATTAAGGACAGGTACATGCATATGCACAATTGCACATTGAGATAGATGATGGCGGCTGCATCAAACAATCTGGCTTTGGACACAAGCAGCTGACATAATACAAGGTTCACCCATTGACACTATCATCTGAACCGTCATTGCTGGTGCTTTGTCTCGAAAGCGTCTGAATCAAGCCTGCAAAACGAAACGGCACACCCAAAAAAAAGATCAATGGTTACCAACAATGCATCGGGCTCAATGATGATCGAACTGAAATTAATGACTAGGCATAACTAATTTAACAGATCAACATATATATGTACCAAATGGGTTCCCCAACAACAGTTAAAAATTAAGCTGAAGTATTTGAGGATTAATTAAGAGGAAGTATAAGGGAATCACTGAATCAGAACAGATTAATTGCACACAAAGATTAATTTAACTCATACATTAATTCGTTCAGATTAATCATACATTCAGATTAATTGCCCTGCTTCACTGAATCATAGATTAAATTTTTAGCATCAGAAACAAACAAACAAACAGACAGTAGTCATACCTGCGGCGTAAAGAGTTGACAACCTCGTTGACCTCAGCAAGCAATCGCCGCGCCTCCTCGATGATCTCGTTGAGCGCCGCCTCGAAGTTGTGGACGTTCACGGTGATGCTCACCGGAGTCCCCTCCGCCGTCGCCGTCGCCGTCGCTGTCGCTCCAGTGGAGGGGCCGCCGCCGCGGCTGCCACGAGTAGTGGTGGGAGGGGTCGGAGAGGCCGCCGGCGCCGGCGGTGGTGGCGAAGGCGAGCTCGCTGAGCTGGCGGCGGCGCCGCCGCGTCTTCGTCGTCGCCGGCGGCGGGAGGAGGAGGAGGGGAGGCCGTCGATGCGCCGCGGCATTTTGTGATTAATTTGATCGATAAATTAGTGGAGATTATTTGTGGGGAGGTATATATAGTGTTTTATTTAGAGATGAGATGGATGGATTTGGGAATTAACCGCCGCGGCGATCGTGAGCACGATCGCCTCATCTCCGGAAAACCGCCGCACGCCCACCTCGGCCACGATTGATCGATCGAGCGGCTCGCGTGGCGCGCGCTTCTAAAAAAACCCAACGGAAGCGGCCCACGAGAGCCCATGGAGGCCCATAAAGTGGTAGCTTGAGTCAGTGCGACGACGGACGAGAGTCCACGAGAAGAGGCCCACACGGATGGTGCATTGGAAAAACACATGGCGGCCTACCGCCCACACTGCTTCCCTGCATCTCTTATAGTTCAGTTCATTCGTCTACCTGTCCCTTAAATTTTAGCTTGTCCTTTATACCTGTCCCGTCAGTTGAATATAAGTGAAATATATGGTACATACACTCTTCTTAGTAAATATGTAATATTAAACTTTTCGTCATTATACGAACATAAACTTGTCATGAATAATGCCCAAAGCAACAAGTGCATGAATATAATAGTCATGTGTAATAACCCTTACACTAGCAATAATATACTCCATAATTTTCTATGCAGCTTTGATCTCTAATGGTAAAAGTGAATCTTTTTAATCTATTAAACGGGCAAGCTAACAAAACAGAAAATCAAAATTAGGGCGCATACAAGAGAGTGGGCAAAAACTATACATAACTTACAATTTTATAGGTATTTAACGAATACCCCTTCATTTCTATACGTCTATACCACATAATATTCTGTATATATCTGACCATATATATATATATAGAAAAGTTTCATGTGCAATCCCTCAATTAGGTAAAAACATGCAACCTCTCTAACATCTACAGTTGGATCTAACATGTTTCACCAAATCTAGCTCCTCCTCCCCCACCGCGTATTTTACAGATAAACGCCTGCCTCAAACTTTTTTTTAAGTCCCTAAAAACCTACACCCCTCTCTCATCCCTCGTCTTTTATCTCACTTCCTCTCCTTCAAGGCGATGGGTGAGGCATACTAGCTGCAGCGCGCGCGAAAATGGTGGCGGAGCACAGGGAGGCCCACGATGGTGAAGCTGGAGTTGGCGTGGCCGCCACGAAGGATGCACGCGAATGGAGAGCAATGTTCTAAAACGTTCCATTGAAATGAAAATACTATAAGATTTCTATATGCATGTGAATCAATCTCTCGTGAAGGCTTATATTGTGGAACAAAATTGGAATTCTAAAGATGGATATATCTTGCAATGATATATAATTATTTTTTAATTTTTTATTAACATATAATTAGTATAAAGGATAAAAATATATGCATGGTATGCTACGTCGCGATACCCCAAATGATAAGTTTTTTTTTTTAAAAAAAGAATGGATGGATCGAGTAAGTCTGTTTACAAGCTGCAGAGGTCCATGTGTGAATCAGTAAAGTTAAAACCCCCCTTACACAGAAACCAAATTCCAGTGCAGGATAGCACGATGTGACTGTAACCGCAAACTAAATAATCTTCTACGATATTTTCTTTTCTACAAGAAGATCCGCAAGAACATTTGATTTTGAAGGTAAAGTGAGTCTTGCCACGTAGCCAAGCTCATCCCTTTCTCCTCCTTGCAATTGTTTACAAGTGTTCTCTCTTGTTTTCTGCATCTGCCTCATTATGAAAGTTAATCAGGTTACTCTTCCGGCACTAGTTTACATTCCCCTCCGATCGATCGAATATCGGTGGAAAGTGTTAATATGAGTCGACGATTCTCCACTCCACCTCTTTAAATTAAATTTGCTTTCAATAAATTAATCAGACCAATAAAAAACCAAATAAGTAGCTAGATAGATCAATCCTAATTAGTACTATTGCTTGTTTCATTCTTCGGAATCCTTTGTGTCGAATTTTGGTAAATTGATGCCGGATAAGCAAAAGCCGCATTGCTTTCTTGGCATGAATTAATTAATCGAGAACTTGTGTTTACACATCAAACTAATGCAAAGTACAGTCAGCCAATTTGATTCCCTTAAAGGTCTAGTTATCAGTAATTATAAATTAAGTTAGTATATGGTGAAATCAAAATGTAGCTTCTCGGAAGTTCATTGAGCTAGCAATGCGTGCCCAGATAATGTAATTCGACCGGTTTTAAAAAGCAATATATGGTGTAACCATATATATAGAAGCCCTAAAATCCGTTCTGACCCATTTGATTAATTAGCTCGTAGGCGTATAATTTTCTTAAATAAATGTTAAACATTTTGATGGGCGACTCTGACGTAAAATCTACATATTTGTAATTTTCATGATGTGTGAAACAACAAAAGTATGATATTCAACACATTAGATATTTGGGGCTAAATTATTTGATATACTTCTGGTTAAGAAAGCTAGATTGCATGGACACCTTTGATTGAATGATTCTGTTAAAATTCTAACGTCGGGTTATTGGGCAAAATCTTACCAACATAATTAATTATAATATAATTACGCTATAACTTATTCTAGATAACGTATCATGTAACTTGTACAAGTTAAACATATTTTTAAATACTTATTAATTTATATAGAAGTTACATAAAAATATATACTTCTTTCGTATAGGATTAGTCACATCGAACCAAAAGTGCTTGCATTGTTGGATGGAGAAAGTATATGTTATAATGTAATTATAGTATAGTTATAGTGTTACATTTGAAATATTTATCTTTAAAAATCTGACGCTTGATTTTTAAGTCATAACGTTGATTGAATATGCTGCGTGCAGTTGATCAAATCATATTGATTTTTATAGGGTGTACAAAATTTTGGGTGTAATTTCTTGTAGCGTTGTAAAGGTATTATCATAAATTGTTTCACAAATATGTATCACAACGAAGCTTTTTCAATTTTTTCGTTAGACTAATAAATGGTTATCAGACCCTGCTTTTCTTTGAAAACAGGGGTAAGGGTTTGCTGGGGACACTAGAGTGCAACGAAAATAAGAACACAACTAAAAGCTAGGTGAATTAGCTCCAAAGACCAGAACTCTTCACAGGTTTTTTCAGGCATTAAGCATCTAATCACACGCAGCTAAAGCCAAGGGTAAACCATGCATCCCCTAGAATTACTTGGCTTAGCTGGCTAGAAACTCCCAAAAGCAAAGCAACCCAATTAAGGCCAAGAGGAAACCAAATTCCAGCAGGAGTTAGCCGATACCAGGTCTAGGCCAGGTTATATTATAATTGTGATATTCGTAGACTTCGAAAAGTAAAAGCAAAAATTACTTTTGACTGCAGAGAGAACTAAAGTGTATTATTGTCGTTATTTTCAATAGACACGTGCTAGATATGACATATATACTTGTGAGCTTATTTAATGAGATATATGCTATACATGAAACACGCATGGAAACTTCTACTATATATTTTGATTAGTTAGTATTACCAAACTATTGAATTATTCGACGACTTTATTTCTACGCACGCGTCTGTATTTGTATAATAATTCAGCTGGTCCATGCGTGCGATATCAGCCGAACGAGAACGTATATATGTCGTGTCATCCATCGACAAAGTATGTTAGGATTTGGATCTTGAGGAGATCAAGCTAGTTGATATTTCCATGGACAGATTGATTTGCACTTTATTTTGCAACCTGTCGCATGCAGTGTCGCTACGAGGCCGGCTCCGTAATGGTCTGCTTTCTTTGCTTATTCTACTGAGTGCTGCCTTCGTTCTCCAGTATATGGATTTTAATTATTTGCTTGTAACTTTGACTATTTATATTATTTAAAAATTTATTCTAAATATTAAAAATGATAAGTTATGATTGAACTAGTTTTAATAATAAAGTAAATCACAAATAAATTTAATAATACTTCCAAATTTTTTTGAATACGACAATGGTCAAAGTTGCAAGTCAAAGTCTCTTATATTGAGGACAAAGGTAGTATATTTTTACCATAGGTTGATTAAGAAATTATAGACCAGCAATTATTATGTATCATATATTAATTCCTTAAAGCATAAATATATATTTGGTCACTTCAATTTCTAATTGTGCTCCCTAGATTCATAACTTGGCTTGCAAATAAACCAGTAGATAATATTGGACATACACAAATTTAAACAAGGAAAATATATAAATACCCCTACATGTCATTTGTGTCTTAACTTTCATGTATAACTCAATTTTCTACCCAAACACTCCACCCAAGTTAATTTCTCTTTCACATTCCCCACCTTTTAGATTTTCTTCAATTTTCACGGCCAGGCCAATATCTCGAGTTGAGTTGGGCCATGAGAAATTGAGAGAAACTATCATGAAGTGGAGATGGAGAAAAATAAACTTGTGATGAGTGTTTGGTACAAAGTTGAGGGAAAAGTGAAGAAACAAATGACTTGTAGGGTGTAAATATATATATGACATTATATCTTTTGATTGCACACAAAGTTAAATGACAATATATTTCCAATTAATATGTACGAAAGGTGTGTGTGTGTTCATATTACTTAAGTACTGTTGCTTTTAATGCTGCATGATAAAATATTTCTTAACTATAGGTTAAACAACGCATTGGATCATCGCCCAATATGGACGGAGCAAATACACTTGGAAGTTGGAACACATTAAAAAAGTTCAGTAGCCGCAATTGCTATAGTCTTGATGAGTTTCACATGCCAAAAACTTTTCACAGTACCTATATACACTATTAATTCTAGTTATTCTTCCTCTCTCTTTTTTTTTTTTGGACAAAATGACTCTAGTTTAGGGTCTTTATTACCCTACACTTGCTTGCATGTTCTCAAGCTAGCTACTACAGCTAGCTAGCTCCTATATACCCCCTTAGAGCAAGTTTGCTGGTTAACGCCAGGTTGCTGGCTGGAAGAGAGCACGGTAGTGGTGGACCCCACTAAAATTAATGCGCAGCAAAGTGCAAAAGCTAATCACAGCTTCCCCACTACCTATCAGCCCACACCATCGAGCGTTTAACTTGCAGCCCGCTCCACACTCTCTTCTAATTTCTCTCTCATCCACCACGTAGGATTTAGCCGGCTCTTAGCCCTTTATTAAACTTGCTCTTAAGACCTAGACTTACATTAGGCCGTAGAAAAGAAAGGCTCTATAGCTAGCTTTGGAACTAACATCCAATTCCAATGGAGTTAGTAATTAGATTCCTAAGAAAGAAGGGAGAGGAAAGGAATTTGCAAAATGCATGGCCCTTGATGATGTTCTCCATGCCCTTTCGGCCACTTTGGATCGTTTGATTTTGATCGACATAATTGGTAGGTAGCTAGGCATGCGCATACAGGTACAATTTGTATTTTTGATATTCCTTTGCTTTAATTCACATTCGTTTCGTAGCTAGTTGGGCATGCATTGCGAGCTAATAAGCACCACTCAAATTTCGGTTTGGAACATTATGATATTCTTTGTCGACGTGTGCATTACATGTACATATTCTCATGCTATTATTCATGCATATATATATACAAATAATATATATTAGCCTCTTTAGAGATTTTTACGCAAGATCGATAATGCATGCGTGTACACCTGCAATTATTCATCCATGTAGCCGACCAGGTTACGTGGCAAAGCATATACCTCTAGCAATTATTAAAAAAATGTCATTGTCCAAAATTATTGAAAGAAAATTCCATGCATATATATGATCATGACGTGTTAATTAAAATACATGATTAATGTCGCAAAAATTAATATCCAGTGTCTATGTATCGGCAAGGTAAATCAATACCGTTAATTAATTAGACAGAATATGGATTAGCCTAATTTGTGCATGACAGTTTTGGTCGGGCACCATTGTTAGCTTAATTAGCCCGGGGTAAATCATCCAAAATTGATCAGCTAGTCCATTAGCATTGGCACTGGCATCACCTCGTCCCAGGGTTTAGATTAGCTAGATTAATAAGACTGTTAAGATAACATTGTAGCTAAATATCTTCGTCTATATTATTAGAGGAGATAAGCTAGACAGCATATATCCATTAAGCAAAGCTAGCTTCTTTGCATGCATGCATGTGCAGGAATCACGTACGTAAATATATGCATGCATATAAATGATAAATCAATCATTTCCAAGCCAAAAACAAAAAGCGTATCTCGAAGATATAATTCCTGCCGATGCATGAACCGCATCGAGCTAGCTGCTAGCGGCAAAAACACCATTGATAATTAACCGGCCAATTGTTCACAAATTTTATTTCGGAGTCTTTTTTAATTACTCTTATTGATTTTTTTTTAAAAAAACTAGAATCCACCAACTACAATTAACTTGGAATAAAAACAGGAAATGATAGTAACTCCACCTAGCTATGTTGTATCAACTAATACAATCAGAGGGACCCATTATAAGAACTCATAATTTTAATTAAGTAAAACACTACCCAATGGGTACTATGCGATTAAAGCACTTCCATTCCATATACTCCCTCTGTCCTTTGATACAAGGTGTATTTGAACTGTGCACGGTCTATAATACTTTACTTTGACCATTAATTCTTTCAATAAGAAATTATCAAAAAAATATAAAATATGCAAACATTCAAATACAAATCTAATGATATCACATACGTAACACTAAACATCACTATGCTTAGTTTAACTATTAGTCAAAACTTTCTAATATTGACTTTGGCGGAGGCATTTATAGTCCAATTTCCAGACAGACATAGGTTGTAGGCCAATTCTCTTAAGAATTCAAAATGGTCAATCACACCTACTACTTCCCGTCCCAATGGTGTCTTTAATCAGTTACAAATCCAGACATGGTACTTATATTTTCGGAGGGAAAGGTAGTTAACAAAGAAACCCCAGTGTAATAATATTTAATCATCGGTGATTTATGCATAAATACCCAAAACACAATCATTCAGTGCATTCCTTGAAATTCCATAAATTGTTCTTCCTTTAGCAATCTTTGTGTGTGCGCTTTTCTACTTTAGGCATTAGCATGTTATGCTAGTTCATTAGACAGCATATTCTATTACTTCATAAAGAAAACACACAGCACAGTTAGTTTGCATATTCCTCTAGCAACACCTTGACATATTTTTCCCTGCTTCCACTTGGATGCATGAACATTCCAGTAATGGCTGTAGGCAGAGGGAGAGGAGAAGAGATCTAATAGACTAATACTCCTTCACTCTCACAATGTTTTTCTGGTTGGCGCATATTAGAAAGACACAACAGTGCAATAATATTTGATAGAATTGGACCAAATTTGACGCCATTAATGACATAGTGTAGATGATACACATATTTTCACTAAAACATTGTATAGTATGTTTTGTGTCCCTTCCGATATATATATGCAAAAGGACAGAGTAATTAATAGTGGGAATCGATCAAAGGGAGGATTTAAAAATTATTAGCTAAACTTTTAAATTTATTCCATTCTCTCAGTAATTAAAAAGGCATCTCTTTGAATTATCATGGGTATCTACTAAATTTATAGCTTTATATGGTTTATGGCTCTGCCCTACTGACAGCTATTATTATTAGACGCAGGTAATAAGCGGCTAAGCGCGTGAAGATGATCATACGTGGAACAGCTGAGATTTTCATTAGTCCTTGAAAGGTATTATTGTTTTTCTTCCCCGATACACATCTCAAGAATGGGAGAAAAACCACCTCAGTAACTATATATATAGGTATCCTAGTTATCTCCTGTCAAATTAAAAATGTTTAGGATAAGTGAACAAGTGGTAATTACAAGCTTCCATTAACCAAAATAATCCATGTTGCAAATAATTACTAGCTAGTACGATCAGGTAGTTTTGCTTCATAGTACTAGCTAGCTAGGTACGTTGATATGTATATTGACAGGTTAATTTGCATGCCTAGCTAATGACTGGATTGGATGATGGGAATTACGGATAACATTGAGGATAAGAATTGCTACGTGGTGTTCTAACTCCCAAAGCCATCTCAGCCTACCATCTCAACCAGGAATGCATACAACTTTATGTGTGTGTGTGTGTGCATCTGGCTATATATATGCATATGCTGTGCATTTTGCATCTACTTTTTGAAGCATGTTGATGTGAATGTCCGTATTGTTGGCCAAGCTAGGGGCGGTCAAACGATACTCCTTGTAGAAAATCCCTCTCTCTCTCTTGAACTCTTTATCCCTCTCGATCAAGTGATAACCGGGAATTTTCTTATGTGGCAACTTGGAATATACACATGTGGACTGCGAATCGGTTTACCGGCCTATACCCACAACAACAAAAACATGTACTTCTCTGGTCCCAAAAAATGTTCTTCTATCCATTGAACATATATATATATATGGTTTAATTTCTAATAAAAAGAAGAAAAAATATAATTCAATGTAACATCACCTAAGATTTTCTTACTTGCCATCACCTAAACTTGCAAGGTAACCAAAATTTCTACATGCAATATGTAAAAGTTGAATTTTAGTATAACTATGTATTTTGTCAACTCTGTTATACGTATGAAACCATGCAACCGTAGATCAATCACAGAGGATGCATAGCAATCGTTGATTGAGCTCAACCATACGCGGATCGGACGTATGGGTCATATGAATAGCAATTTTCATATTCTGCCTCTATGCAATCCTTGAGGTATCCTGACTGTTATACACACAATATAATCGTTGGAATTTGGAAAACCTCGATACCTGATTGTCACGCCCCTCCCCTCTCCCCCCGTCACCCGGTTGGGTCGGGCCTGTTAACACATGGCTGCTCTCTAGGACATCAAGACTTTCCTCACAGACCAACACATATCTTTTCTGCACACTTTGTCCTCACTCGTACGCACCCGGGAAGTGGGTCGGTCACCCATCCCAAGATTTTCCCAGGCCAAGCATGCTTAACCTCAAAGTTCTCTCGAGATGAGCTTTCGAAAAAAAGTTTCAACTTGTTGGTATGAGTATTCTATCAATCCTATTAAGCTCTGGAGTCAGGATGTCACATATACCCACCCTCAAAGGATCCGACCTCCCCGTCGACCAACATACCCACACTTGGCCAAACAACCAGGAACGTTCCTCTCTTGGCCACGTCTGTGTGTCCAGGTCCGACCCATGTGTCATGTCGTGTCCCCGGAGGGCCCACGCGCCATGCACAATATGCCCGTGCCCCTGTGCCCAAACGTGCCCGTGAAACCGCGAGGGTTAGCTCTGATACCATTTGTCACGCCCCAACCCCCCTCACCCGGGCTGGGTCGGGCCCGTTAACACATGGCTACTCTCTATAACATCAAGACTTTCCTCACAGACCAACAAATGTCTTTTCTGCGCACTTTATCCTCACTCGTACGCACCCGAGAAGAACTTCCCGGTCGGTCACCCATCTCAAGATTTCCCCAGGCCAAACACACTTAACCTCAGACTTGTCTCGAGATGAGTTTTCGAAAAAAAAGTTATAATTTTTTGGTATAAGTATTCTATCAATCCTATTAAGCCCTAGGGTCAAGATGTCACACTGATGGTATAACATCTCGATCAGAGCAAGTGTCGAGTGTTGTTTTATGTTAGGAGGGCAGAGTTGTATTTTGCATGTGTAATGTACCAAATAGGAGAAGATTGTGAAATGTCCACACAACTGCCACTACAAACCAAACGAACTAGAGACAACCATACATACAGACGACATCCAGACCGGTGGCAACCTCAGGGGAAAGGGGTCGATACGGGCCGAGACGTCGACTCGACTACTGCCTGACCTCCTTCTCTTCTTCCTGACCGCCCGTCACTAATGGACGACAATGGCGGAGACCTCCATGATGTGGAGGTGGTGGACCATAGTCGTGCCCTTCTCTCTCACCCTATGGCATGCATCTACTTGTTCTCTAGTGGTGTGTCCATTACCCATCCTTAATTTGGTGTTTTCTCCTTCAGAATAACCTTTTGCATTTTTCTTTAGACCTTTGGGTTAGATCTTTTCCATAAAAAAACATAGTTTCTGTGACTGGGTTCAAATATTTTTTATTTTACTTGAAAATATACAAGTAAATAAATAGGCATGTTTCTGAATTGATCCGGTGATTACGAAAATATATCAACATCACCCACCAACGTCAAGAAACATCACTTACAAATGGTGCCGAAAAAGCGTCAAACGTCTAGAAGTTTCCTTTTCGCAGAAAAGGCCCCCATTAACTGACAAGCATATATAGGACTAGCAATATAATTTGACTTTCAGTCTCTCTGAAACATATGATTGTTGACAGGATGCAATGCATCGACACATGGTGATGGTTCGATCACAGATAATGAACGGATACTCCTATGTAAAAGGATCGAGCACCCTATCAACTGATGATGGGACGCAAATTCAGCCATCCACGTGTCAACCATCCGTAGAAGTATTCCGTTTGACAAATGGGCTGATTTGACGCGAGGAACAAACGCTCATGTGGCACTACCTATCAGGAACAGAATGGAATTTCAGCAGAAAATGGTCATGAAAACAAACGCCTACGTGGCAGCACGCCACTGGCTTAGTAGAGGAATTATGTAGGCTACAGTAGACGCTGAGGGCACGGTCTACGCTGACTAGGAAAAAAAATGTTCTCTGCACCAACATCATCTTTCGATCGATCTCTCTCCATCGAGAATCTCTAACGAACTACTCATATATGCTTTACCCATTATTGGTGCAGATCTTTTTCTTTTCAATTCTCTCATTGCAAATTATTTTTGTGAAAAAATCTCTCTTGCAATATATATACTCTTTTTTATAGTAGATGATTACTCAAGAGAACTTAATTATCATAAATCATGATAATTATTTAGTGTAGCACTTAATGGTCAGCAATTCAGGCTTGTAATTAGAGATGATGCTGGCAGAGTCCTCCTCACTTCCTAGAAGTACATCCGTAGCTGTGCAGATGCAGAGGAGGCAGAACTCCTTGCGTGCCAGGAAGGACTGCAACTAGCTGCGGGGTGGATCCATATGCCGGTACAGGTTGAGTCAGACTGCTTATGTGCTGTTTCACTACTGAATTCGAATGAATCGGATCGATCTCGATGGGCTTTTATGACGAAGATGATAAAAGCGACGATGGCGCGGCTTCAAGAAGTTAGAGTTAGACATTGTAATAGGATTTGTAATAAAGTAGCTTATGAACTTGTCCAACTTGTGAAGCGGTCGGTGCATTCCGCGGTTTGACGAAATAATGTACCGACCTGCGTCTTGCAAGCTCTGGAGCAAGATTGTAATCCTATTATTCTGAATCAATAAAGCCAGCCGTTCCCTCAAATAAATAAATAAATAAATAAATAAATAAATATAAATAAATATATATATATATATATACACACATATATATANGAGCTAACACAGAGAAAATCGGTGCAACAACCTGGTGTAAAAAAACAAAAAACATAAAAGCATCAATAAATAAATAAATAAATAAATAAATATAAATAAATATATATATATATATATACACACATATATATACACACACATACATACATACACATACATATATGGGCGTGTGTTCAGCATTTTCGAATCTGCCCAGTGGCTAAAAAACAGTGTTATCCCCTTTGGCACGTTTCCCAAAACTGCTAAAATGGTGTCTTTTTAGAAAAAAATTAAAACAAAAGTTGTTTAAGGGTCTCATCGGTTTGCTGCTTATCAGCATAAGCAACAGAAAAGATGCCTCAGTTTGGTACCAAGGCTTCTCACTGCAGGTAGGGACAGGTTGGTTGCTGCTGATCAGCAGCAGCCAACCGATGAGGCTCTAAAAAAGTCCAATTAATCCATTTTCAAATTTAAAATAGCGCATACGCCATTAATCACATGCTAATAGCATGTCTCGTTTCGCGTGTCCGGATTAGCAATATGCCAACCAATCCTTCCAAACACGCCCCTGGTCATTAATTGCTATAGAGAAATTATAATGGACAATGAATCGGCCTGTCGAATTTCTATACCCTCTGATCCCAAGGTGATCATGAGGTGTGTATTAAGCCTATATTGTAATTTTGTTCTGGCATTGTTAGTAGTTAAAAGCCAAGACTTATAGTATAGAGTATTATAAAAAAGAAAAAAAATACAAAATCAAAGGTAAAACTAACTCCCGGAATTAAATTTTGATTGTGCTAATAAGTCAACAAGCAGACGACACAATCTTTGTAAACATGCTGTAGTGACCAACAGGGTGGATTTTGGGACAGTTTGGTTGCTAGTCATAATTTGCCATGCCTAGGATTTTATACGAGTTTGATCAATTTGACCGTTGCTTGGTTGTTGCCATAGTCTTGGCAGGATTTTCTTCTAACAAATTAGGGCCCACACATCAATAACTCAAAAAGTATGGCAAGAATTTCTTGGCTCAATAAGATGTGACAAAGAATTTAATCATCTCAACCTAGGGAAATACAATAGTATAGTAACTTTTATTTTTACCACACTAAATGGCTCCTTTGTCTTAAAAAAAAAACCCTTTAAACCCTGTAATATTTGGCTGTAGCTACTTTGAAGTAACGGCTCCTTTGTACATTTGGCTAGCCACAGTTCCCAATCCCCTTCTCTTGATGAGCACGGATCGTTTTAGTGTATTTTATTCAGTTCAGGTTTGACCACTGACTGCAATCCAACCTGTATCTGCAAATGCAAATCTGCAATCGACATCTTGACAGATACAGGTACAAATCGTACGGCTCATATAACCGAAAACCACCACCTTCCAGAAAGGCCAAAGCTGATGAACAATCCTCTGAAACAACGTATCACCTGCATGCATGCAACACGACTGCTTAAGCAAAGCTAAATCAGTCAGCAACTGCAAACAACTAACTTGCCTTCAGAACTGAGCTCAGAATCGAATCAAACTAAACTTCTCCTCAGTCCTCACTCTCCTCCAATCCATCTAAACCAATTGCAAACTGATTAATAGGAAAGAAAGAAAGAAAGAAAGCTCTGAGAATTATTGGTGAGTAGGAGAAAGAAGAGAAAAGATTCCGTCGTTGGGGAGGAGAGCAATTCGCCCATATCCGAAAGGCATCATCTTCCTCCATCTCTCTCAGTATGTGTGTGTATGTGTGTCATCCATCCATCCATCCATGATCCATCCATCGATCCATAATGACGATGATGATGATGATGATGATCCATCCATCTATCCACCGTCGCCGCCCGGGGCGAGCGATTGATTTCTTTGCAGATTCCGAGAATTTATCCCAAACGAATCAGGTCATCCTCCTCCTCCTCCTCGCAACCGCGTCCTCTAGCTCTCGCCTTTAAATCCACCTCCCCCCAGCTCGTTCCATGCCACCGTGGAGCAACATACCATTCCATCTCCAGCTCTCCAAACTCATCTTGCTTCCTGCATCTTCCTCTCTTAAACAGCTCATTAATTACACACTTGGCTTTTGAGTCAGGTGCTTCTGCTTTCCTGGGGTTCTTGGCTTGGTAATGGTCTTGGTCTCTTCTTGTTTGATGCAGCCATGGTTGATAGTATTCTGTAGCATGAAGTTCTTGGGGTTTAGCTGCCAAAAAAAAAAGGATTTCATCTTTCTGTAGTTTAGTGCAGTGTTTTAGTTTTCTGTAGACTGTAGGTTTCTTGATGCAAAATAGCAATCGTTCTCTAGGAAAATTTGGTCAACACTGATGGGATGCATGTCGTAGGATGTGGTCTACTTTTGCATGCAGGGTTCAGGTTCAAGAACAGTTTCAATTCAACTTTTTTTTTTTAATAGAAATAGTTTACATCTCCAGTCTCTGTCAAGTGCCAACAAGAAAAAGGCCAAACAGTTCAGAGTTACAAATTACAATTCACCATTGCATACACAGACATACAGTGTGTTCTGGTTCTGAATCTCACTAGATGGTTTGTGAATAATTGCAGGCATGCAGGACCAGCTGATCTGCAGCGGCTGCAGGCGTGTCGTCCAGTACCGGAGGGGAGTCGCCGGCGTCTGCTGCCCGGGCTGCAACACGCTCACCGCCGTCGACCCGTCAGCGGCGGCCAACATGTCGGAGCTCATCTGCAGTGGCTGCCCGACGCTGCTTTTTTACAATCGCGGCGCATCCAACATCCGCTGCCCCAGCTGCAACAGGCTCAACTCCACAAGATCAGGTGAAGAAAAAGAACCATTTTTTTTCTTTCTGAAGATTGCAGCTGATTCAGTTTTCAGAACGGCAAATTGCAGTGTAAATAGTGAGATCTGAACTGACTATGAATGGTTTATTTGGAGCTGCAGCCAACCAGATTGCACACCTGACATGTGGGCAGTGCCGGACGACTCTGATGCACCCACCGGGAGCATCCACTGTGCAGTGTGCAACCTGCAGATATGTTAACCATGTCAGGGTATGTATGTTCACATCTCTGAATGAATTTTTTCCCTCTTGATTGCTCACATTCGTTCTCTGATACGGTGATCGCCATCGATTCATCGCATAGGCAATAACCAGTTAGTGTTATCTTATCACAACAGAACAACAACTTGATGGGGTCAACTGCAGGCAACATGGCTCTATCTAATGGCACTGCATGATTTTATTTTATTTTATTTTATTTTGCTGGAATATCAGTAGTCGGCACAGGTTTTTCTGAAGCTGCAAAGATGATTTAGATAGAGTTCTTTTTTTCCTCATTTCTGTGAACAAAATTTCATGGGACCATCGATTGATCAATCGGCCCTTGATTTTTAGCAACAACTTGGGGGTGCATCATGCATATGGTTCTCCTCTTCTTAAAAAGATCACAACTTTGGTAGGTTCAGATTGCTCCATGGTTTTATGGAATCAGTTCTCAAAGTAGGCATGTACCTATGATTAGCCAATAGAATTCGATGCCTCGGCCAAGATTTTGCTTTTCCAATTCTGTTTTCAGGACGATGAAACTAATGAGTATGGTCCATTGGGACAAATGAAACAATCTGAATCTTATGTGATGTCAAATGTTCCATGATGACGATACTAGCTTTGTTCTCTGAACTTCCTTTTGCCTACTTGCAGGATGCTCGGCCTCAAACAGTCCTGGTAGAGAATCCTAAGACGCTGGATGATAAGGGCAAACTGGTAAGCCTCATCTCTAGGCTATAGTAGTATAGTCCCTGAACCAAAATTTTTCTCTTAATTTTTTGGATGGAGTAAGTAGCAGAAAATTTCACGTCTGAAATGATAGCTGATAAACACATGTTTTCAGTTCTGAAATGTCCCAGGTGATTGACTGTTCTGTTTTTTATGGTACAGGTGAGCAATATGGTTGTTGGTGTCACCTCATGGAAAAGATAATTAACAAAGGCTCATCTAGGGTTTAATCCCAAGGGTCTAAGGATGATGATACCCTTGGAGGATTTGTATCATTACCAAAGCTATTGTTAAATCAAGTGTGTTTTGAAGCTTGATATAAACAAGAGAAACAGTAGGGAAAAAATGAAAAAAAAAAGGAAATGTGCCATGTTTGTGCTTCTTTGTGAAAATGTAAATATGCTGGCTATAGCCTATGTGCTTTTAACAAAAAGGAATGGAAATGAGATGAGCAGCATTGTGTCCTGGAATTTTTATCCTCATCCTCTTTTTATTTCTGTCTTGGACAAGCTGAGTCAACATTGCACTTGCTCTCTGCAGTTTTTGATTCTTCAGTTGAAAATTTTGATACCACTGTTCAGAAAAAAAATGATAGTGACATTATCTAAAAAAAAGAAAAAAGAAGATAGTGATAGCTACAGGAGATGAGGGATCATGCCTTGTTCTTTTACTGTGTACGTACAGATAGATCTTTCCAGGTAATATAAGCTTATTCAGAAGACTTCACGATATGATTTGACTGTGAGGATTATTCTCCAATTTAAGCTCTAGAGAAGAAGAGTATATAAAGACATGGCATGGGTTGCTTTCATCAAGCTGGTATCAATATTCTTTTTTATATTAAAAACTGAAATAGTATTTATGAACAAAAATAACTAAGGACATTTTGATTCGTAGTTTTTTCTTAGTGAAGAAACACATGAATAAGACTTTTGTGGTCATAAACACTTTTATTCAATATCATATTTAAAAAAAATCGGCGGAGAAAAATACACAAAGCAAATTTTCTTGTCCTTGTAAATTAAGAATTCCTCAACCTGCTGCTGGGTCAAAAACAGTATGAGATGCCAGCTCAAGGTTGAAGTACAAGATGACACTTGTTTAACCTTGCATGTCCATATCAGTATGTTTTTTTTCATCGACAAATTGAGTACCATTGTCCACATCTCTTTAAATTTTTCGTTGATAAATTAAGTGGCATTGTCCATATCATTTTAATTTTTCTTTGAAAAAACAAGCACTATAGATGGAATCATATATCTCATGTCTGATGTGATTGGCTTTATGTATCATTAATCCTAGTTCCAATGATTAACCTAAATTAAAATCACTAAACTTGCATAAATCAAGCAGAGTCATGCGTATAGTGTAACAAAGTAAAAATGAGAAGTACTGGTACTGGAACCTAAGTTATGTTTTTTTTTCAATCGAGCTCGTAATGTATTCTAGCTCAAATTACAGGTTAAAACTTAAAACCTATCAAACCGTCTATTTTTTATAATCAAACCAAATGAACGGCAAAAACTAATCTAAACTAAACATCGTGATCCATGCATTACAGACAGATTCCCAAATTAGTCAACCCCATGCCAAGATTACCACCCCCATCATCCTCCCTCAGCATTATAATCACCTGACCAACGTTAATTAATTACACTAAAATTCAAACTAACCCTATCAACTCTCCCTTAAACAAATCATCATTAGCAACAAACCTCCACTCGTTAAGCCTCTAAACTCGTAACAACCTCTGCCATTTTTACATAAAAGCCCCTCCACTCCACCGCCATCCGCTGATAATTTACAAATTGGTCCTCGTGATGAGTCCAAATTGAAATATAGGTCCTCCTCCTCCATCTTCTTCTTCCCCCATTTGCCTTCTTCTTCCCCTCAACGCGTTGATTCCGATGCCAATGGCGGCCGCGGCCGGCGCCGGCGCCGGCGAGCCCAAACTCCTGCACGCGCGGAGGGATTCCCCCGTGGTGGTGGTCGGCAAGCCGCTCCCGTCGGGCGCCATGCCGCGCCACGCCTACGTGTTCGACGGCGAGGGGAGATTCGCCGACGCGCCATGGGACGTCGCGGCGGCGCCGGGGGAGTTCACGTGGCGGCACATCGAGCTCCCGCGGCAGAATCCGTCGGGAACGGCGAAGCCGCTCCACCACGCGCAGGCGCTGATCGAGCTCCTCTCCCCACCTCTGACCCTGCAGGAGATCCTCGCGTTCGTCGCCACTGGCCCCCACTGCGGCGTCGTGGACGCCGCCGGCGGCGGCGGCGCGCTGATTCTGCGGGTGAGCTCGCCGGGTTCGGTGGCGAGCGGGTTCGCGCTGCGGCTGGCGGCGAGGGTGACGGAGAGCTCGGTGGTGACCGTGTCGGTGGGGGGAGTGCCGAGGCTGGCGTTCGGGGCAACGCAGGCGTCGATCCTGACGGAGATTCCGCTCGGGGTGATCGCGACGGAGGAAGAAGACGGCGGCGGCGGAGGCGGAGGGGGGCGAGCGGTGGAGGGCGGCGTGGTGATCGAGGAGAGGCTTCTCGAGTCGCTGCTGGCGATGAACCACGCCGACGGCGCGCACACCGACAACCCCGTGCCGAGGACGGTTTCCAACCTGCTCGTGCACGTCCTGGGCACGCACGTCGACCACGTCCACGACATCGTCACGCGCCTCGAGATGGAGCTCGACAGCATCGAGCTGCATCTCGACAAGGGTAGGTGGAGGTTGCTTTCTTTCTTGACTAGTAATCCGCATCATACTAAACATTTCAATAGAATTATTATTGTTAGGGTTCTAAGAAGGTATATATATATCGACATTGGTTAGACAGAGTTGGTGCTTTTTTTTCCTTTTCTGGTGATGATGTTAGGTAGGTGCTAGTAGCTTCTTCATTACGTGATACGTCTGTTGTTCATGATGACGCATGAGAGAAATTGTTGTGTCATTGCTTTGTTCTTTATGCTCCTTGGGTTACAGACTTACAGTTTACACTAAACTGGAAGTCTTGAAATTTGGGGTTTGTCGAAAAATGGGAAAAACTGGAGATTCGTTGTCAATTGATGTTGTGATTGTCGATTTGGATTGCAACTTGATGAAAAATTCCAATGATTGTAAGGTGCTGATGCTCTTGATTGATTCTTGATTGTTATGTTAGAAGAACTTTCATTTTTGTGTTTGTTCTTGAACTTATTCTGAGCCCTTGCTCTGTTCTATGGGTTCACTGGGTTACACTAAGAATTTAGGATTTGTTGAAAAATAGAAAGAACTGGAGATTGGTTGTTAATTATGTTGTGACTGTCCATCCTCATTGGACTGTAACTTGATGAAATATTCCAATGATTGGAAGGAGGTTGGTGATGCTCTTGAATTTATTCTCGATAGTTACTGTTTTGCGGAGGAATTCCTCCTCTGCTTTTGTGCTTAATTCTGAAGTGGCGTGCTTTCATCTAGAGGTGATTTCAAGCTAAATTATAAATTTACGGTGAAGTAAGCTCAAAGAAGAGGAAGGTTATAAATGTGTAGTTTTGCTTATGTATGTCGGCACTTGGCAACAACTTTATTTCCAAAATGGTATGATTATGCTGCTTGCAATGCTTTCAGATGGGATTTATTTCACATTATCAGTATGTGCAGCAGAATATTAATTGAGAGGATTTCTCAAGTAACCTAGGGATATCCATTGTCAAACATTAATGTTAATGGAATCCAATGTGAAGTCTGTTTTATTTATATGCCCAAATTTCTTCTAGCATTATCCAGGTGCTACTTCACTCTTTCTAAATTGGGCTTTGTAGGTATTTATGGCTTCTCTGTGAATTTTGATTGCAGGTGGTCACTTTATGAGGAAACTTTTGTTGGATGGAAGGAGATTCCCCAAAATGCATCTTGATCTACAGCGCCTGCTTCAGGTATTTTCTGAGATTTAACTCAAACTGCTGTAACAAATATACTGGAAAATTGAGTTCAACGGGTGAGTATATTATCGTTCACTGAATTGGGTTCAATGCTATTATATGGCTGCTTGACTAGGTTGTTTCTCATGGTGACCAAGTATTCCCCCGTGTAAAGGAAAAATGTGCAAACAAGAGTTGGTTTGCAAGTGAAGATATTGTTGCTCTTGAAGATTTGATAGGTCGGCTTAGGAGGCTGAAGGAAAATCTTGGATTTATAACGAATAGGGTGACTACACTTCAGGCTAGTCTTGATAGCTGGCAATCAGAGCAGATAAACAAAAGCTTGTACTATCTTTCTTTTCTGTCCATAATATTCCTTCCTCTATCCATTGTCACTGGAGGTATGTTTCCCATGCGTATTTTCCAAGGTCATTGATTGCTTAAGGTCTCCAATTTGCCTGATCTGTTGCACTGCTTGTGCAGTTTTTGGCATGAATGTTGGTGGTGTGCCATGGACTGAGCAGAAGAACCCTGCAAATCGAGATGGATTCTTCAATGTCATGTTAATCTGTGTCGTGATTTTATTGATCCTGTTGCTTTGTTTTTTATTTCCTTCATTATATTCACATGTTTTGGCATGGAGAACCCGCCGTGCACTGACTAGGAGCAGTTCTCAGAGCAAAAGACATCTGAAACTCTTTAAAGGTCACAAAGAAGGTTACATGCGTCTGTGAGAATGGAACTGCAAGTTAATGGTAAGATTTTTTTAGTTGAGATTAATGCATTCTTTCCCTGAATGATCATCTCGTTACAATCGCTCCATCATGGCAGGTTCTCCTTGTTCTTCTCAGCACATGAATGGCTTTGCAATATGGAACCATAGATAGAAAATGGGAGCGCTTATTTTGGCCGCAAGAAAAGTTGACAAAAATATAAGTTCATTGATGTTGTAACGTTGGCAATAGAAAATCCTAGATAGTCATTCTCACTTGTACAGCTTTTATTCACAACCTCCACACTCCACTGGAGGTTCATATGTTTTTCATTCCTTGGTTCTTTCCTTTGTTTCTTGGGATGCTTGTGAATGTCGTGGTGGTTCTGCTGTAAACTTTAGCATTTTAAATGATTCCTCATTGCTCTTACCTGTACAGACTATTTTTAGTGCCTTTCATGTACAACTTTTACTATGATGAAATGCTTCCAATGTTCTCCTGAATCAGTACTTCAGTGTGTTCCTCTTTACTTGTGTGTTTGACTCTAGATATTGGCCATAGAGTTTGCCAGCGCAAGTTTCAGTTCCAGTTGGAGCATGGAGGAAGCACTCCAGATTGCGTGTACTTCAGGCTACCTGCCGGCTAGAATGTCTGAATATTTGCTGACTGGATTCATCGATGGAGCCGAAGTACATTAGAAACTTGTTGGATTCATCGATGGAACCGAAGTAGATTAGAAGTTTGTTTGGAATTGGGGAATAGGCCTTGCCAGAAGGATGAATATACCGGGGAAAACACTTTGCCGGCCCGATAAGCTCCATTGATCAAACAAATTTTAAATGATTTTGTTTGGGATTTGCGAACGAGCCTGGCCAGAAAGGAACAATATGCATAGTTACCGGCTCATCAGAAAACATATAACAATATCATTGATTAATTCCAGTTTTGGAACTTTGGTGGACACGACAGAGTAAGATTTGTCTGGCATATGCAGTGACAATTGTTCAACAGAAAAATGTGTAGAAGTGTAATTGGTATATCTGAAGTACATTTCCCAGTCTGCACTATGAGCAAAACAACAGATTGATTTAACATAAACTGATCCCAACCCATTAGATGACAGATGAAAATGGAGCGTCTATGTGGTACACATTGGGAGGAGAAACTAAAAATGATACTCGCTTTTTATGCACAACCTCATATGAAAATGTTGCATACAGTAGAACTTGAACTGACAGCTCTCCCAGACAGTTTAATGGTGTACACATAACAGGTAACAGTGGAAATTATCTTCTAAACCCTGTAATGGATAACATTGTTATTACATTCAGCAAGCGAGTCGAATAAAATATGCAGCTATGAAGTAGAGAAGATTGCATATGTGATCCTTGGTGAGGCTTCTAACATTTCACTAATTTCGATATGAAACTGTTCTATTTCTAACAATATATTAAAAAAACACATCTGCATCTCCACTCAATTCATCAGACCACAAATTTGTTCTCTACAGTCAACAATTCATCAGACCACAAATTTGTTCTCTACAGTCAACAATTCATCAGACTAGATGATGTACCTCAATCCAACTTCAACTCTGGCTGTGCAACTGTACATGAGATGAATGATCTGCAAACAATATGAAAGATGATCATAAGGATTCATTGAAGTGCTGAGAGATTCGGACCAACACGTTATGTATTGTGAGAAGTGTACCACTTGTTACACCAGTAGAAACAATTCTATCAATGTTATCTATACGTCTTTGTATGGAACGCAGGAGCATGTTCAGTGCAAGAACTCTCTTGCGAATGGAAGAAATCCTTGCAGCTTGTTGCATTATAACTGGAGAGGGTGCATTCTCTAATAGCTTGTCTAGTTCTGCAAAAGAATTGGGGTAGTTTTGTAAAATTCATGAGTGCACATATGGAGGCCATTAAAAATCACATTATACAACATAATTGATGTGAGGCAACCTGAGAGCAATTGTCAACAGAACTTTTTAGGGGAAGAATCAGGTGGCATATGTAAATAAACTACCTCAAGGAATATACACATATCAAAATATAGGCAGGTCAACTAAAATTAACCTTGTCAGTTTCCTTTGTGATTTGTTTTTTCACGGTGCCAGTTACCTTACTACGATAGTATGACTTACAAGTCTATTGGGTGAATTAAACATAAATGAGGCCTCTCCAATTTTCATTCAGAAACATATGGACCAACCAAATGAGCACTCACTTTATGAGTGGAATAAAGAACCATAGAATAAATCTCCTAGCTTTGCTAATTTAGCATACAGTATACTGCCAGCAAATCTCCTAGTTTTGCTAATTTAGTATAGAGTATACTACAAGATCGGTAAAGGTAAGTTCACATCCACATCATTCATCAACAAATGCTACACCCGTTTATCTACTGTTTCAACAAGCCAACAACAAATGGTACTGCAATAGGTACAAAATGGAGACTTGGTCTTTAGCACTGTTAAAACTTTCAATTTAATACATAATTTACTAAACTTGAACTCATTCGATCCACTTGAATACAACTGGCTCTAATTGTCTAATCAGTAATCAAGTATTAAAAAAAAAACTCTCTCCTACTACCGTGAACAGATCAAAGTTCAGCATGAATTGACAAGGCAATATCCAACAACTACTGCTCAAAACGAAAAGACTATCAGTTTCTAACATCAAGATAATTACAGGTGCACTAGTCCATACTGCATCATGGTAGTGTCTTTGGAAAGATCTAAGAAATTAGAAGCAGAATCTGTTAACTCCAGTACTAATTAAAATGTATTGTGCATTGCCGCAAGCTAACATTTCGTGCATCAGAACATTCCTATCGATCAATCGCATAGCATAAACACGTCAACGCAGCAATTCCTAAACCACCAAAGCGAACCCAAAACCCTAGGCGCGGACAAGCCCGCGCAGCACCAGCAGCGAGCAAGCAAGGGGGAGGCCGCGCCGCAGAGAGACAGGCACGCGCGCACAAACCTCCGTTGAGCCGTTCGACGGCGGCGGCGAGCTCGTCCTGGCTCCGAGCGGTGGCGACGAAGCGCGCCTCGTGCTCCTCGAGCGCGCCGCCTAGAACCCCGGCGATGGCCCCGGCCAGCGCCTCGCACCACTCCGGTTGGGCCGCCGGCGCGGGCGCGGCGGCTCGCTCGTCGTCGCCGGCGGCGGCGGTGGAGGGGGAGGCAGCGGGTGGATCGGAGCCGTCCATTTGCAAGGGCGATGATGCCATCGAGGCGGATCGTGATTTGGGACTAGAAAGCCGAAATGAGAGACGGTGATGGGCCTCCAAATAATGGGCTTTTCTCGGGCCGGAATTGTATACTATCTTTGGATTCGAATAGGCCTCCAAGCTCCAACAAGATGTAGTAACCTGTTTTACTCTACAACTAAAAGAAGTTTCAGACCTAATGAATCTGAAGCTAAGGAAAAGATTCAGGGATTGCGCCAAGTCAGTGAGTCACACCATCAATTGAATCCGCAACAGGTAAATAACCCTACATGAAAGAGAGTATAAAGACTGATCTTACCCACTTACTATAATTTTTGTGAGGACATTGCAAGTGTGTGTTTTTGTTGGAGCATATACACCCTTAACCTTGAGGTTGTCGAGAACAGGAAGCCCTAAGGAAAATCTTTAATCACTATAGTAAGCTATAAGCACTAAGGAAATTCCATATGTAAATAATACTTATAAAAGTGCAAATATACCCTTAGTCAGGTTTGTGTCTGATGAGCAAAAGGGAGATTTTCCCTTAGCCAGCCTCTGTATATGTAAAGATTGAACCCCATGGGGGCACCCACTCTCACTCTCTCAAATCAATACAATTTACTTTCTTCTATTGTTCCCTATAATAATGGGTTTTTGGACCCATTTGTTAGTTTTATACTACGACAATTTTTATTTAAACTATTGAAAATCAACTGCCAGGTTTTGTCTCAACAAAAGAAAAAAATAATATGCTTAGGTAGTGTTTCTTGATCGAAGGTTGCAGATTGTTTAAAATGAGGCCAGATAACATCACTTCATGAATATTCTTTTTCATAATAGATACCACCACCATTCCTTACAAACCTTAAAAGTGATGGAGTAATCTTATGCTATATCAAAATGACAAGGTAGTGCTATTGTACTAGTGGTGTTGTAATTAACAGGATGTAGTCTATATTATGTAATTTGTAAATTCCTTACCTATATGTATTGCAACAATAAATCGATATTGTCGCAAACCATTAAACGACTACAGATAGAACTGGTTTAACAATATCAGAAATTAAAAGTTGGCAAGAACTACGCAGAAATCCTCACCAAAGAGCTGCAGCCATCAAACACAAGTCTGTTTGGTCGAAGCGTAGATCCAGTGGTATCGCCCTGCAGGTGTGCTCCAATGCTCTATGTAGAAGACAAGTTATCATACACAAGAATCAAGCACGTGCGGTTTACAGTTAGAAATGGGATGTCTCAGATCTCAAATTTTGGCAGCGTGCCCATGATTCAAATTAAGAGTCTTTTGACACTCTAAGGTCAATTTAGAACGCATAGACCTTTAATTCCAACAAAGTTACAAACTAACAATGTGAGACCATTAGGTATTCCGTTTTCTACACTGATTGTTTATTGTCGCACTTGTTTTATAACTTAGTGATAACTACAACCCTGAAAAGTTCACTAGAATAAAACTGTGATTTTTTTAGTGCCACAATGCCAATTTTGAAAAACATTATCCCTGTGGTGGCATGTTGGTATTTGTCGTCCAGTTTAGGCTCGGCGAGTCCTTCTACGGAAATGATAAGGTGGAGTTACTGGATTATGACTGCTGCTTTTCTTCGAGTACCATTCAAATGGGTACCAGCAGAAGTCTCTCTGAAGTGGTACACCCAGCATGGCTAGTGGCAAGCGTAGTATCTAAAAACAAAGATCTGGTCTGCCGGCACATGCAAGTGACCGCCACTTGGCAGTTGTGTAGTGATGGTAAGGAGTAAGTAGCATTGCAGAGCACCAGATTTTTGGCACTTGTGAACTTGGAGATTGTATCATATGGAGCCCCAAATGCGATAAACTTGGACATCAATGGTTGTACCACTTGGTCTTCTTCTCTTGCCAGGGAGATACATGGTATGCACGTCTCCATGTCTTGTGAGGCAGTACACCATCTTCTTACCCCCTTTCTCACTATACATGAGATCGATGAGCCCATCTCTGTCGGCGAGACGGGGATATTATAGATCTGCCCATGAGGTATTCCTGTCAGCCGTACAGATGAGGTGGTTGGGGCTGTTGATGGCCACTACACCACAACAAAGTTGCTCTGCTTGGGGTTGGGTGCAAAAATGACCTTGGAGAGCTACCATGTCTCCTTCTTCCCTTGAGTGTATGAATACGAGTGTATCTCCTATCTCCTCGTCGGTGAGGGGATTCATGAGGTGGAGTATCGGGCCATCGTCGATGGCAAGCCAACCATTGCTGGAGCCGACGCAGTGGAAGAAGATGGTGGCAATCCTTCTCTTAGGCACGGTGGAGCTTTTGGGGCTCAAGCACACAAGGCACAAAGACGCCGTTCCCGTTGTTCCGCATCGGAGAGGGCGACGAGCCACCAGCCAAAGAAGAGAGCACCAAATGTTGCATATGGCTCGGACACAGGCATGGCTATCAATGGTGAGGCCATTGCCGATGAGTGTGAGGATATCCTGCGGAAGATCGGACCTGCCGCTCCTATGGTACTCCACCTTCATTGTTAAGTCGAGTGGGGATGCATGTGGTCGGGCAGTGGTGGAAGATGGAATTGGGGATCCTAGATTTCCAGTCCACTGGAATTGGGAAATTTCGCTCGCTCTTATCACGTTTCTCTAGTTATCCTCCTCAATTTATATCCCCTTGTTCAGTCCCATTGTTATCTTATTCCTATAAAACTTTACTCCATTTGTATCCTATTACTATTATATAAGTTGGTTTGACTTTTGTCAAAATCAAATTAACTTAACTTTGACCAAATTTATATCCAACATCTACAACATTAATTAGTTTATATATGTTTGATTTTCACCAAGTCAAAATAATCAATGCTATGGTATGGAGGGAGAGTACTACGTTATATTTGAAGACGAACATATATATTTTACTGGCCTATTCGTTTCACACGAATATAAAACCATTGGATAGGAAAATGGAGGGTTGAGAATACACATACACCTCAATCCTATAGGGAGTTGATTTCCCGTAGGAAATTTTCCATAAGGTCTAACCGGATGCAAGATTTCTTTGTTTCTTCCTTGCAATTGGTACAAAAGGAAATATTCATTCTATTCCTAAGATTGAATTCTACAAATCGAATGCTAGTAGCATGAAATAATTCTTTGGGAATAGGATTCCTTTGTTTCACCCGTGAAACAAATAGGCCCTACAAGTCTGGCCATATTCGATGGATCGGGAATCTTCTTTTCGCTAATGGGCTATATTGGCCCACCCATCAATTTGATTTGTCGGAGTAATAAGTTGTATTACCAAACTGTAACAAAGTGTTTGTTGCAAGTTCTTGCTAGTGTTTGTATTAGTGAATTCCCCTGATATAACGGATCGCATATTATACACACACAAACTCATTTGATTCTTACTATTTGCCACAGTCAGTTGCCAACTTAGCAAAATGGTAAGAAAATTACCATAGTACGCTATCATCTCTCCCCTATTCTCATCGCAACAATGGCGTCTCCCAGCCTCCCTGGTCCCTAGCCTAGCCATGCCACAGGCTTTGGCAAGCCCGCTGTACGCCTGTATGGTGGTGGCGCATCATACATTCCTCTCCTTCCCTAGCGGTGATGCGACCTCATGGCTGGTACGATACCTCCATGGCGTGGTGGGAGGATGCAGGAATAGGACAGCAGTGACCTGCTACTCATATTGAAGACGAGAGAGGGGTTGTGCATGCGTGCGACGAGGATGTGGCGGAAGGTAACAGTAGGACATTGGGTATGGCCGTATGGGGATTGGCGCAAGTGATGGGATGGATATTGATGCATGCGGTGGTAGCTGGGTGAAGTCACAAGATCTGAGGGTGAGAATGAAGGGTAAGTCCTCTCTTGAGTTTTGAGTCTCCCCCTCATTCTCTTTCATCTCCTTGGCTGGCACCAACGCTAGCACTGTCGGGTGCGTCGGTCTTGGTGACAGTGTGGGGCTACGTGTTCAGGCATGAAATCCACAACCACATACTTAGTCTCGACTAGAGATCGAGAGTATCGGGCTCCCTTATGTATGCTCCTCGATCAAATCAAATCCCCCCTCTATAATTCGGATGCAATGCAATCGAACGAGAATCCCTAGTCCCATCTGTGTCTGTTTTACTATTTGGAAAGGAATCTGTGTTTGTATTCGTATCCATCTTCTTCCTCGGCACTGGTGTATAGGTCAAAGACGGATGAGTGGCGGCGCACCAAGCGAACAGAGAGTCCGCCCGCTACATTAATTGGGCGTCTGCGGCAACTGGCATTGGAGGAGAAGGTGCACCCAATTATCGACCTATTTGAATGCAATCCTGAAGAGCGTCATCTTTGCCCTATCCACTCCTACATGGCTACACGGAGATTACTTCTCGTCGGTATTATCATCTTTGCCCTAGGCGATCGATTCACTTTTTGCGGGCCCCGCTGGTAGTCGGATCGGGTGACAGAGTTGGCAAGTGCGTGAGAGGAAAGGCGGCGGACACGCTCTTCCTTTCCTTCTCGCAGGCCAAGGGCGGGCAAGGCGAGTGGAGAGAGTGAGACGGTGGACCGTGGCGATGACAGTCTGGGCCGAGGCCCATGCGACGAAAGGGGTTTTGGTCAAGCCGAAAGGAGAGAGGGTTGGGTGTGTTGGGCCATGCCGGTGGTGGCATGCTGAGGTCCATGAGTTTGTGGGGTGGGCCAGGCCAGCTTGTTTGGGACCTAGAGAGAGGGACAAGTAGATGTGGGCCAAGAAGGTGGCTGGGCTTCAAAGCTCGTGCGGAAGGAGGGTGTCAGTGGAGTTGGGCTGGAGGGAGAAAGGAGAGGGAGAGTTAGCCCTCAAGCATAGTACTGCCTTAGCAATTTCCTATGAATTCCTTGGGATGGATTTGAGTAAATTTTGAATTGGAATTGGATTTGATTATGGTATTTGGACTTAGGAAAAACATAAGACTAATGAGAGGATATTTGGGGAATATTTTTCGGAGAATTTTTCAGGAATAAGAGGAATTAAGCGGAAGGGAATATTAGCGTTTTGCGGGAATACTTTGTAAGAAGTAATAAAGGAAGGAAAATCTAGAAAAGGTTCTCCGAGGAATACAATGGAGGAGTGGTTCTTGATTTAAATGAACAGGATTTTATTAGAAGCATTTGGTCTCAAATAAACAAATCAGGGAGTTTAAAAGAGGGAGGAAGATAAAAGTGACTTTTCCTAAGGGATACAGATACAAGAAATTTGACTAGGGTTCGGGTTGACACAGAAGGATATTATATCAGGAGAATGAAGAGGAATTGAAATGTCAGTGGATTTAGTCAGGGGAAAAGTCTTTTGGGTCGGGATTTTTGGACTGGAGAAATCAAGGAGTTGAGATCCTTTTGGCACTTAGAATCAGGGTTCATAATTTCATGAAATTTTGGTCGAATTTCGCGAAATTTTGATGTTTCGCCAAGACTCGGAAAAGGTACTGAAATTTCAAAATTATTCGGTGAGGTTCAAATTTGAAATCAAAAAATTCAAAAAAAATCATAATAATACTATGGAATTAGTAGTATCTTTCGAGAAAAAAATTATTCAAAAAATGTTGAATCTAGTGTAAATTTTTTAAGGAGAAAGTTGAAAACAATATGAAAATACATAGATAAAAAAAATAATATGGCAAGCCACATCATGCTGGACCCATCAAACATGGCAAGATTACAAGGCGAAGTTGCTTTCTCATCATGGATTGATGGTCATGTCCATAGAAGAATAAGTCATGGCCGATCAACGATGACAGTATTAGTAACGAGGCTGTATTAGTGGTGAACTAGATGGCAGTATCATGTTGCTTTCTAAATGTGAATTCACAGTAGTATTAGACTTAAAAATATGTAATAGACTTTTAACTATTTAATTATGTATGGGACTTCTATATTATGGCGATGCCGCTATGGACATTGTGTTTTTTACTACCCATTTCAACGATATATTATGAACTTGCACTGTTATATATATTGCATATTATGTGTTTTTTACTACGCTTTCTCATCTGGGCGTTGTTGCTGATGAATGATGGCCATAAATAAACAAGAAAAAAAACAAAGAGAGGGCGATTGCATCGCATCGGAAGAAGACGAGGGGATCGATGTGCGTGCGTACCAGAGATCGATCTCTGTTGCCGCCGCCGCCCGTAGAGAGAGGAAAAAACCTAGGGTTTGCTCGCTGCGAGGAAGAACAACTTTTTTTTCTTTTGAGAGGAAGGACGACGCTTGGTGTTTGATGGGCTTGGTCTCATTTTACCGGACACCTGAAATTCTGTACTATGGTGGGCCTTTTGCAGCCAATACAAATTGTTCTTTTTTAATAAGTTCATTGGAGGTCCATCAAATTAACACCGAGATTTTTTAAGATTCCCTAACTAGAATAGGTCCCACGGCAGTATTGAAGGGTAGTTTCAGAAAAAAATTAAAAAAAACTACGTGGGGCCCACATGTCAGCTGCACATATGTTCTTCTTTTTCTCTCTTCTCTAATAATTTTCCTTATATGTGGGGCCCACGGGACGCCCAGGCCGCGCGACGAGACGAGGCTTCGCCGCCTCCGCTGTCCCTATGCGCCGGGCCCGGATACGTCGACTCCATCGCATGCGTGTCCACGCAGCAGAAACGGGCCTCCGCGCCACGGCCATCGCGGCTGCGCCGATCCCGCGCCGCCGCGCTGAGCCCCGCCAAGTCTCCGTCGCACGCGTGTCCTCGCGGCGGAGCCGGCCGGGCATCCTTGCCGCGGGCGTCGGCTTCGCCATCTCCGTCGTTGGTCTCGCAACGCGCGCGCGCCCCCACCGCGCCGGGTTTCGGCCGAGCGAAACAGCTCGCTCACGCGACGCGAGCTCCGCGCGGACCAGTACGGCGATGCCATCCGAGAGGCGCCGCCTCC
>CM002486.1:1445838-1512465 GCA_000325765.3 Leersia perrieri | reverse complement strand
CCCCCCCCCCCCCCCGCTTGCTCTCTCTCTCTTCTCGGGCTACGGCAGGCACCCGACGTGACGATGGGCAGGCAAGCGATGGCGGCCTGGCGTGGCGGGCGGCGGGTGGGCAGGCAACGGCCCAATGTGGCGGCGGGTATTGGGTCATGTTTGCCTTTTTTATGTCAAACCAAATGGATAAGCCCACTACTCCGCATACGGAACGGAAGCCGCCGGAAAAAAAATCTCTAAGATCATGCCGTGTGTCCGATCTATCTTCCAACTGCATCCACAATCTCTTTCGGTCTTTCCTCGGAGCGGAGCGGAGCCATAGCCGTGTTTCCATTTCTTTTTCCAGTTGCCGTCGTGAATAGATGGTTTGCCGCTGGGATCGGCCAGCCTCCTCCCGTGGACGCCTCCATTGTTATCCACCTTTCGCCTCTGCTGGCATCCGTGCTCGAGGATGTCGACACCACTTGTGACACGGCGACAAATCGACCTATGTTCGCCGCTGCCGGGAGGGACGAGTGCTCTTCACCACTTGTTGTGGCACAGGTGGCATCCTGTCTCGGGCTGATGTACGCCACGACGGGACCATGCCCACTCTGTCCTCAAGTATCTTCTTTGCCTCCGTCCGGGACAAACCGCCCTAGCACATCAAACTTCATATGTCCATATTTGCCACGCCGCGCCACCGAGGATCCTAATACGCATGCATGACGCCTCGTCGTCTCCATCTACACCTCCCTTATCCTCTCCTCTCTCTTTTCCTCTCATCTCTCCTTTATTCTCTCCTCTCTCCTCCTGCTCACTCTTTGTTGTCCTCTCGGGCTATGGGCGACGGTGCGGCGACAAGCGCCCAGCGCGGTGACGGGCAGGCGGGCAGCGGCGGCGCGGATGTGGCGCCCACGGCAGCGGCCGGCGACAGATTCAGGATTTTTGTTTTGTTTTTTTTTATTAATCGAGATTTTATTTTTGCAGGCAGGTCGGTTCGCAAACCCGCCTACAAAAATGCATATTCATACGAGGGGCTGGATCCGTCTCGAAAGATAGTTTATTTTTCCATGACATTGATTTTGGGTGTCCCGGTTTCCCTGCCTGCGAAAACGGTTTTTGCGTGACGCTCTGCTGCATCCACGAGCACTCCATGGTCCTCCGAGCGGCCGACCGATCTAGAACTAGAAGACACCGCTTGGGGCAGGGAACCGTGTCCGGCTCCGCCTGGGCCAGAGCAGGTTTAATTGTATAATTCATTATTTTGCTAAATGCTAAGGTTTACCCTCCCTTGTGAGACCCCATACTGGATAATGCAAAAAAGCTCTTCTGCAGCTCACCATCGCTGGCTCGCTGCTATGAACCCTCCGCCGCCAAGTGCGTCAAGAATGGACTCAGATCCTCTAACTTTGATTGCTTGAAGGTAGGAGTAGAGGAGAATAGCAAAATGAGTCTAAAGCTTTTCGCCACGAAATATTGTAGCAATAGCTTAAAAACCGTGCAAATTACTGTTTATAATGTAAAATATTATGGCGATGTAATGTAGATGACTAATTTTGACTATCCCTCGCACATACGACGCCCAAAATCATGGTACTGTTCACATAGGGTACAACTGGATAGGTTTTGCTTTAGCAAAATTGAATGCACAACCGAGTTCTAAACAGAGGGTAAAAAGGATTATTAGCCGCACGCAAAACGAGAAACATGATTTTTTATAATTAATTGAGTATTAATTATTAAAAAATTGACAAATAAATTTATTTAAAATTTTAAAACAACTTCTATATAGATAGGTTTCGCACAAAACATAGCATTTAGTCTAGTAGTTTGAAAAGCGTGTTAATGGAAAACGAGACAAAATTTAGCCTCTATGCTGAATCAAACGTGGCCTAGGGACGGGGTATGAACTTATTTACTATATTATAATATTATAGTTAAGTTTTTTCTTAAAAAAACCCAAGTTTTTACCTAAACATTAAATATTTTAGACTGTGCAGACTTAGGAAATAGCTATATGAAGCAATAGAGCAATCATGGGTACCGCGGAGCTACGTGGTGTGGAGGGGGGTTCCCAGGTTCCGGTCAAGAAATTTTTTTACCTATTTTTCATTAATTTCACCATATAGACACCCCTTTGATCCAAATTCAGGCAACCATATCAATGAAAAATCAGCCCAATAAATCAAACAAGTGGCACCCCTCTTTATTTCGTTCTAGCTCTGCCCCTGCTCGTGGGCTTCGACTTTGTGTCTAGTTCTGGTGTTGAAGATGCACTTCATGGAGGGTTCTGCATGGCTATGTTAGGGGCGTCATCAGCATGACACAGATGGTGGGAAGGCGACGATGGTGCGGTTTGGTGATCCGAGGGTGACGCTGGTAACTAGGCCAAGGTGGAGAAGACGGTTGTAATGCCAGGCAGATGTTGCAGCTACACGTCCTCTGCAGCGGACGTGTCTATAAAAGATGGACACGTCAGATGAGCTTGCGTAGGGAAGAAAGTATCCATTCTTCTCCCTCACCCTCTCCCTATCCACCCCATCTGCGTAGTTAGATATGGAGCATATCGACCGTCAAACCTCTTCTTGTTGATGACCAATGACATGGTGCTGGAGTGGTGGCCACGCATTGAAGGACGTGAGAGCTGGGGGTAGTCGTCTTTGACATGTGAAGATGAGATGTTTTGCGGGCAAAAACTTTATCTTTGGGCCGGCAACGGTGACGCATGCGGACGCCGCTCTCCTCTTGGGGCGTTGTTGTGTTTTCTTGTCTTTTCCTGATGGTTTCTTCGGGTGGAAACCTTGTCCTGGATTTCTAGGACGGGGGATGGTGGTGCTATCGGCGTTTTCTGGAAGTTCCATTACCTGATGGGTGACTTTTTCATGTCTTGTGTTTCGCATGAGGTCGAGCTGTAAACACGTAGTGTGGTGTTTTTTTTTCCTTCTAGATTATAGTCTTCCAGGGCTATAGTTTAGAAATTTTTTCTCTTCCTATATTAAAATATGAAATCCGCATTTCTTGTGTGGTTCATTTAAAAAATATTGATACAGGGAGTCCTAAATGGTGTGATCTGCGTGCTCCCCCGTTCCATATTATAATGTTTTTATTTGTCCTATGAGTCAAACTTGAAAAGGCAAACCTCTTCAAGAGTTCAAGTTTGACCAATTTTATAAAAATATATAGTAGCATAAACACAAAACAACTACTACTATTAAATAAATTTAAATTTAAATGTGGATTAATGAAATAATTTGGTGTTGTTGATGTTGCTATTGGTTTATTTAAACTTTGCTAAACTGAAAAATTTTTAACTAAAAACAAACCCAAAACGTCTTAATTAAATTACGGAGCGAAAGAAGTAACAAATATGATCCGTGGAGGTTCTACCTATAGATGACTCCCAGGTAGCAATGTTCTCAAGGGGGAAAATAAATCCAAATATCTCCTTAGGAGACACTTGCGTTTTCACCGTCCCACCTACAACTCAATTTGATAAGAAAAAAATCTTTACAATTCAATTTCTCTTCTAATTCCCTCCTTCCCTCCTGTTTCTCTTACTTTCTCGTGATTTCTTCTCAAAGGGACCGATTTGTTGTGACACATATGTTCTCCACACATTGTTTAAATGGGACAATGATTTTCCGAACCTAGGCGAGGCTATGCATGTGTTTTAAATAGTTGTAGAAAAATTTAAAAAATAGTTATGATAATTGTGATAATATAAGATAATACACAAACATGCAGCTTGAAATTCAGTTGCCACTTCGATATATAAAAATAACAAAATTTGATACTGCAGAATATAGACATAATTTGTTATTTTTATTTCTCTTAATATAGGTCAATTTTTAAGTTGCATGTTTGTGAGATAACTTATATGAACACAATACTTCTTACCAATTTTTTTTTCTAAATTTTTATATAATTATTTGGGCCGCATGCATAGCATAGGTGCAAATACAGCTAGGTTCGGAAATGACTTTCCCGTTCATATGGGAATGGGCTACACAGGTGACGATTTGCACCCCATCCCTAGCTACCAAAATTTTCTTGCACTACTTATTCAATACTCTCTATGTTCCTAAATATTTAACGTTATTTATATATATGTTTGATTGTTCGTATTATTTAAAAAATTATGTTATTATTAATGTTTTTATATTATTCGATTCATTGTTAAATATACTTTTATGCGTATATATATATATATATTTGCATATTTTACAAAAGTTTTTGAATAAGACGAGCTGTCAAGCATGTGTCTAAAAGTCAATGGTGTCAAATTTATACGGATAGGATAGTATTTTTCAAGAGAAATCACACTAGATACACACGAGACACAACAAATTTGATCCTCTTAATTTGAGAAGAAATCAAGAGAAACTCAGCCAGTGAGTACGAATAAATGAAAACTTAACGTAAATAGGATGCTAGAAGAGAAATTAAGTAGTAGGGTGTCTTGATTCATAGTAGTGATGATGGAAAGACAAATTACCCGTAAGAGCAAGTATAATAATAGATGCTCTATGTTGGCTCCAGCTCCAAAAATATTATCTAAGCTACATTGTTGAGTTGGCAAAAGAAAAATATGAGAGAAGATGGGTGGATGCTTAATTTGAAGTTAGGCTGCACACATAATCCAAAAAACAAATCAACTTTAAAGACAAAGAAAAATAGATGATAGGGTCATGAAAAATATAATATTATTGTTATGAAAGAATAAGATCAAGTATTAGAGCCTCTTGTTATATGTAGTAGCTACAAGTCTTCGGAGGTGTTCATAGGGGTACGATATACGTGTGTTCATATGATTGAGTGTGCACGCGTGTGTGGACGTCTGCATTTATATTGTGTTTCTCAAAATAACTTGTATGATATGAAAAGAAATTAGGAAAAGAAATTAGAGTCTACAGTGGGTGCTAGTATTGATCTTGCCCTAAAGGGGCTCATCACCACATTGCATACACACAAGCACAAAGCAAGCAGCATTAATTACGGATCGTCAGATTAGTTGCACATATGCATGGATAATGCACTCACGCATGCATCGTCAGATCAGTGCTTCATCGCCAATTTTACCTATCCATCACAGATTACATCGATTCAGAATATAGTACAAACATGATTTAGTCTACAGGTCACACAAAAACGTGGTTATACTGTACTAATATATTCTAATGTAGCCGGCAGGAGGTTACTGATGACTCCGCATGCATGCACACGAAAATTGGCTCTGCTTAGTCTAGCCACAAATCACAACACAAATTAACAGAGAGAGCTAGCTAGTACGTTAATCACTGCTCGATCCATCGGTCACTTGTCCTTTCCCTTCACCACGCCTACTGAATGGGCTTGCTTCATGGTCGTTCTTCAAACTTCTTCGGCGAAGACTGCTGCGAGACAACTTCCCTCTTGCCGGTCATGAGGATACCAATCATCTTAGCTATCTGTTCAAGGGTGTATGTCTTCCGCAATTCATCCGGCAAATCTCCAGAGAACAGTACTGAGGAGAGTTTACCCCAGATATCGAATAGCTCAGTGAACTCCTGAGGTGCCAAAAGGTCCGCTGAAACTGTGTTGTTGATGATCCATTGCTAAAATTGAGGGAACCTCAATGGTTCTGAGATGCCAATAACTGGGACAGCCAACGCCGGAGAATCACCAGATGTTAAGGATTTCTTGTTTGACTGCCTAATCAGATCACCGGCCTTGAGAAAAGTTGTGTGACAATGATCCCATGCTCGCGGGCCTAACACAATTGATTTTCCACCGATGCTGCCATAGTTGGTGGTGTTTGTCAGTATATACACTCCATCTTCATTCTCAGGGTATAGGAGTTGGGAACGAGGTGGGAGCTTTTCCTTATGATCCTTAAGCCTAAACCATCTACCTGATAATTGAACAAACGCAAATGCAGTCATATATGTCAGACACTGTTGTGTTTTTTGTTCAGTAACTGTAAATCTGGAAACATGCATGCATGCAAGTGCTTAACCAGTAATCATGCACAATGTGAGCACTATAAAATTCAGTGATGGTAAAACTATCGTAAGGAGGCAGTCATGCAGAGACAAATGTAACTACACTGACATTCATTCAGGAACAACAATCAATTCAGCGCAAATATGACAGCATGTATACAACACGTACGTAATTAAACAAGGGATGGACAATTTAGTTGAAGAGAACCATTATAAGATCATACAATTTCACATCAACATTCATCAATGCACACTGATTATTGCACATCTCTTCTAATATTGAGTGTAATTGTAATATCACTGAACAATGCACACTAATTTTGGTCATCAATTTTGAAGCTAACTCAGAGAACATGCATGCATGATGTTTCGTTTTGGATTGAGGTAAACTAAACGGGAATCAATCAATTAAGAAGAAGAATAGTTACGGCGGGTGTAGAATGACTCGAAGTATAGGTCACTCCATCTATACAAGAGATAAACCGGCTCATCAAAACTAGAGGATGTACTTGGAATCAGCCGGATCAGAAAAGTTCCTCCGCCCTTGGGAGTGAAAAGCTTGCCGGATATCCTCTCAAACGATTTAGCGTTCTTCCGAGCTTCCTCTCGGAGAATACTCTCCAGCTTCTTAGGAATTGCGTCCATGAGCTCCTCGTAGCTCCTCTTAAAATTGCCCAAATCGAGAACGAACTCCGGAGATGCGGAAGGCTTAATTTGAAGCCGACATAGATCGATCAAGAGGAAGAGAAAACACAATTCAAAAAAAAAAAGCCGATCTCAGTTTGATCAATCAGAGAAAACAAACACACGGTGTTGAAAACAGTACGGAAATTTACCGACCGACCGATACCATTTCCAAAAATAATAATATAATAATGATATCTTACCGACCATTACCGTTTTCTAAAAGTAATATTTTCAATTTCTGTCTGCGCCATATTGAAATTCTCACTTCATAGAGCAATTTATAATTTTTCATAAATATAAAAATTTCCCGACCGTACCGAAACCGTTTCCGAAAATATTAATAAAATATGATACCGTTTCCGACCGGTTCCGACCGTTTTCAACCCAACTCCTGTTCCTCCGGTTCCTGTTGCTCGACCACCACCGGCACCACCACCTTCTCCTTTCCTTTCCCCTTCTTCCTCGGAGGAGCCATGGCCAGAGATCACATAGCTAGCACTACTAACTAACAAGGGTTTTGGATGATGGATCCATGGGGTTTAGTGCTCACTACTTCAGCAAGCTAGTAGAATGGAGGCGCAGGTAGCAAAGGGATGTGGCAGTTTTTCCTCTTTAATTTTTGGTGGAGGGGAGGCGGCCGGAGTGGTGTGGGTGGAGAAGCCGGAGATCGAGAAGAGAATAGGAGGAGGAGCTCGTCCGCGGAGACAGCGGCAACGGCGAGAGACGTCGGCGACGGCGTTAGGCGTGTGTTGTGTTGGTCTAATATTTTATTCTCTCCGCATTTTGTCTTGTTACTGTGTGAGGAGAGAGAAGCTAAAATGCTACGAGTACCCCGTAAACTACCACCACCCTGCCACCCATCCCTCTTCCTTCCCACATACGCTTCCCTTCTGCTTCAATTCCACACGCCGCCTCGCCTCACCCCCATCCACCAAACCCTCGCCGCCGCCTCCTTCACGAGCGTACGAGCCGCGCCGCTGCAGGCTCCATCTGCTTCGACGACGGCGCGGCGGCGGGCGAGCTTGTTGGCGGGCCGCCCGCATGAGCATAGCATCGCTCGTGCATCGGTGGGGTTCTGATCTTCAAACAGCAGCATCGGACTGGCTGGGGGCTGCAATTGCAACCGATCAAGGCCAATGTAGGATTATATTTAGTTTCTTTTCCTATCTTCATGAGACCAAGTCTTGATTTACCACTGCAAGGATAGGCACATATCCTTAATTGGAATCTTTTACAGTCTCATAGATGTTGCTGATGCTCTCTTGGTCAATAATCATACCTCAATTGTATTTGGTGCTGCATAAATAACTTGTATCTATATCTGTAATGCTCTAAATTGTTTGTTGCCTGTCTAAATTTTCTCCTCCCTTTAAGATTTCTGCAGTGTTTTTGCTAACCTGGATGGATCCCCATCATCTGTTAGTTTTGCAAAGCTTTGTTGAAAGCAGGCAGATGCAATGCTGTCTTGAAAGTAAGATGAATCTTACAAGACCGTTCCAAAGGAAGAGGTTGCCAAAGAGCAATACGATGGTTCCGTGAGAAAATTTTCATTATACCATCCTGGTATTTGCGTGCCACCTTTTTCGTTCATACGATTTTCTACTTGCACATCAATGTAGCAGGCTAATCCTTTAAAATTGAATAGAACTTAATTTGTTCTTTCCATTTAATCCAGAAGCTGAGAACACTCGAATAGTCAAGTTAATGTGAATATGTGAATGTCATATAGCTTGCATATTGGTTGATGAAGATGGTGTTGGAGTAATTCTTATCTGGAAATTTCTACCATATTCTCCAACTCTCTCAGTCTATCGAAGCACACAAGGGGAGACAATGATCTGTAAGGTTCTAGACAAGTGTAGGAATGTACTTAGTGAAGAGGAGGCATTAAAGTTTGTATTTGTACTGAGCAGCAGTAGTAGAGGTGTCATCTGAAATTTCTAGTGATGTGTAGTACAGGATGTGTGCTAGGAAGTCAAAAGTTCTAGAGTAGTCTAGTACTCAACTACTCATAGCTACTCAAGTCGGTTGATGCATCTATAAATAGTCATCCACATGCTAGTGCAGGAGATGATGTATGGTGACTGATGTACTAGTTGATGTTTGAGTGAAATACAAACAAGCTAGCTGCACATTGCGAGTGCACATTGCAAGCGCATACAGAGAAAGCTCCCTCTGCCTCTCAGACATAGTCACCGGTAAATAAACTCCCTTGTGTCCCTACTCCACAAACTAATTTAACACCAACAGATGGAGGCCACATTTTCATCTGGATAGTAACGACCATGTGGTCACCATTCGTGACAGCAATGGGACTATTTTTAGATTATGCATGTATGACTTAGTAGCCGTTTCTGTTGGGTTTAAACTTTTAAGCTTACCTTTATAGGATGTAGGCCTCAAGGCCTGAATCCATGCTGGATGATAATCAGAATCTGCTTTTGCAGATTGGTTGGATAGTTCATTTACTTTGGGGATGGTGAATTTGAATCTGCCATGTTTTTGAGCCCTGCTGTTCAGCTGTTGTGCTGCATCATTTTATAGTGCTGCTGAGGATTGTGTATACTGAGTATTAACCATTATAAAATTCTATCTTCTCTCTTTTGTTTTGGAAATAGTATGCCCTTTTCACTAGCAATAGATTTTGTGATTTATAAAAGTACTATGTATTCATAGGTGTTATGTGCATTATACCTTTTCCTTCTTCCTGTCTTTGACGTGAGAAAACTTATGACAACCTGGAATGGTCATGCAGTAATGCATCAGTTCAATGCATTTAGAAAAGCAAGTTTGGGAAGTAGGATGTTGGGAGTTGTATACTGTTTATCCAGTCTCCAGTAAGAGCAGTGGCATCTGGAGCTGGATTCTTGATAAGTAATCTTGAGTGAAAATTTTGATGCACATTCAATAGCATTTCCATGGTTGCTAAAGGTTGCAGAATATGACTTGTTAGTAGCAGACCGCAAGTATGCTGACTCCTCTTGTCCCCACTACTTTGACCTTTTAAATATCAATTTGATTAATTTGTACAATTGATATAGGTATTTGCAATTAATGTGGCTTGTTTTTTACTTTGTGCAACACTTAACTTGTCATTTGGTTTGGGGGTAGGCATGCTGTACGTATGTACAGTTCAATTGATCCCAATTATAGTTCCATATCAGCAAAGAGCAAACAATAAGCACGAGATGTGCTCTCAACATTCTGATCTGTGAGGGAAGATCCCCTGCAAGGAACTCGTTTCATCAGTCACAAGATTTCAGAAGTACATTGTCTTCTGGATGCAGGTTGGTATATAAGCTGTTGTTGATGTTGACTTAATTTTCTGTCGAATCGTATCATAAACTATTCCAATTCACTTCCTTTCTGTTAATATGGGCAAAGAGTTTGAAGCTGACTTAGATAACATGGACAGTGGACACCTCAAATATTCAATTTTCGGATTTTGGGGTCCTTGGGTTTCCATGCAAGTTTTTTGTCATCTCAAAAGAGTATGAACCTGGTAAGCTGCTTATTCTATGTTCATTATGTTTGTGATAATATGTGATTGTAAAAGCTTACATGTGCATTCTATCGACATTCCTTTCTACTAGTCTTGTAATGATTTAGCAGGGGACATTCAACTGGACAATTTTAAGAGTATAACTGTCAAGTAAATGTGCTCCTTGGTATTGATAGATTTAACGGTAGCTGTTCCATACTTCCATATGTGCCATAAAACCATCATTGACCCCATTATCACAAAGTGGGCCACCCAACTCACTTCTTCTGTTGTTGGTGTTTGGAAGATTCAGTCAATGTCGTTGCAAATCAAGGATCCTGAGTTTGATGTGGCTCACCCGATCAAAATAAATGGCACCATGCTTACGAGGGATCAGCAGGACTATACATGTATCTATTAATTCAGGCGAGATAGGGACAATGCCCAATGCATCATCTCCACCGGTCTGTATTCATGTCTCCCTGCATCCCTCTTACTACATTATTTCTTTTACTAATCAAATTTAAGTGCCATTGTCCTTGCACTTTCATCCTAATATACTGGCTAATATACATCATCTACGGCAAAGTGCATTGCCATATTTCTGTTAATCTTTAATTACATTGTTAACATCAAGTTTTCCCATTTACAAAAAGAACCAACCCTGTACAATGGGGTGCAACCTGCTTAGCCACATTACCTGATTGATGGGAGAGAGAGTAGTTGACAGTTGAAAGTCCTGGATCCTCTAATGGCATCTAAGTGATCCCAAATCTTTTGGTGATAAGCACCTAAAAGCTCGTATTTTCGCATCGAATCTACCCAGATTTCTCTGTCAGTTATCGAGCTTATTTGTTCCTAGTGTTGGTTTTGACTTGCTTTGCCTTGATTCCATGTGCAGGAGGATACTCTTAACTTTGACATGGCCATATCGAGGCACTTGCTTTAAAGGATAATATATGATGTTAGAGATTTTGGGCGATGGGGATGTTGACAAAGATTTTGGCTAAGGTGTGATAAAAACACAGTTGTATCTGTTATACAAACGAAATCATGACTTTTGAGCTAACAAGCTGGCTGAGCACAATAGAACTGGTTTATATTCAATTTTCTGTAGAAGCTTCGCTTGCAGTCAATATTTTGGAAGGGCTATCTGACTCCACTGATAAAGTATTGGAAATGAGGGCAATGAGATCGTTCTACAACACGATAGCAAAGTGGTGGGATTTCTGATAAAACTTGGGGATCATGAATATGTTGAGTTAACTCATCATATAGTAGCAGTCCCATTGGATGGCCATTTGGTGCTCAATGTTACTATTTTGTTTGAGGGTGACCATGAAAATGAATGCGTTTAATCTGTTCCGGGAAACCATGATGAAGAATGTGCTGGCAAGCAAGCTTGTTATGAGCTGCAGGTGAAGGTCATCTTGATAGGCGTATTGAGACAGCAAGACAACAATATGTGGAAAAGGATCGGGGACGTAGTTTCAGTTTCCCAGTTATGTTGCTGATGTGTGCCTAGCATCGAGTAGTTCATGGTTTATGTCTTCTTGTGCTTATTTTGCCCACTCTGGGGGATGTTTGTGTGGCTGCCAGAGGGGTGGCATCCTGCTGGCAGTTAGCCAGCCTCTTTTTTGTGTTTTGATGTAACAAGATGATGTTATCTGCTCATTTGTAGTTCCTAGTAAAAGAAATGGGAGGGTTGCCCCCTATTTTATTAAAGAAAAAGGAAGAGGATCAGGGACAACATGTGTCTAGGCGACTGGGTTTGAGCTATGTGAAAATTAAGAAGTTGCTACATCTCAGTAAATTCTTTGTGACTAGTGTCTAAAATGAACATGGAGTTTTATAGCATGTGTGGTTCATTGAAAATAAAGATAATTTAGTAACCACAATTGCACCTTGTCAACGTGCAAGGGTTACAAACTTTACTTTAGACAACGGTATAACATTTTTTTATCTGCACAAAAGCCAGCAAAGCACTGGCATTTAGCTAGTATCTTTAAAACCAAACGATGTAGATTTTATAGTTTAGAAAATTATGAAATTTTTCTATAGTTTCCTTGCACAATATAAAAGTTTGTGTATAAACTTTAAGATTTTTGAATTTTTATACGAGTTTTTGCTGTTCTATTTTGCATATACTCCACTAGGAAAGAGCTAGGGTGTGCTCGTTTGATTGGAAGAAGAATCTGGTTCAAGTAGGGCTTTGGTGTTTGATGGGCCGGGCCAACTCTTCTTTTTTCACCGGAGAAATATGTATTATAGTGGGCCTTTGCAGCCATGCGAATTGTTTTTCTTTCCTTCACATTATTGGACCCTGTTTGTTTGACCTTTTTTTTTTTTGTTTCTTCTCCTACCTCCTCTCGCTGCAGTCGCCCTCCCCTGCTTCCACGGCGAGACATGGCCACCCGCCTGCCGTGCCCCTCCCGCCTCTTCATCCACAGCCCCAGCCTCGAATTCCCCTTGGCCAACTCGCCCTCCTCTCCGTCCCCATCGACCCCAACTACAAGATCAACGGAGCCGACTGGGAATACTTTGTCTGCTTCCCACTTGTATATCCACAACGATGCAACCGCACTCCTTAGCCGCCAACACGAAGGCAACTGGTATGCCATCTCCACCCTTTCTATCTGTTTTTGTTCTTATCAAAGAGGGAAAAAATAGGGATGTACAATTACCTATAACAAAGAGTTTGGTTGATTTTATATGGGTATGAAAGAGTTATAGAGCTTTGAAACAGAAATATTCAATAGAGTTAGTAAAAAAGGGACAACCATTAACTAAGACAAAAATAAATAGATATCTCATGTGACAACTAAAATAAAGCACGTAGAGAATGTATGTGTAAGGGTTATAAACTTTTCATTTATAGTGAAGTTAATTAATTTGCTGTTCATGAAAGAAAGGCAATGTGATTTGAGACGGATGAAGATAATAAGAGAGGAATGATACATAGGGTATCATGTTAAGAAAAAGTACCCAAGGAATGACTCTAACTGATATTAGTAATCTTTGATGCTTACAAAAGTTTTACAACAGAATTCTAGAGAAAAATGGTATAATGGCTATTTACAACAGAGTAGATAAGTTTAGGATATCAAACAATAAAACTGTCATTATATAATGAGCTAAATGATAATGTTACACTGATTTCTTACCTATAATTTATGAATGCTTTTATGTGTATATTATCAAGACTAATGTCATAGAAATTATGATAACAACTTAAATCTAAGTATATTTATACACAAAAATAAATATAATCCATAAGCATATATAAATTTGAAAATTGAATCTAGCCACGCAATGCTAGTTATTGAATATAGTACTTGGCAATAGCGCCAATAGCAGGGCACAAACCAATAATGATACCGAAACAAACACCAACACGCCATTTTCATTTTATATTGACAATGATTGCAGGATCGTTCCAGTTGGACCATGGAGACGATCAAACTGTTCGTACTCCAGTTCGGAGATTCAGGTTCCACATGCGGCCATCAGCCAGCCAGAATGTCACTGCCGATTGGCATCATTGAGACATTGATTATACCAACATGAGATGATTTTGTTTGTGATGTGGTAGCAGGCATGGCCTGAAAGGCACAATATCAAAAAAATTTATACCACACAATAATCAGAATACATATGCCTACATCAGTGATTAAATAAATTGTTGTCGGGCAAAAGGTTCAGAAGTGCAAATGATAAATCTAGAGCACATTTCACTGCAAAAGGGACCGAACAAAAAGACTGATCCACCGTAAAAATTACTCCCGCTCCATTAGACAAAAATAGATGAGCGAAGTGATACACACTTTGGAGGACAAACTGGCAATATTACTCTCACTTCTATGCACAACCTCGTATGAAAATGCTGCATACATCAGCACTTGAGCCGGAAACTCACCCTGACAGAAATGGTGTACACATGACAAACAACAGTGGAAAAAACTTTTTTGTCTTCTTAAACCCTGTAATTCATAGCACTGGTGTTAAGACACAGCATGCAGGTTAATAAAAGATGCAGCTACAAAGTAGAGAGGATTTCCATATGCAATACTTAGTGAGGCTTCTAAAATTTTATATATGAAAATGATCCGTTTTTAGCACCAGACAATAAGCAAGACAGGAAAAATCACACCTCTGCCTCAACTGAACTCATCAGATCGCTCATCTGTCGCCAAAATATTTTAGTAAGGCCTACATCCAGGGAGCAGATGCTTTACCTCAATCCAACTTCAATTCTGGTTGTGTAACGGTACATGAGATGAATGATCTGCAAACAAAATGCAAGGTGTTGATGGGTTCATCAAGTTCTAAGAGAAAGATTCAGATCAGTACATTATTTAAATTGTGAGAAGTACAGTACCATTTGTTACACCAGTAGAAATGATTTTATCAATATTATCTATACGTCTTTGTATAGAACGCAGAAGCATCTTTAGTGTAAAACTCTCTTGTGAATAGAAGAAATTCTTGCAGCTTGCTGCATTATCACTGGAGAGGGTGTGTTCTCTAATAACTTATCTAGTTCTACAAAACAATAGAAAGAAGTTCATATTATTCGTGAATGCACCTGGGAAGGGCCCCACAAAAAATCTATAGAATAACATATTTGATGTGAAGCAAACTAAGAGCAAACATCAACAAGACGTATGAGGGAGGAAAAATCAGATATAGCAAATGTAAATAAAGTACCTCAAAGCAGGTCGGCGAAAGTTGAATCTGAAACTTTGCCCAATAAGTTTCTGATTGTTGATTTTATCACTATATCAGTTCATCTGGCTACTGGCTAATGGCTGCCCAATAACTTTTTCATCTGGCTAATGGCTAAAAGAAGATGCTTGACGGCAGACAACCTCCGCTTGAGGGGATGGCCACGCTCCAATTCATGCACGCTCTGTCAAGTCAGCGATGAAGATGGTGATCACCTGTTCGCAATGTGCAGCTTCACGCACAGGGTTTGGTGTCTTTTACAGAATTGGCTGGGCACATCCTTCAGATTACCCCGCGAAAGCCGACTGCACATTGCTGATTGGTGGCTGGAAACTAGGAAGGGCCTGGAGAAGCAATCTCGCGCAATCTTCGACTCGTTCTTCATGCTTGTGGAATGCAAGGGTGTTCCAACAGAAGTTCAGAACTGCCGAGACGCTGGTGGCTGACATCAAAGAGGAAGCAGCCCTGTGGAAGCTAGCAGAATTGTTTATACAGAGTAACAATTAAACTGGTGCCTTTTCATTTCTGTTTATTTTCTCAGATGTAAGGGTCACCTAGGCATCAAAATCGGCAGTTTTCTGTCGAGAATTGTAACCGAATATTTTTCTCCTTTGATCTTAATAAAATTGGTCAACCAAATCTTCCGGCTCACCCGGCAAAAAAAAAAAAACTTACTATGATTTACAAGTTCATTCATTCACTCATTTATATAGTGGTTCCCTTAGTATGAATTACAAGTTCATTCATTCATTTATATAGTGAGATTAAATAAAACAAGCTCTCAGTGATCCAACCATAAACATACCAACCAACCAACTAAACAGTTAATTTATGAGTGGAACTAAGAACAGCAGAATTACAATCAGTAAATCTCCCAGTTGACATGTCACTGATGCAATACTAGTATATACTACAAGGCTGCACATCAGTTCTGTACAAAATGGTAAATCAGGTTAACTACTGTTTCGCTAAGCCAATAAAAACAATGGAAGACGGTGATCTAATTTAAGATTTTCAGGAAAACATAGCACTAAAACTATCTATAAGCCTCCTCCAATAACTATCAATAAGCTATCTATAAGCCAACTTATATATTTTTCAATAGAGGAGAGATAAAAGTTATCTCTTGTTTAAGAGATAGTCTCTAATGCCTAGTGAGGATGGCATGTTAGGTCATTTTTATTATAAGCTATTTGCTAAGAGTTAAATCATTATAGGAATTGTCTTTTAGACAGCTTAGAGATAGCAGCTATCTCTGACCATTGAAGAAGGCATAAGTTCGACTCATCTTGATCCACTTGAATCCAACAGTGTTCCTAGAAATGTTAATGTGCTAAAGCAGAACTAATTTAATGGTTCCCTTAAGCACTAATTGACGCAATTTCAATTGTACGCAATCTAACACCTTCGTGCATCACAATATTTATCACATAGCAGAAACGTGTTTGAAATGAGCATAGCAGAAACGTGTTAACGCAACTCGAATTCCATACCAAAAGGGCACCCAAAACCCTAGGCGCAGACAAGCCCGGACAGAAGCAGCAAACAAGCAACGGGGAGACCGCATGAAAAATTTTGGAGACACGGCCACGCACGCACGCACCTCCGTTGAGCCCGTCGCCGGCGGCGGCGGTGGAGGGGGAGGCGGCGGGTGGATCGGAGCCGTCCATTTGCAAGGACGATGCCATCGAGGGTGATTCGTGATCTGGGACTAGAAAGCCGAAGTGAGAAGCGATGGTGGGCCTACAAATAATGGGCTTTTGCGGGCTGAAAATGTAGCCTATCTTTGGATTCGAAATAGGCCTCCAAATAGTAGCTCATTTCATGTTTAGGGCCCCCGTCCATGCCTGTGAAGGTTTGAGGGATTTTCTTTCAGATATTTTTGTATGAGATCGAGTACGAATTTTCAGTTTTTCCATCTGCGCACGTATGATCTCCATATGCAACTGCGCACACCAAGTTTAGTAGTACAACGAATCAACGAAATTAGAACTGGTACAATTATCTCCATATAGACACGCTGTATATCACAATTAACACATGAATAAGGGGCCTAAAAGGGAACTAATAAAATCTCCTAACATCAAATAGCCACGAAAAGAACTGTGCTAGCCAGCAACGTGCCATCGCAAGAAACCGGAGGAAATTCTCAACTCATCCTTCCATTCCGAATTACGTAGAGGTAGAAAGCAATCACCGCACTACCACACGTCCACTGATAACATCAGCAAGAAGTGCCAAAAGAACAGAACAATTAACGGATAGCAAACCATCAATTAAACCAACACAGTAAGTACTCAACGGTTGGTAAATATTAGCAGCAAATAAGGCTCCATAGCGAGTTCACATAACACGACTAAGATGTCTTGGTGCAAAACTCTCGATAGAACTAGAGCAACGATATAAGGTAACATGACAGGTTTCTGAAATAAGCCATTCAACAGACGAATGAATGGTGATGCCACGCCAAGCTTGACAGCGGAAGATACGGTTCAACATGACACGCCATCACCATCATGGCCTTCATCGCCTACTTAGATCTCTGCCTCATCTTTCGGCGCTTCCTCTTCAGCCTCCTCATGCGCTTCTTCTTCCACTGAATACCATAAAAGAATAAATATAAGTTCATGATGAAAAGCATGGAGATACAACTCAAAAAACTGCAACATGAAAACATTCGAAAAGAAAAGGACAAGGGAGGGTGAACAAAAAATGGAATTGCAGAAGCAAAAGATGCAGCATTGCACATTACAGCAAACTTATTGATACATAAATGACAACATCCCTGAAAGTCCAACCTAGATTATACTGAAGCATGCAACTAAACATGGTTAAACAAGCTAACTTGGCATCCTAGATGGCAAATTTGGCAAAACAGATTAACAGCAAATCATTAGTATAGGAAGTATATGTAGCTTGAATCAAATGAATGATTACCATGTACTGCACTGTATTTATATTGTGCTACAACGATGTAGTAGTTGAAATGGTACATTAGGTTACCATAAAATTAGATGCCTTCAAAGATTATCTTAGGTGTAATATACATATAAGTAACTAAATGATGTTGAGAAGGAATTGAAAGCATTCATAATTTCATAATGACACAACAAAACAAAAAATATAAACAGTAAGCAACACAAAATAACTCAGCCCTTGACAGCTCCTAGTACTATTTCATACTGACACTACATCAGAACTGGTAGCATTCATATACTGAGCTTCTAGGACTAGGCATCTACTAATAGATAAACCTAAGTTTCCTATGATCACAAGACATACATATAACTGTGAATCATACATATATGCAACTGACTTCTAAAGTTTAGAGGGAATTAGAAGAATTCATAATTTCCAACTGAAACTGAAATAAAAGTAGCATATAAACAGTATGGATAAAAAACTACTCCTACACTACAGCACTATAGTAGACAAGCACAATTTGATACCGACAATACAGCACAACTACAATTAGAGAGTGAGCTTCACAAAATTACTGCACATCTTAATCTTAACAATAGGCAAACTTATTAACTACGATTACAATATCCTCCTAGAAAAATATCACGCACTAACCATCATATTATGACAGAACAAGAATTCAGATTCATGTAACTAAGCAACATGATGATAAATTAGCATCATGTAGGGGGCTCATATCAAGTGTATGCGTTAAAACGAAACTTTCATCGTGGCAGGAAAACCCCACAAGAGACAGCAACCCACACCACGCGCCATTCACAACCAGTTACATTATGAAAGGGAGGTAGTAGTAGTAGTACAGAACAAGAGAGGCAAGCACGAGATGGGGGAGCCAACCAGCCATGGAGCAACGAGATACCAAGCCATCCACGGAGAGGCGGCACCTCGCGTTCCACCCAACCCGACTCCAACCAAACCTCGGCCATAAACTGCACTCTCAGTCATCATCGTCGTCGTCATCATCATCGCCGCCGCCGCCGCCACCGCGACAAGGGTGGCGCGCGGCGAGATCCGCCGCCTCGTTAGGGTTTTCCCAGCCACTCGAGCCTCTCTCATTGTAATCACAGCCCCAAAAACAAACCAACACCAAGCAAATCGACGCGAAATCGCTACGAATCATCAGATCAGACGACATCGACCTACAAGGGGGAGAGGAATGGCGTGTGGGTGATCGATTTACCTTGGCCCTCATGGTCGCCTCCTCGCGGCTGCTTCTCCTTCTCCTCCTGTGGCGGCGGCGGCGGGGTGGGAAAGGGGGGAATTGGGAGAGAGACGGCGCGTGGTGGTATATATAGGTGGTTCGGGGTGGAAAACCCTAGGAATGGGGGATGTGGCTTCGAGAACGTGGGCTTGGGCTGTTGCAGCCCGTTTGGGCCCATTAAGGACAGCTCGTGTTGTTGGGCTTGGTTTAGTTGGCTGCAATAACTTTGGGCCGAAAAGTTCAGAATTTTTTAGGTTTCCCGTCCTATCTAAATTCAAGTTCTATAAAGCCCAGGATCTGGTCTGCATGAGAATTCAAGTTCTAGTTATGTTACACACAGAAAGTTGAAATAAAATTTGGTCAAATTTTCGTTAGCACATTGCGATAAATTTGGTCAACAGTTTGTGATGTCGTGAGAATGTATGGAGTGTATTATTTTACACATAATTGCGGCAAATTTTAGGCAGGGGGCTGTGCAGTTGAGAACAGAAAACTATGAAACAAAATTACTAGTAGCAGGTTCGGAGAAGGAATTGCACAATTTTAATTTTAATCCGATCTTTATGCAAGGTGGTAGTAACCTTTTATTTGGATGCTTATTCTTCTTTTAGTATTATCATGGTAGCACCCTGCTAATGAGACAGTAGTAGCACAGGCCAACTTAATTATGTGCAAAGAACATAATATTTATATGATGAGCAAAAGGAAGCTGAGGTGATGAATAAATTATGGATGTACAATTTTGGGTACACTTAACATGCAAGTTGTCAGTGGCAATAAGTTGTGATGATCTGTTTTTATTGAAGTATTATATGATATATACACCTAGATTGGTTAGCACATGCGCCTCACTGAATAGCAACTTGCACGGTTACAAATGTACCAAAAAAAAATTGTCAACTAACAAAGGACCAGCAAAGCTTTGCTCCCAGTTCATCCTACCTGAAGAAGTCAAGGGCACAAGGCACTCTCGTCTCATCCAAATCATGTGACATTTTTGTACCAATTATATAAGAGTACAATAAACAGTTGCCAACAAACCTAGTGCTATCATGCTGAAATACTAGTAGCATGACTGCACGAGAGCAATTAGACAAAATCGAGCGATATACTGAAAATGACCCAAATAACCATAGTGCCCAGCCATATACACGATTCTCACACAATAAAAAATATAAAATAACATATACTCCCTCTAGTCAGTATTATTCAACGTTGTTAGTATTAATCCTAATAATCCCAATGTCAAATACTTTTATTGGAGGGAGTATCTAATAACCGCGTTCGCGATTGTAGCATGTTTCGAAAAAAAATCATCTTATAGAATGAATTGGAAGCATTTTCTTTTGTGTAAACCAATGGGGGAGACTTGGCGTGGCAACTAAAAAAGGAGACATGTTGTGGACACTTCCATTCATACACCCAGATGATCCAAATCCATCTACCTTGCTAAAAGAAATCCTTGTTGCTTGTACATGTGCGTTAGGTTTGGTCGCCTGTTGCTGCAGCCTTTGCAAAGTTGCTACACAGCCAGCATACCACACCATATTAACTCCTGCCAAAAACTGAAAGAGAGGGGCAAAACGCACTGCTCACCAACCTGCAAAGTGACACATAAACCAGCAACATTTAAGTAGTATTGGAGAGTTCATTGTACTATCTATGATGGCCTCTCTTTTCCTCCAACTTGATTGGAGACTGACCAAGACAAAGAAGATGCAATCTGGTAGGCCTAATTGAACTTTTTTTTTTGTCAAACAGGAGTAGCTGAGAGTAGGCAGCTATAAATGATGGGTCCTTTGGGGATTGTTGTTGTTGGCCATCTTCCTTTAAAATTCGATTAGGTACTTTATGATTATTTTTTTTAAAAAAAAAAGACGACATTTCTACCCAAAAAAAACTTAAGAAACGAGATATTATGACCCTCATGTGAGGTTTTATATGACAAACATCCAATTTGTTGCTACTTGATGTACCCTCCAAAATTCATGTGGAATTTGTTGTTTCAAAAGGATCTGAATGTTACATACAGTACAGAATTTACAGGGCAATAATCAGTGATCACCAATGATTCACAGTACTTGGAACAGTACAAACCTGCCAAGCCACCTTCAGACAACGCAAATGCAGACCAAACAAAATTAAAATCAACCCCCAGCCTCATTCATGGAAAATCAGGTGTAAACCGAAAGCACCTCAATGATTGTCTTTAACTAATATAGCAAAACAACATGAGCATGTCAAACCAACAGTGAGGTATTACCACAGTAACAGTGACAGTTGTACACTTGTATCCCCCACAATTGGCACAGTTTTTTTTTAATAAGAGTTGGCAGTTGGCACAAAAGTTTGTGACAAACATTCTACAGATCACAAAACACGGGTATTTATAACCCTCTGTACAGATCACGAAGCAGTTTAGTTTCAGTACACAAAGCTTGCATCTCAGAATAGTAATTTGGTAAGAGACAATGTACACTTCTTTTTATCAGCAATTCGTGTCAAAAACAATGAAATTTGCCCTTACAGGAAGGCTTCCAGGATTTCCAGCATATCAAGACCACTGCTTATGGTTTTGCTAGCAAATAACAACAAACCTTTGAAGATAAAAGGAGAAAAAAATAACAAATGAGTGACTGTGGAAGCAGTATCGCACCAAGATCCTATACCACTAACTAAAAAATCAATATATTGACGATCGAACAGAATTATTGATCAGCAGGCTATATTTAGTTTGACCCATATCCGTGTGGATGTGACTTCTGCCATCTCCAAGCAACTGACAGGCTCTCCTTGAGGTCAGTATATTGAGCAGTCCAGTTGAGCTCTGTGTTGATCTTTGTAGGATCACTGTATACTTCAGCATAGTCTCCTGGCCTCCTGCTGAGGTAGTCAATTTTAATGTTAACTCCAGTTGCCTTTTTACAGGCGTCCACAAACTCCTTGACCGAACGACCTGAACAATCATACATATAAAGTACATCATTGACAGCACAAGTATAATGGAGATAACTTCAGTTGATCTTCTATTTTCATGCACATAACTATCTTATCTGACCTCTGCTAATTTTTCATAAGCATTCAATAAAGAATTATTCTACCAGAATAGTTGTCTGCTTGTCTTCCAGTGTGACGATTTAATTAAAAATTGATTATGTTCTAGTATGAGTGAACAATAAACTGCAATCAATCAAAATAAAGAAAGAAAGCTCATATTTCCAAACCTCTTCCAGTGCCAACGTTGTAAATGCCAACTTTACTAGGCTCTGCCTTGTTGAGTGCTTTCACGTGAGCATCAACAAGATCTGTGACATCAATGTAGTCTCTTATGCAGGTTCCATCAGCTGTAGGATAGTCTGTTCCTTTAACCTGCAATTTATTCATCAAGTATCAGCTTCAAATCAAAAGTATTTTTCACAGTTTCACTCTCAGGATACAGGTATATTAATTCATTCCTTTGCCAGATGGGCATATTAAATTGTTATTGTCCACATGCAAAGTTGAAATGTGTTAATACACTAAACTGAGCATTTACAGCAGGGACAGTGCATGAAAAGTATTAAGCAAAAATACCTTTAATCCTGGAATGACTCCTAAAGCTGCATCGAAGCATGCTCCGGATATCCTTCCATGCTCTCTTAGTTCAGGTCTAGGAGCTTCACCTAATCTTCCTTCTGGGTCTGATCCGATAACATTGAAATATCTAATGCAAAAGGTGAAATGTTAGTGCATATCAATTTTGTGTATTGAATCTCCTAAGCTATATCAGTGGGAAAACAGCATACCTTAAAATCATGACAGACATGTCCTTTCTCCCCTTTGTAAAGTCTAGTATGATGTCCTCCGCCATTTTCTTAGCTTTTCCATAGGGATTAATTGGCAACTGTACCAATATAAATTAAAGATCAATTAGGAACATAATAACATTAATAGTCAAAAAACACACATGAGGAAATATATAAAATCAATTTAACAATTAAAGAGGAAATCCAAATATTAACATAGCAGCTTTGGATTTGCCTCTCCAGCAACAAAGATGTAATAACACGGCACAATCAAAACATCATATTTTTAGGACATTATAAAACAAACACCTGAGGTGTGGTTTCTATAATAGGCATCTTCTCTGGTTCTCCATAGGTGGCACATGTACTAGAGTAAATAAGGGTCTTGACTCCATGAGACGCCATAGCCTCCAGAATCAATAAAGTGTTTGATGTAATGTTGTGATAGTATCTGTAAAATAGTTATAGATTATCAGAGACATACTAAAGAAGTTTCAGATATATTATACAGATCATCATGTGATCATATCTGTGATAGCAGATGATATCAATATCTGAAGAACTAAAAATCAGGAAAATACTTGATTATGGATTTAACATTGTAGTATATACCATGTAACATAGATTAATCGTGAAAGCTTTTTCGACCATAAGCACCTTTTTCCCTAGCACTACAGTTAGGCAACACATGAAGGCGTGTATAATGGTAAGGTCTGTGGAGATTAGTAGAATATGATGGCCTTCAAGCTCATGGAATTGATAAGCTGTCAATAAAGTGGCGACTTACCTAAGGGGTTCCAATGTACTCTCACCCACATAAGCAACAGCAGCAAAGTGCATAACAGCATCAAATGCATTTTCAGAAAAGATCTTGTTAACCTGGGAGCCAGTTAAGTGAAAAACTGATGTTTGAATATTTCAAGAATTATAAGTAGGTATTTTAGAAGTACAAAATGAGGATACAGTTTTCTGATCTCCAAGATCAGCATAGATAAACTGAAGTCTGCCTGGCTGTGGGAACAACTCTTGCAGAACCTTTACTGCTCCCATGTTTCCTCTAGAAAGATTATCCTAAAAGAACACAACACACTATCAAGAGTGGCATTTGAAGAACAAATTAGTTCAGAAATTCAATACAAAGGGAAACTGATTTACCACAATGGTCACACGATAATTGTCCTTTAACAGGCGTAGTGAAGCATGTGACCCAATATAGCCGGCTCCCCCTGTTACTAAGACATGAGTAACACCAGGTTCATGGCGAGAAAACTGCAAGCAGCATACCCCCACACAATCAGATATCCAGTCAAATTTAAACTACGGGAAATATAAGATGGCATAAAATTATTTGCAGCGCAAGAAATAGAACATGAGCGTTTGCATCAAGTGTTGAAGGAGTGAGCAACAGAAGTCAAAATTGGATGGAACGTATCCAAGATTGGCCAAACACATACTGAGGCTCACAGCTTACACGTGCTTCTACACAACTAAACTAATGTCCTATATTTGGCCTACATTCCACAACAGTCTCTTTAACATTTCTTATAAAGCACTAGATAGTAAGCCTGTAGTTTTAGAGATGTGATATATATACATGTGCAAACCATATCATAGTTTTCTTGAACAGGAACAAATCAAAATTATTATGCAGATTGATTGGCTCTCATGGTTGAAAGCTACAGTTTGTTAGGACACCATTTAGGCCTCAACATGCCACACCAATAAGAGACAAACTACAAACACAGGTATGAAATATCAAGTTGGAACATGGGCTAATGTAAAGGACACTGCAATAACAAAGGCAATTGGCTGGGGGGATGTCACTTTCCTCATCTGCTTGTTACCACTGCTAAGAGCAGAAATAGTATGTGTGTTGAAACAACTACAATAGCAGTCATCACTTGTTTATGCTGATCATACAAGAACATATTCTACAATCCAGGTAATACTCAAAACTAAAATTGCTTATGCATAACAAGAAAAACAAAAGAAAGAATAGGTTCAGAAAGTTCTGGAAGTTAAACCTATAGGTAGCAGAAAGTGACTTACAAATCACAACATGAAAACGTAAGAAAAGGCTGATCTTAAAAGCAGATTTAAAGGGCTATGAAGGAGGAAAGAAGAAAAAAAAAATATAGACATCTTACCACACTACTGCCACCAAAACCAGGAGATTGCTTCAAAACAAATATACATAATGTTGTGAGGACCAGAGCTGCAATAACTTTCCCAACATTATGAGGCTTCCGCCTAGCATCAAAGTACTCCATCCCTATCAACATGATGAACATAAAACATAAAGGGAATGACCATACATGTAACCATTACAACAGTTTTATAAATTAAAGTAACCCATGATCAAACCATACAGCAACCTAATTAGTGTCAGGTATGGATCCCCAGCACCAAACAAACAATGACCTATCTTCGTTGATAATGAACACAAAACAACAAGAAACACTGGCTTTGACTTGAAATGTGATATCAGCAAAGTGGCAACTGCTTGCTTAAAGAATTATCTACCAAAACAAAATCGATATAGTTGTATGTCCAGTTGACTTCAGTTGAAATATTGCACCTAATAGCTTTAGTTCAACTTGGCTATCTTTGTAGTGACTGAAATCTTAATGAACACATAACAAGCATTACTTCAGGCAGAAGAAATGGGGGCTGGGATCATCTTCTGAAAAGGAGCTTTCACTAAGAAATTCTCTGCAGCTGACAATAGTACATATTTACTATCAATAAGATACGCTACTGATGCCATATCAAAAATCAGAATTCCACCTATACATACGGCGTATGAAATGACCTCTGAAAGATATTCATATGCTTGTGCACCAAGGGAATCCCATGGCAAGGAAAAAAGGACAGCTTTTTCAGGTGGAGCATTTCTTTTAAAAAATCAGTTTACTTCATGGGGCATGGATTGGATGGACAAACTAAACATAAACAACGGCCACTATTGGTTGGTACACATGCTTAAGGGCCATATAGGGGATCAAAAAGGTAACATTAGTTAGACGCATATATCTAAAGCAACAGTAATAACCAAGATAAAGGCATCGAGATCTACCACCCCTAGTCTGACTTGCCCTCCTGTTTAGCGGAATCATGTACGAATTCTGTTCAATTGAGATGCAGCCGCCAATGGTAAAATCCCTCCTGAACACTGCCCGTGAATTCGTCCACCCAAAAGATCAACTGCGTAACCATTAAAAGACATCCGTCAATCACAGCGATTAGGGTATCATTCAAGAAAAACAAAATACAGCAAGAATCATTGACAGGACAGGCAATTCCAAACAAGCCAAAAAAAAATGTAATTGCAATTCAATCAAGAAGAATCATAGAGTCAACACCACTGGGTATCGATTGGGGGCATTTTCCGGCTCCAAAACCCAATAATTGGGCTTTGATCCCGAACTCAGAGAAGGCCAAATCAAGCAACAAAACCAGGGGCGGATCTAATGTAAGACATGGAGGTTCAGTTGAACCCCCCAAACTTTTTGAGAACAAAAAAACTGTTATTAGTCTCCCTCCCTTATAAGATTGGTTATTAAGGCAAATTAAGCCAGATCTGGAAGAGAACCTAGCTAGGGCTAATGCAAATTCCAGAAGGAAAAAAAAAAGATCTTTTTGAGAAAGAGTTTGCGAAGGAAAAAAAGATATTTGTTTGCGATGCTCACCGGTGAGAGAGGATGCGGAGAAAACAGCGGCTCGCCGGAGTTCGCCTCGGGAGGAGACGAGATCGATGGGGTTGAGGGCCGGCGCCACGCCGCCGGAGAGGGAAAGAGAGGAAGGAAGGAAGCAGGAATAGGGGAGGGGGGGGAGGAGAGGAAGGGGGTCGTTGGCGGTGGTCTCTTGGACCGAGTCCAGTCGACTATCCAGTTTGTATAGAGAGAGAAGAGGAACAAGTACAGGAGAGCAAAAGTCTCTCTCTTCGCTTTCTCTCTCATCTCTCTCACATTTTCTTCTCTCCGCGTTTCTCAAGCCAAATGCCTTTTGATATGTCATTATTATTTCTTAAAATTAGAGATATGTCATCCTGACCCATATGTCATTGACTCATGTGGATCTTATATGTCATTGACTAACGAATGACATATCTCTAACTTTGAAAGATTGTAATAGCATGGATCCAATTAGCTCTTGAATCAAGGGATTCGTGGAGAAATTTCGTATGAAATTCTTAATGAAGGATTGGAGAATTTTAAATCTTATAGAATTCCTAGAATATAGATTTTAGAGGAAAAATTAGCAAGAGTTCTAATCTATTGGACAAAAATCCTATGAGTTTCTATGTATTTCCGGTGGTTGAATCAAACGACTATTGCTATATATATATATATATATATATTTACAATCATATGTTTTAGGTTAATTGGATCCATGCCACTGGAAATATGCCCGATTGGAAATCTGCCACTACAATTCATCTAATCGGTTGTGTGCCATCGGTATTTCATATAAATTTGAAGTGTGCCACTATGTTGACCAGATTCCACTCTGTGGACCGTTTTTGTGCTACATATTTGCGTATGGACGGATTTGCCCCTGCCTAGCCTGCATCAAACTCCAGTTGGTCCAGCTGGACCAGCTCGACACTCCCCATTCCCCAGCGCAGTGGCAGGCGATGACGGCGAGCGCGCAGTTATGCGCTGGGGAATGGGGAGTGTCGAGTGTTCCAGCTGGACCAGCTCGAGTTTGATGCGGGCCAGGCAGGGGCAAATCCGTCCATACGCAAATACTTAGCACGAAAACGGTCCACGAAGTGGAATCTGGTCAACACAGTGGCATGCTTCAAATTTGTATGAAATACCGATGGCACCCAGCCGATTAGATGAATTATAATGGCAGATTTCCAATCAAGCACATTTCCAATGGCATGGATCCAATTAACCCTATGTTTTACATGTAAATTCCTAGTAAAATCATGTGCTTGTCATATTCTTTTATTTTTTTCAATCTGTATATCAAAGGGGACATTAATAGTTTGTATTATTGCGTGGATTATAAATACCTAACTATAGAAATATATTTTGATAAAGAAACTTAATAGGTACTCTCTCTGTCCTAAAATAAACAAGCTTCTAGATAAGATTCTATACATACCCAGAAGTTCGTTTATTTTGGGACAGATGAAGTACTCCCTTTATTTCAGATCATGGACGCTTTGACTTTTTAAGTCGAACATGTTTAAATTTATAAAAAAAACATAAAATACATGTGATGCTTCGATTTTTAGCCAAACATTTTGATAAACAATATCATCAAAACTATTCAATGTTGGATTTAATGAAAGTATGAAACTAACCAGACGATGTAGATGTTGAGTTTTTCTACAAAGTTACTCAAACCTAAAGAAAATTGTTTTTAAAAATGTTTAAAAAACTTACATTCTAAAATGGAAACGTGTAGTAGTTGTAAAAAAAATGTAAAAATGACTTGCATTCTATAATAGTAGACAGAAGATATTTTTTTAAGAAAATGTATCTTTTAGAAGGTGTTTCAGTATTTTGGCAGATTAGGGTGCTTTGATGAAGTTTTTCTGAAGTTCTCTAAGGCCGCGTTTAGATTTCAGGTTTTTTTTGACCAAAAATATCATATCAATGTTTAAACACATATTTAAAGTATTAAACGTAGACTAATAAGAAAACAAATTACATATTCCGACTGCACACAACGAGACGAATCTTTTGAGCCTAATTAATCTGTCATCAACAAATGTTGGTTACTGTAGCACTTATGGCTAATCATGACGTAATTAGGCTCAAAAGATTCGTCTCGCAGCATACAGTCGAGTTAGAATATGTAATTTATTTTGTTATTAGTCTATGTTTATTACTTCAAATGTGTGTCGAAACATTAATGTAACATTTTTTGTCCAAAGTCTTTTGGAATCACAGAGACTAAATTGAATATTGGAGTCCGTTGGGAATCACCTGTCATACTAAACTTTTTTTCTCACCTGTACTAAACTTTTTTCTCTCTGCAGGCTGCAGCATCTTGCATCTCTCTTTTTCTGGAGTAGCATTTATGACCTTGATGCACAAGCATCAATTTGTTTACATGTGTCATGTCATGCCATTGATGTCAATAATTAGCTGGTAGCAGATCGGGTGTGTTGTAGATTCAGTGGTGTAAAGTTTTAGGTGTCAAGTCGGATGTTTTATGAGATGTTAGAACGAGTGTTTGGATAATAATAAAAAGCTAATTATAGATCTCGTCTGTAAACTGCGAGACGAATTTATTAAGACTAATTAATCTATCATTAGCACATATTTACTGTAGCACGACATTGTCTAATCACGGACTAATTAGTCTAAAAAATTCATCTCGCAAAGCACATGCAATTTGTGCAATTAATTATTTTTTAATCTACATTTAATACGATATGCATGTGTCGAAACATTTAATGTGATGAGTGAAAAGGTTTTTTGGGTGGGAACTTGTCGATGCGTGCGATCAACATGCGGGGATCCGGGGGACCTTTTTGGTTCGGCACAGGGGTGCGGTACACCAAGGTTTGAGTTAAGGAGAGGAAGAAGGTGGGCAGAAGAGAGGCCCGCTAAACACGTGTAACACATGGGGTTTATATAGGTTCGGGCCGCCTGGGAGGCGTAATACCTTACTCTTGTCTTTGTACTATGTAATGATGGATGGATTACAAGGATTTGGTGTGGTGATTTTTCTGTGCTACGATCAGAATATCTAACTCTTCGGCCAATGCCTTTTCCAACCACTAGGATGGAGTTCTTCCTTAAGAGGTTGGAGCTGATGACTGAGGGGAGCTAAGACTATCCAGGGGTTGAGCTTAAGAATGATAGACCAACCTCTTCTACGGTGGACTTGGGCCTCCTTTTATAGTGTAAGGGGACACCATAGTAGTCCTTGGCGTTTCCCACTCCACAACTATGCCGTGGAGCGGCTCTTGTCCTGTCTTGTCGGGGGTCTATCCCTATTTCGGCTCCTGTCGCCACGTTGCAAGAGTTGGTAAAGGAAACAGGCAACGTGGCTGCCATGCTGCTGACGGGAGGGAGTGGTTGACCACCTACTCCAGTGGGGCCTACCTGTCGGCGGCCCTCCGCCTGGAGCGGGGACGACACGACGTTCCCTGTGCCCGCGCACTCTCTCTCCCATGCGGGCACCTCGGTATTAAATGCGACGGTGACAGACCGGGGGGAGGGGGTGGGTGAACTGACGACGCAGTCAGTTCGTGGCTGTCGATGAAGACTTCCTTGCACCCTCTCTGCGCGGGGCAAAGGGTGATGATGATCATTGACGAGCACGCCTCACATCGCATTAAATGCGATGAAGCAGCGCTGACCGTTGCTTTTACATTAATGGGGGTAGTTGGGGGCTGAGCTCGCCTCTCCCACGGGAGAGGTGCGGGTCGAAGGGGTAGGGGTTCGGGTGATCCCGAACCTTGTCATGTGGCAAAGGGTGGCCTCCGGGCAGCCCCCAGACCATCCCCCTCTTCGGGATGGCCACGTGGCCGCCTGTGGCCCGAACCTCCGTAAGCTGTCGAAGTGTATCTCTGGGGCGTGCTGGTGAGTGGAAGCGCCTCCCTCCTTAATATGTCACTGACTGGGTATACCCCCGGGCCCATATCGCCGACAGAACTAAACGCCCCCTTCAAATTAGTCTGATTTCTGGGATTGGCTTCGAATTTCGAATTAGTCTGATTTCTGGGTTTGGCATCCTCTAACTTAACGTCAGAGTCTCTTAAAAAAAGTAATGCCGGAGTACATTACGACTAACATATGGGCTCCACTATTTATGGACCCACATATTAGTGAGCAGCCATTGCACGTCCGAGGATCTTTTAATCGGATTTTTGATGAGGAGACACCTAATGTAAATGGTGATCTCCATCGAATGGTAACCGAGTGCTGATTTAGTTTGGTGTCCAACCAAATCATTAGTATTGTCAAATCTTCGAAAAGTTTTGGCACTACTAATGTTTTGGTAGAGTTTGCTTTGTGTATTTTGTGTTGGATTTAGCAAAATTGGCACTAATCCAAACATTGAGAAAGGACTATTCAAATGGCCAGTTATTTGGTAGAGAAAGTTTTTACGTCAAACCAAACTTACCCTAAGTTATTTTCTGGCTCACCTTTTTTAACCTGAGCTCATCAGAGGCTATGAATATGGCCAAGTTCTTTTCAGATCTAAATATTACGGTACGTACATGTTTTTTTTAAGTTTTAAATACTCCTACTTAATACTTAACTAACTACTCCCTTGTTTTAAAATATAGTAACATTATACATGATGTAACATCTCATAGTATAATGAATTTGGACATTTATGTCCGACGTTGTGCTAGGAGATGTCATGTCGTGTACAAGTTTATTATATTTTGAGATGGGGGTTGGGGGAAGTATATATTTATACTCCGTAGTATGCATTGTTCTCTGGGCCGTAAAATTCTAAACCTAATTAGCAGCACTGAATTGCACCCTACATGAAATTTTAAGATTTCCAAAACATTTGGAAGTATAGAAAAATTCAAAAATTTGGATGTTTGAGCTCCTACAGGATATGCAAACGGAGGAAATTCTACCAGAAACTAGATTCGATAAAACAAAAACTAAAGGCACGATGCACATGTGTGCATGCACACCACATGCAGCAACTAATTCAATAAAATCATAGTTACCCCTATAAAAACCAATATGATGGGTGGTGGCGATGAATCCACCGTCACCAACTTTTATTGTATTTTTAACTTACCTCCGTCAACTTTATAATATTAAAATTCTATCAAATCTGTAATTTAGATGGATATGGATATTCATGTATAAAATCAAATTAAGATGAATATTTTCTATATAAAAATTGGTAACACATTTTATAAAAAATATTTTTCTATTTATTTTAGAAAATAATATAATATGTATTATTTTCATCCATAATATAAAGCAAGGGCTTATTCATAGCAGCCATAATGTAATCATCGTAGAGTCCAAGCCGCTTGCTCTATAGGCCTGTTTGGCTGGCAACTAGCTGCCACCAACACTTAAGCCACCTTTTATCTAAAAACCATTCAACCTCAGCCGCTTTTAGCCCAGCTCGACCCAGCCCATCCAGTCGAACAGGGTCTATGCCTCTATCTACATGAATTGCTATATAGTGCTACTATAGTGAAATAAGTGACATTTCATAATTAAAAAAATACAATTTCAAATGATTAGGAGTACAATCCATTTCACATATTTGTCCCCACATGCATGTGCGCGCGGTTGGACAGTTATACCTTAGGAAAAAAAGCTCTAAGCTTCCAATCCAGGTTAGTGCACTAGCTTTCCAGCTAGAGTATGATTAGTCAATTAATTGATTAACGTATCGTGCTTGGATACGCCTGTTCAAAATGTAGACTTATAAACATGTACGAAATCCAAAAGAATTCCAAGCAAAGAGTAAATATAAAGTACTCTTTCAGTACTTGATGGTACTGTGGCATCAATGTTCGAGAGGACTGATTAGTGATTAGCCTCTGTAGTGAAAGTGATAACAGTTCCAACGTACCTTAGTCCCATTATCTTGAAATAGTTCCAACATTGCAACATGACACCACCATTATGAATCATATAGTGTAAAACAGAACGTGTGACTACTCTGGGATGAAAACAATAGGAGGAACACCTCCATGGAACTATGGAAGCGATGACACGAGGCAAGAATACAAAAGAGAAAGCACTCACGTACGTTGATTGGTCTTGCATGCGCCAACACAAATCCAAACTAATTCATATACTCCTTCCATTTAGCTAACCAACGTAAAAAAAAAAAAAACAGATGGGGTATGGCACATCCGCTGATAATCTATATGTTGTCATACCCAGTTAAGGGATTTACTGAATAACTAAACGATTGCTTGGCAAAACCTTTTTACAGTTTATAAGCGCGAAACATGTGACTCAGGAGTAGTATCGGGTGCCTTGCCTTCACGAACTGAAAATTTTGACTCAACTAATCATGCTCGGTGCTGGTAGTAAACATGCTAGAAAAAACGTCCAGATCAAAATAATCATGCTCAGTTCTAGTAGAAGACAGAATTAGATATATTGCTAGTAGCTAAAAGAAACTACCTATAATATTAGAAAAAACTTATGATATTCAAACGAAAGCATAGCAAATTAGAGAGCATCTCTGTTGTGATAACACAGAGGACGCACACACCCCACACTAGGTTGGTGTGTGTGTCGTTATTAGCTAACAGAACTAAGTACTCTGGAACCATGGTGGTTTGGTTATAGAAATCAAAAACATAACCTATCGCTATTTAACTATTTAAGAGTTACTCCCTATTTATCGCATCCCGAAATACTTTATATTTTGGGTGGAGGACTAATTAATTGTTTTAGTAGCAAAGTATATGTTTGTTGAGTTAATTGCTCTACATATGTAATTCTAAAAAAAATTGCTCTACATATGACTACTAAAATACAAAGAGATTAAGACAAGGTGGAAGGGCACCTAATCATGCGTTGTCAGGCGGCCACCACTAACCAACTGATGTATTTTAAAAAATGGTTAAAAAGTGTTCTAACAAACTACTCCTCCAATTTAATAATAATGGACGTTTAGCACAAGGATACGATCTCCCAAACATACCTTTGACCATGTTTTTATACTAATATATATAGAAATATTACTAATATTAAAGTATTTTTTAAGATGTTGTTTCCATATTCCTAAATCACTAAATTAAGTACTTTTCAATTATTTGTAGTAAAGTTTTAAAAGTTTAACTTTAGTGTTGTCCAAAACGTCCAGTTTTTTCAACCTGAGTAAAATCCTAGCTGATCAGAACAAATGATAGTTATAAGCATAGGAAAAATTCACTAATCATGAGCACGGGAAATATGAAACCATTAATAAGTTTAAAAGAGTTCAGAGGACCCTGGATGTACAGGTCCTATTAATCGATGCTCACGCGGGAGCTGCTAAATCAATTTTCTTGTTCGCTATTGTGGCGCACAATTGAACAACCACAACAGATGCTCTTATAACACCGCATCCGTATGCGTTCAATAGTCTATTTTTTTTAGACACACAAACCAATACAAAGCTATTAACGTATGATTAATTGAGTATTAAGTATTATAGACTTTTAAAAAATAGACTCATTTAACTACACATACATTTTTCTAGTAAACGAGGAAAAAGATTTTAAGCCCAGCCTAAGAGTATCAGACACACTCACACACGACCCATCGCATCATCGTGTTACTACTACTTGCTTGGGCCGATAAATATGCGAGGTAAAGTAATGGGTCTTTGGATTGAGCTCGCTCACTCGCTGGTGGGCCTCATTACTGACATAGTTTCATCCATCTCTCTCTAACTTAAAGTTAGAGGGACTCTCTCACTTACATATGGGTCCAGAAAAAATATGACCCACGTATAAGTGGTGGAGTCTTTCTAACTTTATCGACTATCATCCGTCGGAACCCGATCCTCTAACATATGTTAAAGGGACGTAAACTGCTGCATCTTCCTTCATTTTAAATCCAACGTTTCTGCTCTAGCTACTCCATCCTCTAGCCCAATAGCGACCATGTGTTCGGCCCAGGCTTGGCCCAGTTGAGAAGGGAACAAATCAGCAGCAAGCATCGACCCTAATTTCCCAAATCGCTGCCGCTACGCCGCCGCAATCCATCAACCATGACCGCCTCTCGATGCCGCTCGTCGGGCGTCGCCCCTCCTCGCCTCCCCTCCCCGAAATGACCCCATCGCTGTCCTGCTCACCTCCCCTCGTCTCGACGCCCTCCCTTGTGCCGAAACTCTACTGCCACAGCGACAACTTCGGCGACCGCGCCACCACAAGAGTAAGGGCGGCCACCACCACCACGGAAGGGTGCCGGTGCGTCCAAGCTCACACCAATGCTTGAGTGTTGGGACGGCAGCAACTTTTTTTCCTTCTAGGAAAACCCAAGATTGTGCTTGACAATTTTTTTTTTTGAAAAGGTGATTGTGCTTGACAATTGATATTGTAAATTGGTGTCAATTGAGATTCTGTCGAAATTCAGAATATGATGATTGAATGCATGTCTCATTTTATTATGCCAATTTGAGAGTATAAAGATGGTACTTGTGTCATTTTTTTTTTATTCAGTATGGCGAAAGAGCAAAAGAGTGCCACTTGTGCTGGTGTTGCCGCATTGAAAATGTGATGGCTAAATATTTGATACAGATTTGGTCCCAAAATGTTGGCTTGCAAATTGGCAAAGTAAAGCTAAAACTGAGAGCAAAATGGCAAAATAAAGCTAAATTTGATAGAAAAATTTTAACTTGTTTACTGGAGCATAACTGAACATACATACAGAGTTGCTACGTAAATATTCCTAGTTTGCTACAGAATGCCACAAGTACAAACTGGGCCCACATGCAGACTATACCGCTGTCCTCGACTTGGGCCTGGATCGCTATTGGGCCGAACAATGCAGAAAACAGCAGCTGGACCAAAGTTGTTGCCCAAGAATCGGGTTCCTCATCCGTCTCCTTCCTTCCTGCGCCGCCGCCATCCATCACCACCGGTTGCGACTGCGGCGACGGCGAGCAGCGCGGCCTCCTCCTGCTGCTGCCTTTCTCCGGTTCCCGTCTCCCCGCGCCGCCTGCGCCGATTCCGATCCACCCATCCATCCCGCGAGGGCTTGGGGAGCAGCGGTGGGTGTTGGGTTCCATCGTCCTACTGCCTCCGGTGAGCACGCACGCGCGCATCCTCCTTTTATCTTCTTCTCTTCTAGATCTGGGGTGGAAGCTGTTTTTTTTTTATCTCTGTGTTAAACCCTAATACGTAACTATAGTTGATAGTTATCCGTCTCCGTCCCCCCAAAATCAGGGGGTTCGGGGGTTCAGCTGTATGTAAACCCATGCCCCGAGTGTCTATTTGCTTTGCTAGTATGCGAATTTCTCTCGCGTGTCTAGTGTTAGTGACTTAGTGTGCTTGCTAACTTGATCCTTTTCTAGTACATGATACAAGTATGGAATTTCGATGACAAATGGCTTCCAAAAGGAAATCCGGAACTTGAATTTAATCGCTGCCTGTTCAAATTCAATATGATCTGAGTCAAAACCTTATTTAGTAGGGCTGAATGTACAGTAACAAATCTTATGCTATCACATTAGAATTGATGAAACTAGTCGTGAATGGCAACGACAGTTTGATACCTCTTCGGAAGGGGATACATTTATGTGGTAGAGTTGGCAGCCTGTTATATGGGATGGACGCCCACTGTACTGTTTGTTTAGGGGATGACAGGTTCTACTTGCCAAAGTGTAGACTTGAATGCTGGGGTCTAGAGATGGAGTTGTAGCTAGTTGCAGTCTTGCAGATGCTTTCACAAACTACTGCATTGTAATAATTTTCAACCATGGGTGTGCCCTTTCCCTTCCATCTTAAGTTCTTGATTCTTGGCAGATACTTATTTCTTTTATTACAGTTCATATCGTGGGTGCTGGTTCATTCACCTACCTTGGAGTAACTCACATACCTCAGAAGTAAAAAGATGGGTATCCTTGAGAAGATCAAGGAGATTGAAGCCGAGATGGCTCGGACGCAGAAAAATAAAGCAACAGGTTTGTGTTTGTGAATACAACCCTGTAATTAATCTTCATTCCTTCATATTATTTTTTGTTTCTTTAATCCTGAAACTATACTGGCATGTTTCACTGGATCAATGGTTGGTATAAAACTAGTCTGGTGGACTGGATGGATGTGGAATGACTGTCACAAGCATATGTCAAATTTTCAGGATTTCTTGGTTCATCATTTGCTGCTTTAGTTGTACTGACCACTGATTACTTTGAACCTTCCAGTTTACTTTGTTGCTAAAGTTTCTGCAATACAGTGCTCTGGACATATGGATCAGTGATGGCCAATGGGATTTGTTTGTGCATCCAGTGGTCGCTGTGCAGATCTGAAATTGTTAATTTGTTGAAACATGTTCTTTTCTGGGCAAAAATTCATCCATGTTATGATGATAGGACTCAAAGAAGTCATTTTATATTATCTGAGTTCTGTTTACTGTATATTCTTGTTTATCCTTCTTCTGATGAACGCAAACCATACTCGTCCTGTATGAACAGTTAGATGCCAAATTCGTTGCTAGAAGAACTGGCATAACCGAGTAATTGAGTATCTTGAACATATATGCAATTTATGGATCTGAAAATGAAGTTGCTAGTAATAATGTTGTATTTAGCTAATGAATGATTATCTGTGATTTCTTACATTCCCACCCATGTTTTCAACATTTCATTATGATACTCAATATTCTGTGAGAAATACCTTGCATACTATCTGGGAATAATTCTGTTTCTTCTTACACAGAATATCATCTTGGACAACTGAAAGCAAAAATAGCAAAATTGAGGACACAATTATTGGAGCCCCCTAAGGTATTCCTAATGTTTGATCATTTAATGAAATATCTTGTTGTAAGTAGGGTAGCAAAATTACGTAGCATGATAATCTTCTTTTTTATACTATTTTACATCTTGATTATATTACTTAAAAAGTTCTTTGGTAATATCTTCTAAAAAGGAGAAATAGTCAAGGGAATTCCATGAACTTCTGTTGTTACATCTGCATCTTTTTGGTTGTATAGGGTTCCACTGGTGGAGGAGACGGTTTTGAAGTCACAAAGTTTGGTCATGGTCGTGTTGCACTTATTGGATTTCCCAGGTCTCTCTCCTCCATCTACAATCCCTACAAGTTGAATACTCTAAAATCTTGTGTTTCAAGCCTTTCAGTTTGTAGCGACAGGTTTATAGTTCATGGAGTATGTTATGATCAGTAGAATAATCTGGTGTAATATAATCTTGTCGATATATTATCGAGTATCAACTGCCTTGTATTGTTGTGCCTGTCTGTCCTTCTAACTCTTACAAGTTACAACTATCGGCTGCCTTGTACACTTGTGCATGCCTGTCTTCTAACTCTTGCTATCGGCTCAAATATATAATGGAAATTGGATATCTATATATCTGTGGAAACATACATAAACTCTATACTAAAGTCCCAAGTTTTTTACTCAGATTAATTACATCATTGTGATTCACGTGTTGAAAATTCATATTGCAGTGTTGGAAAGTCAACACTTTTGACTATGTTGACTGGGACACATTCTGAAGCTGCATCATACGAGTTCACAACCCTCACTTGCATCCCTGGTATTATCCATTACAATGATACCAAAATCCAACTTCTTGATCTTCCTGGTATCATTGAAGGTGCATCAGAAGGCAAGGGGCGTGGTAGACAGGTATATTTTGTGAATGTTTTTATTATCACAATATGTTTCTGCATTTTGTTACCCCAAAATAACTTGTATTGTTACTTTCTATGTCAATCATGTTAGGTCATTGCTGTCGCGAAGTCATCAGATCTTGTGCTCATGGTTCTGGATGCCTCAAAGGTAATAGTGTAACCATGTAAGCTCTGCTTTAGTGCTTTTGTAGATCTTCTTTACTTTGTTGAAGAGATAGTTTTTTAAAGATGGAAAGAGTCCAGTGTATAACATTTTTTGTGTAGAGTCTATTGTCCATCACAATAGACTAGAAAACCAGTCTTCGTAATTTTGATGTAACTCTCAACTCAGGACTAGTTAAAACAACACCTTTTTTTGAAGTATCGACCTTTTCAATCAAGCCCTTCAACTATTAGAGTGTTCAACTGTTTTTTTAATATTTTATATCAAAAAATTATCTTATTTGAGGTAACTTTAAACTTTAGGCAAGTTAGAAGTTTGAAAACCTAAGAAATAGGAGATTAAAAACAAGGGATAACCTATAAAAAAATGATAAACAGGGGAAACTGAGAACTTAAAGTTGACTATTAATATATATAGGGCAAACAATCATACGATAGCTCAATACATGTCTAGTTATTCCTCAAGATCATTTGTCTTTTAACATTGTATATCTGCTTCACTAGATGTTTTTCTCTTTATCAGTAAAAGCCTGTAATATTACTTGCAAAGTAGGTGAACTTCAAGTTCAGTTGAGTGCTCATGTTTGCTATTCTATATATCTTCTGGAATATTGCCACACTGTATAAAGAGATAAAATTTTAAAGGAATTTCACTGTCTTCCCGCAATCCTTCTACCTTTTTCTTTGCAATAGTTTCAGTACGATAGAAAAAAAGAACCATTACACTGAACTGATTCAATTGCATATGTTTGGATCTTTGGCAAAAACTTTCCTAGCTTTGCTTGGCTAGGATAAGGGTTTGGTACTCCCAAAATAATTTAACTTTTGAGGGCCTGTTTGGGTGAGCTAGAAAATCCTTGCCCACCGTCTTCAATGGCAAGAGCACTGTGATGGAAAAAAAAAGGCAGCATGTGAACCTATCGTAGCTCAAACTAACTAACTGCTCATGCTTAGCAAATCAGCCAAATAAGTAGCAAGGCAAAGCTCAGCACCGCCATGTGTGCTAGCTCAGCTAGCTGGTGTAGACTAACCATCTAAGAACCAAATGCACCCTAAATGAATCTATCATTTTATATTAGCTTGAAACTTCTTAGAAGATATAGTGGAGTGTGTAACGGTAGATTGTTGCAGATTGAGAGGTGGTGGCCTGGTGGGGTTTGATGGAGTTCTTTCTTAATTAAAAAAAGGATGTTACAGTTACATTCAATCTTTCCCCTTTTATATGTGATTGAACATGATCAAGCTTTACCTGATCTCTGTTTCTTATTGGATTCTTGTTCTGAATTTCATTTCAGAGTGAAGGACACCGTCAAATATTAACTAGAGAACTGGAAGCTGTTGGACTCCGTCTGAACAAAAGGCCTCCTCAGGTATAGACTTGCTTACAGTGAAATTTAAATGCAATATTGAAACTATTCGGGAGGGGGGTGGGGCAAACAACATATATTTCATCTGATCCCAAGTTAGAAAAATGCATGACATCCTTGGCATGATTCAGATTAATTCCAGGTTTACATCCTGGGAAAATCTGAATTTGCCTTGTAAAGAATAGTACATGAACCATTGAGGGGCAAGTCAGGGACAGATGACTGCAGCTCGACTTGCCCTGTCAAAAAAATTGTCAAACTACTGATAGTAAATAAAGCTTTGCGCTGTGCTAACTCAGTTTCCACATAGATAATGGGGGCAGTTCAGAGAAGAAAAAGAGGGGGGGTTGCAAATCAAGGGATCCTGCTACCAAAAGCTTTATATCCATTTCTTATGAACATTTACTCATTCAGTTAAATCGCTCAATTTGTTTATGTGAACGATTACAATGCAAACCATGTAATTCTGTTGACTAACTCCTTGAATCTTTTTTTTTTTTTTGCATATGGTGTATCTGAGTTGGAGGTGCTCTTGTAATCTTATGTACATTGTTACTATAATGAACAATTTCTTATGTGTATCTGTATTGTTTATTCCTCCTGGTCTGTTAATCACTTCTGCTTGTATGAACAGATATATTTCAAAAGGAAGAAGACTGGTGGAATTTCTTTCAACAGCATGGTTCCTTTGACTCATGTTGATGAGAAGCTGTGCTATCAGATATTGCATGAGTACAAAATTCACAACGCAGAGGTGAGTGTGCATGCTCTTATGATTGTGTGTTCATGTGCGTGTGCGCATGATTAACACGATTTTTTTTGGCTTTCTTTAGGTGTTATTCCGTGAGGACGCTACCGTGGATGATCTCATCGATGTTATTGAAGGAAACCGGAAGTACATTAAATGTGTTTATGTATATAACAAGATCGATGTTGTTGGTATTGATGATGTGGATAATCTTGCTCGGCAACCAAATTCGCTTGTGATCAGCTGCAATTTGCAGGCATGTTATATCTTCTGTGTGCTCTCTCATTTTAATTCCATATCCTCCTTGAGTTATTTCTGGTACTTCCATTGGTCCTAGTGTTGTGTGAGCATCTTGAAAACCGCAGTGCATGCGGAAATATTAAGTTCTGTCCTCCAATTGGTTCTCTTTCCTCTTTTGTTTTTTGGATTTTTTTTCCTTGCATGTAACCGAAACTATTTCTTTGCAGCTAAACTTGGACAGGCTACTGGCAAGAATGTGGGAGGAAATGGGGCTAGTGAGAGTGTATACAAAGCCACAAGGACAGCAACCTGACTTCACGGATCCAGTTGTTCTTTCTACTGTAAGCTTTCTTCATCAATATGCCTTCACTACTTATTCGAACTTTGAAGTGCTGCAATGTGTTTGACGACTCCGGTTTTGTGTAAACAGGATAGAGGTGGTTGCACAGTTGAAGACTTTTGCAACCATATCCATAGGAGTTTGCTCAAGGATGTGAAGTATGTACTTGTATGGGGAACGAGTGCGAGGCATTACCCGCAACATTGTGGCCTTGGCCATGTTCTTCAAGACGAGGATGTCGTCCAGATAGTCAAGAAGAAGGTTACTCCATCGCACCTTAGTAGCAGAAAATTTCAGTTCTAACAGCTGCATGCTATTTTATCGATAACAGCAACGGTGTTAAATTAAATATGTGTTTTTTAAATTTCCAGGAGAAGGAGGAGGGCGGTCGAGGCCGCTTCAAGTCGCACACAAATGCAGTCGCTCGCATATCCGACAGGGAGAAGAAAGCTCCTCTGAAGACCTGATCTTGACACGAACCACAGTTTTGTCGGCTGTTCTAGAACATCTCATGGATCATATAACCTGGAGCTGGTTGAGCTGGGCGCTACTTTTTGCAATGTGCAGCCCTGTTTTGTGCTTTCAGAACGGTCATGCTTGAGTACTCTCTGTATCTCTGCAGAACAGCATTGCAGCGCAACTATGAACACTATTTTTGGAGTATGTTTTATATCTGTGCACCATAGCAAGTACGGACGGCAAATGGATGTACTGCACATGTGTTTAGATATGGTGATGATGTCCAGTGTGGAATTATCAGGGGCATTTGCTAAGCCTGCACCGTTCATCCAAAACGGATGGTGGCCAGTGGAAAATGGAGCTCTGCTTGTTTTCTTACCCCTCTGGTCATAAATATTTACAGGACTAGATATGGTTAAACTTTTACTAGTCCTGTAAATATTCTGGCAATCAATAATTTTCAAATGTTTAGTTTTAAATTCATTATGAGATTTTCCTAAAATAATATAATAACATTAACTTGTTACTTGTTAGTATATATTTTATAATATAAAATTGATGGTCTAGATTTTACAAGTTGACTCCTGTACATATAAAATGTTAGAATCTTAGTACTACCATAGCTTCAGATATTTATGACCCGAGGTACTTCCGTGTCCGTGGACCCTTGGACCTTGGTCGGCGATTCAGAGTTGGAGTACACCAGTACAAGTACTAGGTAGATATATGGGGTTCAATATACTGGAGTACAATATTCGATGTTGGTTAGTTTAAAAACGCCAAATAAAGAAAACTGGAGAGAGTATTTTATTTCCCTCTAAGGGTCCATTTAATTTGAATCAAAGGGAAAGGGTACCAAATCTACCCGTTTCTATGAAACAGGCTATCATAAAGAGATTTAAATAAGTATGAGATCTTACCTTATGTGACTCTCAATTTCTGTTTTTATTGTGTCTCAATCAAATGACTTAAGTTTTCAACCTTTTAAGTATTTTTAATTTATGTAAGAATTTAATAAAATAATACATTTCATTTCTTTATTTTTTGGTATGTTTTTTTTTACAATAGTGTGTTTTAAAGGAGCCTTAATAGATTGTCTACATAATTATAATATAAATTAAAACATTGTGTATCTGCATTATAAATAAACTCAACAATATTTCATAGAAATAAAGCAAATACTCCCTTTGCCCTAAAATATAGGGCATATTACAATTATTCACGTCACAGTACTCTACTTTAACCATTAACTTCTTCCATAATATACTATCAAAAACTATAAAATCTGCTATATTCATTCCAAAATATAACAAGGAGAAGATTTGACCCTTCTAAGAGAATGTATTTGGACATGCATAATATTATATATCTATATTGTTAGTTTAATTATTAGTTATAATAAAACTTAAATATTTTGTGAAAAATAAGAACAACCTGTATTTTAAGACAAAATTAGAGTAATCCGTAACAACAAAATATACTCCCTCCCCCGACCCCGAGGACACTGATGAGGAGAGAAAAGAAAAGAAATTGCTCAGGGGGACCCACCTGTCAGTACCTGCTCTGCTCTGCCTTCTGACATTGTCTTGTCCCCTAGCTAGGCTCCTCTACGGCTACCCACCCGTCTATCCCATTTCAAAATTCAAAACACACCCTTCCTGTCTCGCTCGGCTCGGCTCTTCTCCCCTCCCGAGAAGAAGCACAAGAGAGTATTGAAGCGAATCCTCGAACCCGCCGTAGAAAAATCCGCGCGTGGGGCGCGGCGATCTTGCCAAGGTAGTAAAAGCATCCGAAGCTCCAGCACCCCTTCTTTCTATAGTGCCATTCACTCCACTGGAGTACTGTAGCCTGGGGTGGGGGGTTTTGGCTCTGTGCTCGGTTTTGTCTTCTCAAGTTGAAATCGAGCTGATTATTTGGGGGTTCTTGCTGGAGGGGTGGTGGTGACAGGTTGCGGTTCAGGAGGTCAAACGCTGAAGCCGGATTTGATTAGTGTGGAATTTCAAGATTGGTGGTAGCCTTGAGCTCGCGAGTTCTACAAAGGGCTTGATTTTTTTTTTCTCGATCCAGCAGTCTTGCTTCTACATCTTCGGTAGCTGCACCGGAAGGTGTTCGATCTTGGCGCCTGCAGAACACCAGCAATCGATCGATGGTGGGTGGTGGGAGGTAAGAGTCGCTCACTTGTGCGCTTCTTGGTGAGTCAATGTTGGCTCACTCTACTCGTTGTGTTCAAATGTTCAGTCTTTTTTAGTATATGGAAGGTTGGATTTTGAGGGCGTCGTGTTCATCATCTTCGCCAAATTGGTTTTATCCTAGCATTGTTATGCTCATTCGATTTTTAGCTTTAGGAAGTTGGATCTGAAGGTGTTTTGCTCCTCCTTGCGTGTTTCAGTTAGTTCAAGAGGACGATTTTTTGAAGCGACCAGTTTTATGCCGTGTGGGGGGAGATTTGATTTTTGCTGACGATGCATTGATGCCAGTACAAATGCATATTGTAGGCCGCAAATAAATTGAAATCCAGTGTTTTTTTAGCCATCGGAAACTATAATCTCAAAAGTTATTAAACCTGATTGCTCAGACCTTAACTATTGATACTATTTATTTGCTTCATAGAAATGCTGCTAGAGAGATACTATAAGATAGAATAAGCCATTTAGTAATGCTCTGCTTAAATGTTGTTCACTTCAGAGTAGTACACAGATGGACTCCATGGAAGTAGTTAGAGGGAAGTGGTTTAAATGGTCCTTAGTTGATGTTCTATTTCCTTAATAGTTAATACTCATGGACAAATTTAGACGGCATCCCATTCTAAAAGACATTCATATCTTGTTCTTCACTTCTTTCTTTATTCCTGTTTACATATATAAAATTGATAGTTTGGTTGCTAACTCCATTCACAATTTTTCTCTTTTAATTGCAGGTTGTAGTATAAGTATTGGAACATTTAAATCAAGTTCAGTCATCACTGCATGGTCAGTATTCTGATTGAGACAAAATTGCTAGAAGATGAAAGAAGATATTATGTTTGACAACCAAACAAAGCCATGCAGATCAAGGGTTGACTCCAAAAGCAATGTAAATGTTCTAAAGCCAAAATTTGGATCATCATGGGGTTCCCAAATTGTCAAAGGGTTCACAGCTGACAAAAAAACCAAAAAGACAGCAGCTGCTGCAAGCAAGAAGCCACCTCTTGCAAATGTGGAAAATGTTAACACGACCAACCAACAGATTCCATACCATTCTAGGGTTAAGAGATCTCTTATGGGAGATTTCCCTTGTTCACCTGCTGGTGCTCAGGTTCACCCCCATGTCTTCGATTGCCATGGAATCAGGTCCCCAGCATCTCATGATCTTTTTCTTGAGTTGGATCATCTCCGGGAACAGCTACGTGAGTCAAAGGAAAGGGAATTGACATTACAGTCAGAGTTGCGGCAATGCAGAGAAAACCCAAGAGTTTCGGAACTTGAAAAGGAGCTTGATTCGAGGAAGAATGAAATCGACAGGCTTGTGCGACTTAAAGCTTCAATAGAAACTGAGAAAACAAGCCTTTCTGAACAACTTTCTGCTTTATCTTGTATGGTAGAGCAGCATGAAGAAAATGCAAGGTTGGATGGGCATGGCAACAGGGTTTCAAGTATGGATGGGGACAATGTATCTTCTTCAGGAAACTTGGAGTTTGAAGTTGTTGAGCTGCGACGTTTAAACAAAGAGCTTCAATTTCAGAAACGAAACCTTGCAATCAAACTTTCTTCAGCAGAGTCCAAATTGGCTCTCATTGAAAAGAATGCAGAGGTAACATTACTTGAACTTGATTATTTTTATGAAAAGTTGAGTAGCAGTTTGTTTCCAACTAACCTTTTCTATCTCATGCTTATTGTCACCAGAGTGAGATAGTTGCAAAGGTTCAGGCTGAGGCTTCATTGTTGCGGCACACAAATGCAAACTTGAGCAAGCAAGTTGAGGGCCTGCAGATGAGTCGACTAACTGAGGTCGAGGAGCTTGCTTATCTTCGTTGGATCAATTCTTGTCTACGTCATGAGCTCAGTAACTCAGATCAAGCAGCTAGAGCAATGACAGATGCAGACTATAATGATGACAGGACTTGCCATGTTGATGATTGTGATGGTAATGCAAGACTTGATGAGAACAGTTCTGATCATAAAAAGTTTAGCATTGCTGAGCGTATCAAGCAATGGTCTCAGAATGATAAGAATTGTGAAGCATCTAAAAAGGAGGCCCTTCTTGACAGAGCATGGATTGAAGCTGCAGAATGCAGAAGTCCAACACGCAGGCACTCACTAGGTGGACCAAAAGGATGTGCTCAGGAGTTTAGCATTGTGAAGAGGCGGCAATCTGATACCTTTATCTGCCTTCCTGAAGCAACAGATGAGGCAGTCTCCTGTAATAAGGATGAGACAATTAGAGAGAAGCGTGAACTTCTTGTGGACAAGTATGATTTTGGTCGATCTGAAAGTTCAAGATTTCTTCTTAGCAAGTCAGAAATATGCAAGACTCAAAGTATGGATATTGAAAAGCGTGCCTTGCGTATTCCAAACCCTCCACCTAGACCTTCAGTTTCTAAGCCAAATTCTGGTCCTTCAAATGGATCAGCTGCAAATCCACCGAAGCCACCGCCACCTCCACCTCCCCCAAAGTTCTCCACAAGAAATGCTGGGGTCATGAAGAGGGCACCACAAGTTGCAGAGCTGTACCATTCTCTTATGAGAAGGGACTCAAAAAAGGATACTTCTGGGAGTGGAATTTGTGAAACTGCTAACTCTGCAAATGTGCGGAGTAGCATGATAGGTGAAATCGAGAACCGTTCTTCGCATTTGCAGGCTGTAAGTAGAATATTCTGCTTAGAACATTCAATGTATGTAGAATTGTAGATACCAATGAAAAGCTGGCTGGTTCTTGGACTGACTGTTTGTCTACTTACTTTATTTTTCGTTAATTTTCAGATCAAGGCGGATGTTGAGACACAAGGTGAATTTGTGAAATCATTGATCAAGGAGGTGACAAATGCAGCTTACAAAGATATAGAAGATGTGGTTGCATTTGTGAAGTGGCTCGATGACGAGCTGGGTTTCCTGGTATGAATGTTCAGTATCACTATTCTCTGAACAATTTACTTTGAGTTTTTTTTCACTCATGTTTGCATTGCTTGAAGGTGGATGAAAGAGCAGTGCTGAAGCATTTTGATTGGCCAGAAAGGAAGGCAGACACTCTACGAGAGGCAGCCTTTGGCTACCAGGACCTGAAAAAATTGGAATCTGAAGTTTCAAACTATAAAGATGATCCACGCCTTCCATGTGACATTGCACTAAAGAAAATGGTTACAATATCAGAAAAGTATGACTAAATTTACAAAATGGAAATTGAATACATAAAGTTAACACAAATAACAGTAGAGTTAAATGGGAATACTGATATTTTTTTTGCATTCTTAATTCAGGACGGAGCGGAGTGTCTACAATCTTCTGAGGACAAGGGATGCTACGATGAGACAATGTAAAGAATTTAATATTCCTACTGACTGGATGCTTGACAACAATCTTATTGGCAAGGTATGTATTGGATTTGGACTGTGCTATGAAGTTTTGAGTTCTTAGTGCTGTGCATTTCTGTCAGCAAATGATAATGGAAATGACCTAGTCAGACTTGTGACACTTGACTTGCATAAAGTAAAATTTGTTGGTTATGAGCATTCAGAATAGATAGTGACTACCAGGATAAGTTTCAAGTACCTGTTAGTAGTTAACTTTAGGGGCTTAAAATATATCTAAGTTTTATCTTGATAGATTGAAAACAAACAAATATATAATTGTGTCCAGGTTCCACAGATTGTGTTATTTTCATCTGTTGGAAACTTGGAACTTAGGAATATGTTATGCTTTGTATAGGACCATTGTTGTTTTCTTGTGAACATTTGCAGAACAAGTTCATAGCACGAAAGGTTGTAAAATATCAGCAGTTTGCAATGATCGCCTAAGACCATCCTTTACATATTGTTGAAGATTGCCTTTCAATTAATTGGTGTAATCAGTGCCCTTCTATCTCCTTGGTAACTGCAGATAAAATTTTCTTCGGTCAAATTAGCAAAGATGTATATGAAAAGGGTTGCTATGGAACTTCAATACATGGGACCTCTGAACAAAGATCCAGCTTTGGAGTATATGCTACTTCAGGCTGTGAGATTTGCCTTCAGAATGCATCAGGTAACACACATTTCTAGCAGTAACTAAAGCAAATTCTCCTGTGCATACTTCATACTTCTAGATACCATTCTGATCAGATTAGCACTCATACTTGGTCTATTCTGTTTTGCCACATGTCATAATTGTTCATCTACGTCATGGTTTCCGTTCCGAATTTGATTGCATACATTATTTTTCACAAGTGCCTGTGTTATCTGTCGTCCTTCAGAAATATTCTGGTTATTCTTGCATTATGCTTGTGGGTTGTGGCGATGATTCTGCTCTATATTATGTATACTATGGATTCTACTGTAGTAGATGTATGCTTAAACTTATAATTTCACCTGCATGTTCTAAATTGCCAAGTCAATATTGCAGTTTGCTGGGGGATTCGATCCAGAGACCATGGATGCATTTGAAGAGCTGAGGAATCTTGTGCATGTCAGAAACAGCACCCAGTAGAAAGTAAAGAAAAAAAGTGGAGAACTGGATAATTCTAGCTTACCCTCTCAGTAAGCGTAGCAGAGAGCTTGTTTTAGTTTTTGTGCTTGTGTGGTTGATGATCACTTGATCAGTGTGTGTATGACTGTATGTATGTGTGGTAGTGTGCTAGGCTGAAGAAACCAGCTGGTGTTTGCCTAGGATTTTTGTAGCTACCATGAATGAAAAAAGTAAAAAAAAAAAGAAGAGAAACTTTTGTGTATGATTTCATGACTGAAAACTGAGCCAGGTTGCTTAAAAAAAAGAAACTTTTGTGTACTCCATCTATAGAATTTTGTTTGATGTTGGTTAGCTTATTACATTAAAAACCGGAGGGAGTATGATTTTCATGACAAAAAAATGAGCCAGGTTGCTTCAGAATTGGCCAGATTTGACAAAGGTTAACAACGTAACAAAATAAAACTTTTGGATTTGCAGATTTTTTTTTGTCCAAGTACATCATTTGAATTGGGCTCCAGATACTTGGACAAAAAATTGCAGATTCGACGAAGGTTAACAAATTACTGTTCAACTATTCCTTTCATGCCACGCCGAAAACAGAGCTGTATGAATCATTAGCCTAACAAAAATTACAAAAGACGATTATTGTAGATGAGAAAAGTACATAGAGCTCCATCGCCTCCCTCGTCGACGATCACATCTTCCGCCGCCAATGTTCTCCTCTCAACCGTCGCCGTTAGGGTTGGAGACAGCGTCAGTTCTGACGAACTCGCCGTCGCCGCTAGAGTAGACTAGGCTAATTGTGCCGAGACTTCCCTTGTTAATTGGGCCAGGGCCCACTTCCAGCCCATATTAGACCGTGTGGATTCGATTCGACTCGACGTCTCGACCCGGAAAAAAGAGGCAGCCCTGGCTGCAGCAGTGCAGCGGCTGCACTGCAGCTAGAGCAACACAAAATTAGCTATATCTAAGCTTGTTGGACAGCTGCATATAAGTGCCCCGAAGAAAACGAGGAGAAAGAAAAAAAAAGGGAGAGCAAAACCCTAGGTCGCCGGAACGCCCCGCCGCCGTCGAGGCCTCCGGCTCGCCGGAATCCCCAAACCCTAGGTAGCGTTGTTGTTCACGCGGGATCGCCATGGCCGCGGCGTCGCCGGCGTCAAGCGGGAAGGCGGGCAGCGACTCGTCCGCCGCCCCACCCGCGGTCGCCAACGGCAACGGGGCGGCGACGACGCCGCAGAAGTTGCCGCCGGCGTCCGCCTTCGACATGCCAAAGCCCAACCTGCGGGGGCTCAACAAGCCCAAGTGCATCCAGTGTGGCAACGTTGCCCGCTCGCGGTAAGGAATTTTGGGATTTTGAAGCGAAATCGATGCCCTGTGTTTGCTGAATTCCGTGTAATGCTTTGAACTGGCCTTTTTTCAGGTGCCCGTTCCAGTCTTGTAAGAGCTGCTGCTACAAAGCTCAGAATCCTTGCCACATCCATGGTATGTATGTATGTGCAATGCTAGATTGCTAGTACCAGTTGAGTATATGTCTGCTCTTTCGCAATTAATTGTAGTTGTGGTTAGTAACTCGGAAGCATCTCACTTAGCCGCTGACTGAACATCTTCACAGTCACTTATAGATTTGGGTTGTGGGATGTTTTAGCCTGCCCTTCTGTGGACTATTGTTTGGCTGTTGAGCTTTACCTGTTAGTGTTTAGTAGAAGTTATTCTGCATATTTACAACAGGGTTAGCACCAAAGCTAGTACAGTTGCTTGTAATTTGGATTGTGGGATGTTTTATATGGAGGAATTTTTAAGGTAGGACACTTTCCTATAAACCATTCGCTCACTATGTTATAATGATAAATTTTGAACATGCTCGTTTCAACATCTAAAAGGGAAACTATAAGTGTAGAAATGTGTTGTTATAAAGTTTTGTTCCATTGCTGATAATGTTGTCCATTACAGGTGTAGAAAATTTTCCTTTCTTGTTGCTGACAATGTTGTCATGTGCAAATGAACAACTATAATTAGTAAAATGCTTCACCATCAGACTGCTCAAAGCCTCAGATAGTGTGATGATGTTGGTCAGCAGTAAGTTTGATCTTCATATCAGGTAGGGTTTAGGAAAGGAAATGAGTGAGAGGGTGTAGAGAAGAATTTCAGGATGTTTGGCTGGTTGGGTCAAACGTTGTAGTGTTCTTGGGGATGATAGTTTAGGTCTTTAGGATGTGGGATGTTACCCTGACCCTGAGCCAATGAATCTAGGATTCTAGGTTGATCAACAAGCTACTCAGTCTGTTGAAATAGATGGTATGAAATAAATTACTATATGGCATGTCATTCACGACCACACAAAATCAATTTCTACACACTACAGGAAGAAAGACGAAATGAGAAAAATAATGGGCTGGGTTTGAGACTTTTATCCCATCCAAGCCCACATAATCTGTTGCCCTAGTTCCTCAACACTAACATCACCTCATATTCCACTATCGACGCAGTAGGCTTTCAGCAGACTTTCTTGCCATGCTACCATCTTTTGTAGCTCATTGTCCTGGCCTTTTCCAATCCTTCCCCTCTTCTGCTAACTCGTCTTGCATGGAGAACCATGAAGGCCAGGAGTTCACAGCGAGGAGCAACATGTTCACCACCTTCTGCTGCTGGATTACTTCCTGCAGTGAAACACCACAAACCTTCCCACATGCCAGCGCCGCATAAATGGCGAGGAACCTGGCCATTGTCGCCCCTATCAAAAATCAGATAAGTTTCCTTACCTGATTTGGATGCATCGTGGTGACATGCATCAACTGTGACTTGCAAACTGGGACAGGTTGAAGAACGAAAGCATTGTCTCATGATCTAGTGGCTATGAGCCTATAATCATGACTTGCTTGGAGTTCCATGACAGCCTTGGTCTCTGGAATTAAATTGACTGCTTGCAGTAACGTTGTGACAGTCTTTGGTCTCTACAATCAAATTGACTTTCAGAAATAAGCTTTGAAGGGTTAATGCCATAATGGCCTTATGGGTGTACCTTGCAGGACTCCTATTTGTTGTACCTCCTGAATCTGCTTGCTAATTATGTTCATCTCTGACTTTTTCTATATTCTTCTTTAGATGACACTGAATGTTTGATGTGTCAATCCTTATCTCTGGTATATAAGGGATGAGCAATACTCAGTTTACATGAGGGATTTTCTTGTTTTTGTCTGTGATGTTATTTATGCCTGGGTTACATATCTGTGTGTGTTTAATTTTGGAAGAAAGCGACTAACAATTTCTTGTCACCAATCATGACAGTTCTGAAGCAGAACAACACATTGCCAGATAAGCCACCTCCATCAACTGCTCCTCTGTCAGAGCAACCATCAACTAATTCACCTATAACTGGGTAATCTTTGGAACCAGGAGTTTTGTCTTACAGGATGATCTGTCATTATTTCTGATGCTTGATTCAAATTTGCTGCAGTGCTGCGTCAAGGCTGGCCTCTATGCAAAGGCTTCCCCATCATTTTCTCAATGCCCTTCGAACAAAGAAGTCCCTTGTCAAAAAGGTTCTAGCTGTTCCATTGTTTGTGATTATTCATTGTTTATATTCCTTTTCATCTACCATAATTAAGGTGCTAAGCATATAAATTACAGGATATTGTGGGCATAAACAAGTGGAGGTTTGAGAAGCTAAAAGAACATCTCCAAGAAGACATCGATGCTGAAAATGAAGCATATGAAAGGTATACACAGAATGTTGGGTTACTGGAGGAAACGTTCGGTGTCACAGAAGATGCTGATGTTGAACCTGAAGATGAACCAACTTCTTCAGAAGAGAGGATGGAGACATTGGTTTCGGAGGCAAAGGTGAGGCTGAAATCGGATTCTGCAAATGCAGATGGCTTCAAGGACAGGATTGCTACTATTTTGGACCAGAAGATAAAGGAACTGCTAGAAAGCAAGAGCACCTACGAGGATGACAACCCTTGTGACCAAAATTTAGATGGCCATCCAGAGCCGGTGAAGTTATCCATCAAGCAGCAAATGGAGAGAAGCACAAAGATGACTGAGCTCCTTGCTAAGATGATAAGAGCACAGAGTGAGGATGATCTGAAACCCTGCTCTGGTATTTCGTCGCAGCTGTTTGGGAGCAACCAAGAATCTACTGCAGCTGCTACAATTCCTTATTCATTTCCAAAGCTCTGGACTAGGCTGGAGATTGATGATGCCATGATGTCTAACATCAACGGCGAATTTTCGTTTTCGAATGAGGTCATGCAGCTATAAACCTGGAACTAATCTGGGCAGGTCCAATGCCCCAATCGACCTTCTTTTTCATCGTAGCATAACCTACTGTTCGTTTAATGTAATCAATTCTTTTCAGCAAAGACAAAAACCAAGCATGAGCAAATCCAATAGTTAGTTGACTAGTCTGTATTAATTAAACATGAGATCATTACAATGCTAGATGTTTTGTTACATATTGTCTACGAGATGTTGCTTCGCTCTGATGGCGGCGGCGGCGGCGGGGTGTTCGTCTTTGAGACACGTGGCTCGCCGAAGATGGTGACGAAGCACTCGATCGTGAGGAAGTCGCCGGCGACGAACGGCCGCATCTCCTCGTCGCCGCCGGCGGCGACGATCTGCACGCCGGAGCAGCTGTGCTCGTTGTTCCTGGTGTCGAACGCCGCCGTCTTGCCGTCGCGGATGACGAGCCGCGTTCCGGTGATCTGGTCCACGACCTTCAGCTCGTACATCGCCGTCACCACCGCGCCCTTCGTCATCAGCTCCACAATCACCGACGGCTCGCCGCCTTTGCGGACGCCGTCGCCTTTGTCGCCGCCGGTGCCGCCGTTGGGATAATACCTGACGGCCCAGTCGTAGGCGCCGACGGCGAAGGTGCCGGAACGGATGAAGTCGCCGGCGGCGGTGGTTTTCTTGACGAGGCCGTGCTGGTACACGGTGAACGCGTGCGCGCCCTGCGATATCGGCGTCGTGCACGCCGACGCCGTCCATGTCGTCGCCGACGTCGTGCCGCCGCCGGTGCGGCGTCGTGGCGACGGCAACGGCCGCGCCGGCGCCGTCCGTGAGGATGAGACGCAGGCACCCATTGCACACGACCACCGGATGTCAGATGAGAACCTTTTTTTTTTTTGAGATGGTTTGATAATAGATGGGAAGTTGGTTAGGGGGTACGTACGTACGAAGATAATCACGAGCACGCCTAATCATGATTGGATCGTGATGGTACTAATCCGTTTATGAGATCAACAAAAATATGAAACCGATTGCATCGACAAACATGGATCCGATTTTGTTTATCGTAAGTAACTCAAATTTGTGACTCGAAAGTAACTCAAAGACGATTGCAAGTCAAATTCACTCAAACGTATGGATTCCTGGCACTCATCGAACTGACAAAATTTTAGTGACAGAGAGATTTGTGCGTGTGTGTCGACGCGACACCCACATGTATGTACTTCTGCAGTGTATGCATCTTGATCGGAAGGAAAATACACCACTAAATATGCCATCTTTTGACTGTTACACGCTTTGACATTCATCCTTTTGATGCAAAATTGCAAATAAAACTCAACAAAAAAAAAACCGGCCTTAATTATTTCCTACATGTATTTTGGGAATAACAGAATAAGAGCTCATCTTCCTCCCAATAATCTCCCACAAATCCACCATGAAAGAAGGGCAACCAAACTTGATGTTCTTATACCCTTGGCTTTCCAACACGCTCTCCATCTTGGAAGTTGCCAAGAACTCAACACAAGCCTCCTTGAGCTTCTGGCAATGGTGTTGATCAGCCAATGCCAGCCTCGCCGCAACATTGTCGACGGCGATGCTCTTGCAGAGCATGAGCTCACACATCAGCTTCATCCTCATGACGTCATACCGATCGGCCACCTCGAGCAGGTGAGGAATCATCTCGTCGTCGCCGTCGAATTCGTCTGCGATTTTGTCGGTGTAGATGAATTGGAGGAGAGATTTGAACGCCGCCGGCTCGACGCCGTCAATGGCGATTGGGGAATTTGACGACGATTCCTTCATTGCCCCGTAGAGTTCGGCCTTGAACACCGGCGAACGCGCGGCGAGGAGCTCGCCGGAGTTCATGGCGAACGTGACGTCGGCGGTGTCGATGTCGCCGAGGAGGCCGGCGATGTGGTCGAGTATGTTCGACGGCGGCTGGCGCTGCTCGTGTTCCGGCGACTCGCCGGCGGTGACGACCGGGTCCTGGATGACGTTGACCACGCAGTCGACGGTGAGGCGGTCGCCGGCGACGAACCCCGCCGCCTCCATCTCTCGCCACCGCATGAACCTCGGGTGTCCCCAACTCGGGAACGCCGACGAGAACACCCGCGGCGGCGCGGCGTGGGCGGCGCCGGGCAATTTCGCGGCGGAGCGCGACTCGCCGGTGACCGGGTGGACGATGCTGATGTCGTAGAACGCGCGCGCCGCCGTCGCCGTCGCGACGCCGGCGAGGTGCTTGATCTCGAAGTAGAGGGAGATGTAGTCCCTGTCGGCGGCGGTGACGCCCTCCGGGTAGAAGGCGACGGCCCATTCGAAGCCGCCGACGGTGAAGGTGCCGGACACCACGCGGTGGCCGGCGGCGGCGCCCTTGGTGGCGCTGTATCCGGCGACGACGAACCGGTTCCGCCCCTCCACCGTCGTCGTCGTGCACGCCGTCGCCGTCGCCATCGAAACAGATGAGCTAAGCTACGTTTTAGTTAAGTTTTGTTATTATGAACATTAACACGAATCCAACGCTAATATGATCACTGATTTCGTCAAAAATTTATATGAAACAAACTAAAATCTGGAACAAAACCGAGTATGATACACGTAGTATAATTTGAAAGGGATAAGGACATTTTACAACCCTCAACTATTAATTGGTTAAAAAGACTACTCAGCTATGAAATCGAATATTTTACACCTTAATTATCAAAATCGGATAAAATACCCCCTAAGAGCAATAAAATCTGATTTTGATAATGATTTTCATTAGTTTCATATCCAATTATATGTTTTTAGTTACATCAAACTATTTTTGTATCTCTTGCTAATTAGGTATCACATGAGTAAAAATTTTATACTATTTAGATTTAAAAATCATCAAAACTACCCTTAAACCCGGGTTATATTGTTTTTGGGACGTATTTTATCCGGTTTCATAGTTGATGGGTGTAAAATATTAGGTTTCATAGTTGATGGGTCTTTTTAGACTAATCTAGTATTTGAAGGTTGTTTTTTTGGAAATGTCACCGGAGGAGAGAGGTTCCCACCTGAATATTCCATTGCATTTGAATAGGAATATTCCCTAGCTGAGGGTATATGAACTTATCACAATTTGAAATCGACTCGTATTGTTCTTGCCCTAAATGAAGTTAGGCCGAAATGTAGCGATCCAGAAATTATGATGGGCCTTAATGGGCTGAGACGGAAGTTGGAGAGTCAGACTTTGATGGGCCGATGGCACGGTGGGGTAATTTGGGCTAACGCGGAGGAATATCTCGGAGCAACCAATTGAAGGGCGAATTAAATGAAAAAGATATGTTTTAGGGGTAGTAATTTAATGCGAAGATTTTTTTTGGGCTGTTAAATAGGCCACCCCGAGGGCCGCCTCCACCCATCCGCTCCCCACCTCCACTCCGATCTAGGGTTTCTAGGGTTTTGGGCGGCGGCGAGGAGAAGGAGAGATGGCGTCGGAGAGGGTGAAGGGGACGGTGAAGTGGTTCGACGCCACCAAGGGGTTCGGCTTCATCACCCCCGACGACGGCGGCGAGGATCTCTTCGTCCACCAGTCCTCTCTCAAGTCCGACGGCTACCGCAGCCTCAACGACGGCGACATCGTCGAGTTCGCCGTCGGATCCGGCAACGACGGCCGCACCAAGGCCGTCGACGTCACCGCTCCCGGCGGCGGCGCTCTCACCGGCGGATCTCGTCCCAGCGGTGGCGGCGACCGCGGCTACGGCGGCGACCGTGGCTACGGCGGCGGGGGTGGCGGCGGCCGCTACGGCGGCGGAGGAGGTGGGTATGGCGGTGACCGCGGCTACGGCCGTGGAGGAGGGTGCTACAACTGCGGCGAGTCCGGCCACATCGCTCGCGAGTGCCCCAACAAGAACTACTAGGCGCTGCGTCTGCGGCGGCGTCAGATCCACCTCAACTCCCTCCCAAGATTGCGTTTTGCCTCACCCCCTCTGTGATCCCCTCGTGATGGGTGATCATCAGTTCTATCTATCTTATCAGTAGTTGGTAGTGTTCTCCTTAGGAAGAAATGGATCTATGTCGGTCATCTGTGTAATGGGTTTGGGAGTCTTGAGTGGTGGTTTTATCTTTCTACTTTCGTTGGTGGTCTGAGAGACAGCCATGGATTGCAAACTGTCTGATCTATCTATGGATCTATCTATTATGAATCTGAGATGAAAAATTGATCGCTACTTGTCTTTGTTGTTTGGCTTGATCTGATCTGAAAGGTTGTCTCTTTGTCTCCTGATTCACATACTTGTTTGTACTGAAAGCTGAAGCCTTGTGTCCTTTGCTGTACTGCTGTTTGGCTCATGCAGTTGTGTTCTTGTGCGGATGACTAATCAAGCATGCAGTTTTACGTTTGAGTTGCAGATGACTTGTTCAGACTTGTTATCTGATTGCTGTGTTATCTGATTGTACTAACAGTCGTACTTGTATCTGATTGTTGTGTTATTAGTGTCTGTTTGTTCATTCAGAGAATCTAATTGTTCTGTTTGTTCAGTCTGCTTGTTGTGGCGTTCATTCAGAACTCCAGGTTCTGTTTGTTCAGAGTTTGTTTGTTGTGTTGTTCATCCAGAATCGCAGACTTGTTCAGAGTTTGTTTGTTGTGTTCATCCAGAATTACAGAGTCTGTCTGTTCTGTTGTTCATAATCTGTTGGTTATGATGGTTATTCAGAATTTTGCTATGATATTTAGAATTTCAGAGCCTGTTTGTCTGTAGTTCATTCAGAATTACTCTCAGGTACAAAAGGACATGCACTGGCACTAGTTAATTTACAGAGAGAATAGTCGTATCCAAAAACTCAAGCACATCTCTGAATATCTACTAAGCATGGGACTTGTTCCTCCAGAATTTCAGTCTGTCTGCTCTGTTCAGTTCAGTTCAGAATATGTTTGTACTGCTGTTTATTCAGAAGTTCAGCCTGTTATGATGTTCATTCAGAATTCCAGATGAAATCTTTTTTGTTTCAGTCTGTTATGGTGTTCATTCAGAATACCAGATGAACTCCTTTTCTGTTTCTCAGTACAAAGGACCTGGCACTAGTTTTCACTAGCAGTAACATTACTGAGCGAATAGTACAAACACTTGTGCACAAATTTGTTTCTTTGCCGGAAAAATCATGTACAAACTCAGGCGTATATGAACATCAACTAAACTGCAAGATGGTACCTGTTCCGTAAACAACCACATACGATTTAAGAATAATTAAGCATCCATTGATTGTCTCGGAAGTTGGAATTATCAAGCACGCTGAATGATTAACATAGCTTAGTGGATTTTAATTAGGGGCTGTCTATTTTCAAGTGAACATAGTTTAGTGGATTTTAAGGAATAAGTGAACATCAACAAAACTTCAGAAGAGCTACCAGGTCAGTAAACCACAAACTATACTAACTAAGAAGAATTAAGCGTCCACTGAAATCGGAATTATCAAGCCGGATAGCTAATTAACATAGATTAGTGGATTCCAATTAGGGACTGCTTATGTTCAAGGGAACATAGTTTATAGTGGATTTGAAGGAGGATTATGTGAAAATAAACTAAACTATAGAAATGATACATAAGAGAGTGGAGTAGTCTATACTAGTAACAACCGCAAGGTAATTAAGCGTCCATTGACAGTATCAAAAGTTGGAATAGCAAGCACTCCGAGTCTCTTAACTAATTACTTGCCCGTTCCCAAAATATAAGGGATTTTCTTTATGTATTTACATAGAAAAACTACATATGAAAAATCCTCTATTTTTTTTTGCGAGTAAAAATTCTCTAAATCTATTTACAGAAACAGGCAGTAACACAGTTTGAGCTTCTTTAGTGGATTTTGAGGAAGCTACCAATCTCCTTGAAGAAGTGTTGAAAGATGGACACACAATTAATCTTGTCTCCTCCCTGCCGGCTAATCAAAACCTCATCGTTCATACCCATGGAGATGACGAACTCAGCACAAGCCTCCCTAAGTCCAGGGCATCCATGTCGCTCGGCCAACGCCATGGTGCTCGCCACCGTCGTCGCCGTCAGGCTCCTTGCCAGCATGTTCCCGCAGATGAGCTTCAGCCTCTCCATGTCGTACCTGTCCAGTGTTTGTATCATCTTGATAAAATTTACTAAGTTTAATAAAAACAGAAAATTAGAACCATGTCATTATAATTTTACTAAATTAGAAATATGACATCTTGACCCAAAATATCATTGACTCACGTAAGCTTTACATGTCATTGAGATAGCAATGACATATCTTTAACTTTGTAAAATTATAATGACATGTTTGCAAATGTTGTACCTGTCCGCCACGGCAAGCAGGTGCCGCGCCAGCTCCCTCCTCGTGTCCTCATCAAGCTCATCCATGGCCGACACCGTGTCAGTGTAGATGTACCCTAGTAGCACCTTGAACACCCCCGGCTGCATGTCGCCGACCTTGATGACGGCATCGTCGCCGTCGCCGGCGGTGACGTGGCTCATTGGGCCGTAGAGCTGGGCGTTGAAGACGGGGGAACGCGTGGCGAGGATGAGGCGGTGGGCGGGGATGAGCTCGCCGGCGACGTCGAACGTGACATCAGCGTGCGTCACCTTGCGTTCCAGGAGATTCCCGAGGTGCCGCGGCAGGTCCGGCGCCGGGAGGTGGATCTCCGGCAGCGCCGTCGCCGGCGACACGAACGGCTTTCCGACGACACGCACGGTGACATCGATGTTGAGAATGTCACGGCGAATGTAATTCGCCTCAAAAATCCTCATCGATTCCACCTTGACGCCGAACATGGCGGTGGAGGATCTCGCCAATGTGGAGAATTCCAATGGGGAATCCACCGGCGGGTGGACGGGGCACGGCTTGCCGGAGTCGGAGCGGACGAATCGGATCTCGAAGGAGGCGGCGGCGACGGCGACGAGGGGTGTCATGAGCTGGACGTAGACGGCAGCGGCGTGGGAGGAGGAGACGCCGCGAGGGTAGAAGACGACGGCCCAGTCGTAGCCGGCGACGGAGAAGGAGCCGGAGCGGACGAACTCGCCGGCGGCGAGGCCGGCGCGGAGCTTGCTGTAGTCGTTGATCGCGAACCGGTGGTGGCCTTCCACCGTCGTGGACGTGCACGTCGATTTCGTGCTCCTCGTCGTCGTCGTCTCCGACGGCGGCGGGTGTTCGCCGGAGTAGGGCGGCGCGGAGGATAGGTAGGGGGGGAAAGATGGGGACATCATCGTCGTCGCCGGCGGTGAGATGGTTTGCGGCCGCGGGCGGCGGCGATAGAGTGGGTGTACATGTGTCGTGGAGATTGTGTGTATGTATGCGTGTATATCGTATAGGGTTGCGGTATGTACGTATTGGAACGGAATTTGGAATACGGTTTGTATCCTGCACGTCTCACGAGTCGCGATGGGGTGTACCGAGTACGGATCGGACGGGGACAGGCATGGGTTTTTATTGGGCCGAGCTTAGCACCACATTTTTGGGCCGATCTAGTTTCATTTGAATTTTTGTTTTTATTTGGGTCAAATTCCTAGACCGTAGTACTCCACATACAGTATATTTGACGTCGGTTAGATTATTTTTTGAACTAAGCAACATCAAATAAAAAGAAAAAGAGGTAGTATGAACATACTGAACAAAATGATTCTGGATAAAAATCAAGGAACCAATGCTACTGCAATTCAAAAGGCGTCTATGGCATATCTGGTTAGAGCTGAACAGAGGATCTTCATGCAAAGCATGGTCCCAGTCCAGCAGATCATGCATCTAAGTCAAGATGAAACATTTTGTTGTGTGGTTAACCCAGAAACCTCAGAACCCTTTCACCAGCTGACTTGCTCTAGGAACTTATTTCATCCATACCTCTCCTACTTACAAAACAGAGCCAGCAAAAGGCGGTACCTTAATAGAAAAAGAAGATTATACATGCCTGTGGGGCGGGCTATCTCCTCTACTTCGCTTTGCTTCAGTCTCCAATAGTTGGTAAAACACGAATTTTGGATGAAAGAGCATAAGTAATGTTCGTACTTAAAACAAGGTGCCCCACCGACTTACAAGATAAGATATAAAAAAACAAGGAAATAGGTCATTGTAGCCTAACTCATTTCGATTTTGCTGTAATTTCATTCATTTTGACTTCGGTGTGATCGACATGTAAACTACCAAATTAATTTTCAGGGCCAGATTGTTTTGTTGTTATTAGTTTTAAAATAACTTTTACCATCTGACATAGGGGACCGATATCAAACCATGTCCGTTCAATGAGCAAAATCCGACGACTAAGAATAATCGGTACATGACAATAGCATCGTATACTCTTTCGGTATCGAGGCTCAACGATGCTCCCAACGGCAGTGCTCAAGTCTGCTTCATTGAGCCTCATTGACTACTGTTGGGGATTTCATTTAGATCTTTGAGCATTGCAAAGGCGAGCTTTGCCCAGATATTGAGCGCCGCTATAGAGAGCTTCGTCATGCCCTTAAAGCCATTTACAATGCGTCTAGGTGGCGTTCTCCCTCACAAGTGGCATACGCTCTCTCACCTCCATGTCTGCGCTCTGCCATCGTCTGCGAAGCTGCTAGTGACTAGCAGAGGGGACGAGCAGCTTCTGACGAAAAGTGAGCGTGTGAGGCAACTTGGTGCAGAGATGATTCGTTGGTGCACCCAATGAGACCACTTTGCATCGTGAAGCTTGTGTCCTAGCTGTTGCTTCCGGTCAAATTTTACATCGATTACCAAACCGGCGTATCCCCATTAATTGTGAATGGCCTAAGGACATATTAAATGCCATGGTCCAGCTAGGATTGAATGTTGCCGTGGAGGATATGGGTGGTTTCGCAAGTTGTCAGAGTGGCCTGCAGTGGCCACGCCACGGTGGCTTCAGAGAAAAAGAGACTTTGGGAGAGAGGTGGTGGTCCTAGAAAGAGAAAAAAAAAATCATCTGATCATGGTTTGAAACCACTCGTAGCGAGCTAGTTATAGCCAAAACATATAAATGTACATGAAGCCCGGACTTTTTTTACGAGACCATGGTTGAGGGCACATGCGTTGCTCAAGGCCTAAGAGGTAACGTTGGAACTCAGGAGCATCACTTTGCCTCTTGCCGCATCTAGCACAACCGCCGTGGCAAGACGAGAAAACGAACGGCATTGGTGGAACGTGAAAAGAATGCACGAGATATACAAATTTCCCCTTTCACTTCACTTATCCATGCGAAAGGGTTTCTTTTTTGGGGGAAAAGGGACTGTCAATGTCACAAATGCCTGAAAAAAATTACGATCACAGTCAAATTCTTAGCCGCAGGATGCTCCACATGTCGACATCCCCCGATCCTCGTGCCTGCCTCCGTGCGCTACAGGCGCAACTCACGCATCTGCCCTGCGCTGCCAGTTTTGTTGGGTTGGGTCTGCAATTTATGCCTATTTTATAGGGCCATCTTCTTCTTTGCTTTAAAAGGGCCAAACAATAGATGCATGTCTCTGTCCCATCATTGCTTTGTCTTCTTAAAACAACAATTTTTTTCGTCTTTTTTTCCCTAAAAAAGGCCCAATTATCACAAACAGAATAAAGCATAAAAAGGCCCAGCAAAAAATCACAAACAAAAAGCTCATTTCGACATTTGATGCAGATTGCTATGTTAGCTGGTTTTTCTCTGCTACGTGCTTTTGTTCGCTGCATGTACTTTTGTGCTTTTTACTTGATCACATACAAAAACAATATAAGTAACCAGTTCACGACTCAGGGCTAACCATCTATTGTAAATATAAACTAGCCAACAATGCATAAATATAACCCTGGATTTGATCAATGTAGGGGTAGCTAATTTTCATTGACATAGTACCGGAACCTCATTCAGATCCAACCCTATGCACAGAACCACCAAAGAAACCTTAGTGGAGAGATATTAACTTAAAACATGAGATGCAATAAAATGTCAAAGCTGGTATATATGTTAGATCTTAAAATGTGATGTCACTAGAACAAAAAGCTCACCCATTCATCAATGCAGATGATGAAACAAAAATAATGTGATTAGCTATTAGGATTATAGCAAAAACACCTAAAATCTGAAAACATCTACGTCTCTTATTTGCTGCACTCCTGAACATTCATGTCAATGTGAAAAAACATTGAACATAACTGTGGAGAAACATGTTTTAAGAAAGCAAGAACATAGTCTCGTCATACTCCGAACAAATAATGCAATGGTGACAGTGACCTATAACTAGGGCTCCTCTCCTCCACCAAACAATAATCATGACTGAAATAATATTTACTGATCAGTGACTGGCAACATTACACATGTCCAATCTCTTAAATGGCTCTCCCTATAATTTTTATTCCTCAATAGCATATAGCCAAAATGAAAATAATTTCATGCAATACCTATAAAGTCTCTGAAAACAGTTTAACTGAAACTGCAGAACAAAAGTTCTCAAATAATTTCAAGCAATACACATAAAAGTCCCTGACAACATATTCTAATACTCATAATTTAACTGAAACTACAGAACAATCATGTGTGAACAAATTCAAGACAAGGAACTCATTATTCCAACCCACTTCTTGTATGTTGCTCAGCCATCTCCTACTATGCATCAAAGCATGTAAGACTTTGTCATGTGTAGGTCATTCAAGTTCATAAGCTCTACAATCTTCTTTTCCTGTGTTCCAGCCACTTCTTTTACCATTCCCAGTTTTCAACACCGCCAACCAAAAATATGTAGAAACAACACACCTTCTTTCTCTATTGTCGAAGAGAGATTATCTCTTCAATTCCCATTAAGGAAACACAGATGTTAAGTTACATAGTTTGACTGGAAACACATAGTAGCACTTGGGAGCCAAGAAAGGAAAAGGAGAAGAAGATCCCCGTGCACTTGGCAGATATAATAATCAAAATTGGCACCAAGGTATCCAGAAAGATGAATTGTCCTTGCCTCCCATGATCCCATCCTCTCATGTTTCAATTCCATAAATTTTCGGTTCTCTTGAGTATTAGAACTGAGCTTCAGATTCACCAGCCACAAAAATCTTGTGATTGTGAGATTCAGTTCCTCTTGTGTTGCATACTTGCATGCAATATATTTGGTCAAAAATGACCATTAGTTCATCAATGCAGCTGCCAAAAAACAATGTTGTGTACAATACATCAGGAGTATATTATGCATAATGTGACAAAATTTTTAATAAGTGACAAAACTCCTAACATAGTACTGACAAGCTACATGCTCCATTTTGCTGTAACAAAGTGGACAAAACTATCTAACTAGTTTTGACAAGCTATTCAATTGCTAACAAAAGACAAAATCAACACAAAATAAGTAATCAAGCTCAATGCGATATTACTACTAATTAGTTGTTTGCTTACAAAACTAAAATCTTGATAAAATGACAAAACTGCCTTAAAAACTGACAAAACTAATAACAAAACTTACTTTGGTTAGTAAATCATAATGTTTAGTACTTCGGTCGCTTAGCTATAATGGGGGACAAAACTAGTAGCTTTTAAAGATTATAGCAATAAATATTCTCTGAATTCTGTAAACCACAAGCAATCAAACTTAGTGTGATAATGTGATATTACTACTAATTAGTTGCTTGCTTACAAAACTTGCAAAAGTATTTTAATAGCTTACTGCTGACGCCGTCGTTGGTGTTCAGGGTGGCGCTCCGCTCTACGGTGACATGAAATGAAGGAGAAGTATGCCGGCCATGTCATCACCATCATTGACATCTAGCCAGTTGTGTTCAAGACTTCAATACCCCTCCACTTCATCTACACCAATGATGTGCAGCCTGACCTCCTCGCTGTCGTCGGAGAAGCTAGACAATGACACCTCTGATTTAGCTACTATTGGGTGCCAGCAATTATGCTTATACTTTAGATTACAAAGATTATCATGTCTGAATGTATGGGGAAAGTCATCTCCGAACGCACATAGGTTATGCATGTGTTGTAAATAGTTATATAATTTTTTTTTAAAAAATGGTATGATATGTTATGATAATATAAGTTAACTCATAAACATACAACTTGAACTTTGACCTACATATAAGGAAATGAGAACAACAAATTATGTCTACATTCTCAAGTGTCAAATTTTGCTATTTTTAATATTTGCAAGTATCAATCGAATTTTAATTATTTTTTTATAAGTTAAATGCTTCTGTACTTCCTTGTATCATCCCAATTAATCTAACTAATCTTTTTTCAAACTGCATCCATTCGAGAAGCAGTTAACTAGGGACTTGTTCGTATATATAATGAAGTAGTATTTGACTCAACAGGCATAAAATTAAGTAAAACGGTATAGATGATACAAAATTGTTTACAACATAATCAAGAAATTGATAACGCCATGCGTTCTCTGTTCTCTCATTACCATCACCCCAATTCCTAGGTAACAATATCTCTAACATCGCTGAGATATCAAACCATTATGTCCTACATTCCATGTCCTTAACATGGCGACACAAATCGAAGTAGACAACAATGTGTAGCTTAATTCGCAACATACACCCGCTACCATACATAAATTAATCAACTGTATTGACTTTCTTTCTGAAAAAAATGAATCGAATTAAAGAACTCGATCAATCAATCGCCTATGCTTCTTGTTTAGTTTTCCCGTGCTCGGACAATCCTCTCCCACATATCGACAACCACAGACGGGCAAGTCCTCTTGAGATTCTTGCACCCATCAGTCTCCATGACGCTCTCCTTCTTCTGAGAAGCGATGAACTCAACGCAAGCTTCCATGAGATCACTGCAGCTATGCCGATCTGCCAATGCCATCGTGTCCATCACCGTCGCGACGTCGAGGCTCCGGCACAGCACGCGCTCGCAGATCACCCGTAGCCTCTCCACGCCGTATCTGTCCGCGCAGCGACAAGCAGGTGGCGAGCCATGTCGACCTTGGTGGTGTTGTTGTTTTCGTCTTCTTCTCCGGCGACGGCGAGGAGCTCAGGTGGCATGTCGTCGGTGTAGATGAAGTGGAGGAAGGCCTTGAACACGGATGGCTGGATGTCCGTGATGGTGATGACGTGGCTGGAGTCGTTCTCCCTCATGGCGCCGTAGAGCTCCGCCCTGAACACCGGCAAACGCGCGGCGAGCATCAGCCGGTGCGCCGTGAATTTCTCCGGATTATTACCCTCCTCCCCGACGGTGAACGTGACGTCAGCGCCGTCCGCCTCGATCTGGGACACGATCTGACGCAGTATGTTCGACGGCGGGAGGTTGCCGTCGTCCGTCTCACGGCGGCGACGACGGGTTTGTCGAGGACGACGGTGACGGCGCAATCGATGACGACGCAGTCGTCACGGAGGCACGACGGCGAGGCCTCCAGCTTGGCCCGCTCCATGAACGCGCGGCGGCCGAAGCAGGCGGCGTCGGGGCGGTTCGACGCGAAGACCCTCTGGGGCGCGGCGGGTGTCCTGGTCGAGGAGGCGGAGGACGAAGAAGGCCCTGGCCGTGGCGCACTGGGTGAGGAGGCGGAGCAGCACGGAGACGTGGTCGCGGTCGGTGTCGTCGCCGCGCTGGCCCTCCGGGTAGAAGCAGAGGCACCAGTCGAAGCCGCCGACGGTGAAGGTGCCGGAGCGGAAGCAGCGGCCGGCGCCGACGCCCTTGCTCAGGCTGTACCCGTGGAACGTGAACCGGTGCGTTCCCGTCACCGTCTTCATCTTGCTCGTCGACTCCGTCGCCGCCATGGCCGTCGAGAAGAGCGGATCAGATCTGATTGAGGACGGCGCGTTCGCCGATTTGGATCACGCGTCGCGTCGTCAAGAGGGAGGGGATGGGTGGCACAAATGGAAGAGAAACCCTAGATCAATTCTTAACGGCTAGTGGGAACGCGTTCTGGTTTTTCTAGGAGTATTAGAGAGGGAAGGGAGTTATGGGGTGGTGTAAACCCTTGTCTCGGGCGGCCACTTTTGGTTTTGGACAACTTAATGTAGGATCGAAAACAAGAACACAAACCAACTGAAGGGGGGTGAATAGTTGGAACACCAAAAACCAGTAACTTTTTGCGGAATAAAAATTACCTTCCCTCTATCGCAATCCGGTCTGACCGCTGTGTCTAGGCCGGTCTGACCGCGCCTACACCTCCGGTCTGACAGACCGTCGGGGCTCTGGAACCGCCGCCAAAAATACGATATCGAAGAACTTATAGATGTAGATCAACTTTATTACTTCAATATGTGTTTACAAAGTGCAACCACAACACTTCTCTCCAAAAACTCAAACTAAATCGAATCCTAGGCTCAAACCCTAATTTTACAACTTGTCTCTTCCAAAGAAAAACGTTACATGAGAAGACACACCCCTCTCATATAAATAACCATAGATATGGCTGTGCAAAGTCACGAATCCTACTTGTATTAGAAGT
>CM002486.1:1424104-1438374 GCA_000325765.3 Leersia perrieri | reverse complement strand
AAAACCAGTAATTTTTCGCGGAATAAAAATTACCTTCCCTCTGTCGCAAGCCGGTTTGACCGCAGTGTCTAGGCCGGTCTGACCGCGCCTACACCTCCGGTCCGACCGCACCGTCGGTCTGACCGCGCCGACACCGGCGGTCTGATCGTCGGGGCCCTGGAACTGCCGCCAAGCACACAATATCGAAGAACTTGTAGATGTAGATCAACTTTATTGCTTCAATATGTGTTTACAAAGTGCAACAACAGTACTCCTCTGACCGGGCACTACACGCCGGTCGGACCGGCACAACAATCCGAGTCCGATATCTCTTCTGGATCGCCCATCAGACCGCACCGGCCGGTCTGACCGCAGGTCACTGACCGGTCTGACCGGCCTCATCCCGAGGCCACACCTCTTCACCAAATCAACTCAAAATCAATTCAAAATTCAAGCGACAATTGTTCATCACAAAATTATAAATCAAAACCTTGATTCTACACAAGAATCTCAAGAGGACTTGCCCGTCTGTGGTTGTCGATATGTGGGATAGGATTGTTCGAGCACGTGAAAACTAAACAAGAAGCACAAGCCATTGATCGATCAAGTTCATTAATTCGATTCATTTTTTCAGAAAGAAAGTCAGTTCAGTTGATTTATATATGGTGGTGGGTATGTTGCGAATTAAGCTGCACTTTGTTGTCTACTTCGATTCGTGTTGCCGCCGTGTTAAGGACATGGAATGTAGTATGTAAGAGATATTTTTACCTAGGAATTGGGGTTGATGTTATTGAGAGGAGAGAGAATGTATGGCGTTATGAATTTGTTTATTATGTGTAAACAACTTATATCGTCTGTACCGTTTTATAGCTGTGAGTCAAATAGTTCATTATACGAATAAGTCCCTAAGTTAGCTGTTCTCAAGAGGATGTAGTTCGAGAAAATTAGTTAGATTAATAATTGAGATGATATAAGAAAGTACACAAACATTCAACTTATAAAAATTTAATTAAAATTCGATTGATGTTTAGAGGAATAAAAACAACAAAATTTGACACCGGAGAATGGAGACATAATTTGTTATTTTCATTTCTCGATATGTAGGTCAATTTGAAGTTGCATACTGTTTGTTACCTAACTTATATTATCACAATACATCTTATCATTTTTTTCCAAATTTTAATATAACTTTTTACAATACATGCATAACATATGTGCATTCGGAAATGACTTTCCCCATACATTGGGACATGGTAATCTTTGAAAACTAAAGTATAAAAACATAAGTGCAATTTTACTGTCCTTAATAAGGTATTGAAAGGTAATAAAATGTTGGTGTAAAATTTAGTACCTTCTATTATCTAAAGTACTAATATTTTGGTACCTCTCAGTATCTACCATAAATTACTCAAAACACAATCGTTGGCACCCAATAATAGCTAAATCAAAGGTAGTCGTTGTCTTCTCCGGCGGCGGCGTACGTGGAGGTCGGGCGCGGCACATCGATCACCGTGTAGAATTGTAGATGAATGGAGAAGGGCCTTGAACACAGCCGGCTGGATGTCGGTGATGACGGACGTGGCTGGCGTACTTCTCCTTCATTTCATGTCACCGTAGAGCTCCGCTCTGAACACCGACGATCGCGCGGCGAGTATCATCCTGTACGCCGTCAACTTCTCTGTCGTCGCCGTGTCGTGACCGGAAGCAGGTGCCGGCCCCGTCGATCGACGACGCCGTTGCTCAAGCTGTAGCCGTGAAACGTGAACCGGCCGTACGTGTGTTCTTCCCTGCACCGTCTCCGTCTTTCTCATCGATCGTCGTCGACTTGTCGTCGTCTCCATGGATGGCAAGCGTGCAGATGGGAGAGGATCGATCGATCGAAGAAACCCTAGACAAATTTTATCTGAGTTTGAGGAGTAGTGTGTTGTCCCGTACGATTTTGGGATATTGATAAGGCCGAGTTGAATGCTTGAGCTGCACTTGTCCAATCGCCGGCCTCGATCTCGCACTGAACCGTGTCTCCTTATCTCCTAGCACAGTACTCTCGTTGATTTTTTTGCCAAATGTGTCTACGAAACATACTCGAGCCGTCACGCGCGTGCTTCAAGTTTGAGTCTCGAGATTTGCACAGGCATATGCGGGTACATCACTGCAAAAATTTATGAAATCGCCAATAATTACTCCCTCCGTCTTAAAATACAACTACGTAAAGAATTTAAATTTATATCAAAATAACTACCTCTGCACTTATCTAACTCATCTCCACCAATCACAACATTTATTATTTAATTTCCTACCTTCTCTCAACTAATCATAATTTTCCCTCACCCAAACCTTAATCCCCTTAAAAAATAACGTAAGTAGCTATATATTTAGACCGAGTGAGTAGCTAGTACCAGCCTAGTGTTTGGCATACCCAAAGTTTATATGACCAAAAACTAAACGCCTAGAATTTAAACTAATAGAGTTCATGAGAAAAAGTTCATATTACCCCCATAAACTACAGAATAACCTACCGTACATTGTACTGTTCCTACACATGGGGGTGGGTAGATTAAGACCGAGATTGAGACCAAATGTTCGGGTGCGGCCTCAGATTGGGGAAATTGAAAGATTAAACAATTCAGACCCGGTCTCGATCATTGAGCTCGGGTACCCGAAAAGACCAAAATAACCACATTATCCTTTTTTCATAGATATGTGTTGGCTACAAACTAAATAAGAGCCTCGATCCGATGGTTTCTATTGTCGGTATTATACTACCAGTAGAAATAATCTAAATCGTTCGTGTGAGAATACCCCTTCACGTTTCTACTGCCCTGAAGCTCAATGGGTGGGGGGCAGTTTGGCAGTGGCGACTCTGGGGAGAGAGGAAGAAGTTTGAGTGTTAGTACCGTGTGTTGTATTGTACCGCATCTGCGTGTAACAGATGCGCGTTACAGCCAGCAGCCAATTGGGTATACTGTACAGACAACAGCTGCAGCTCCATGCATTGCTGCAAGCAAACACTGTTCACCAGCACGCGCGCGTAGGACACTAATACGAGGTTAATTAATTATAACACCAATAATAAATAAATTCGTACTACATACAAGAGATCTCATTTGATGTCAGTAAGTGGATCACAGTTCAATGCGAGAGCCCGATGATTGGACCACATAACAAGTGCATGCAGTTTGTGCAATTCAGATCGAGCAAGCATTTCAAGTGTTCAATTGGTGAACAATTCTCCTCAAACTAACATAAATTGCTCTAGGGTTCGTTCAATTCGACCTCAAACTAACATAAATCCATTCATGGAGACGACGACGGCGACGGCGACGGAGTCGATGAGCAAGATTGAGACTGTGTGGGGAACACACCGGTTCACATTCCATGGCTACAGCCTAAGCAAGGGCGTCGGCGCCGGCCGTTGCTTCCGTTCCGGCACCTTCACCGTCGGCGGCTTCGACTGGTGCATCTGCTTCTACCCGGAAGGCCAGCACGACGGCGCCGGCGCCGGCGGCGCCGCCGTCGGCGACCACGTGTCCGTGTCGCTCCGGCTGCTCAGCCGCGGCGCCACGGCGAGGGCGTTCTACGTGCTCCGCCTGATCGACCAGGACACCGGCCGCCCCGCCGCCGTGGCGCGGCGTACGGACGGCGAGCCGCGGGTGTTCGCGTCGGAGACGGAGACGGCGGCGTGCTGCTTCGGGCGAAGGGCGTTCATGGAGAGGAGCAAGCTGGAGTCGTCGCCGTCGTGCCTACGCGACGACTGCGTCGTCATCGACTGCGCCGTCCGCGTCGTCCTCGACGTCCCCGTCGTCGCCGCCGTTCGCCGCGGCGAGACGCCGGAGGACGATCTACTCCTCCCTCCGTCGAACATACTGCGTCAGATCGTGTCCCAGATCGAGGCGGACGGCGCTGACGTCACGTTCACCGTCGGGGAGAAGGGGAATAATCCGGAGACGTTCACGGCGCACCGGATGATGCTCGCCGCGCGTTCGCCGGTGTTCCGGGCGGAGCTCTACGGCTCCATGAGGGAGAACGACACCGGCCACGTAATCACCATCAGGGACATCCAGCCAGCCGTGTTCAAGGCTCTCCTCCACTTCATCTACACCGACGATATGCCGCCTGAGCTCCTCGCCGTCGCCGGAGAAGAAGAAGACAACGACGACGACGACACCAACAGATCAGTGGACATGGCTCGCCATCTGCTCGTCGCGGCGGACAGATACGCCGTCGAGAGACTAAGGGTGATCTGCGAACGCGTGTTGTGCCGGAGCATCGACGTCGAGACGGTGATGGAGACGATGGCATTGGCCGATCAGCATAGCTGCGGCGAGCTCAAGGAAGCTTGTGTTCAGTTCGTGGGTCGCCATAGCAAGGAGAGGATCGTGGAGACGGAAGGGTACAAGTATCTCAAGAGGACGTGTCCCTCACTCATCGTTGACATGTGGGAGAGGATCGTCCGTGGCCGTGAAATTTGAAAGAGACAAAGTGCTTGTTAAACCTTTATCGAACTGTGGCATTGGACTCCTCTCTGATCTTCTCTTCGTCCCCTAGTGATTTTTTTATCATACAATTTTTTTTGACCGTCAGATCACTTTAAAATTTTCCATGGCCACCAACCCTAAAACGCCCCCCTTCGTCCTACTGGCACCATTGCTGCTTCACCCCTGTTCCTCACGCCTCCTCCTACCACCGTCTCCCCACTCCCGACCAGGGTTTGCACTTTCGTTAAGCACATTTCTAAGGTTGACGGAAATTTCAGGATTCTTTTTGGAAATTTTGAACAAAATTTTATTAAGTCTATACAAAGACTAAATCACCGAAAATTTCCGAAATATAAGGAGGTGGCGAAATTTCCAAAATTTCAAACCCTGTCCCGATGAGCCACACCCTGACCTCGCCAAATGATGATAATGCTTGCTTATACTGGAATTAAGATCCTAGCTTTTATCCTAGCTCCCTGCTCCCCCTTCTCTCTTAGCTCCTCCTCCCTCTCTAAGCGACAACAACATGCCATATCTATATACCAAGAAACACCTCCCACATTTCCACCCGTAATCCCCTCCTACCCTATATCCTAAAACTTAATCCGTAGGATTTTCGCGAGAGTTCGGGGTTCGCTGAAGTGCTCTAGAATTTAACAGAGCTCATAGTGAAAAAGAAGGACAGAATATTGTGGTTTCTCCAGAGAAAATCATGTGATATATAGGAAATCTTACTCCTCTGCCGAAAATATTATGGTTTGGATAGAGGACGGCCAAAAATAAGGATTTGGATAAAGGCGCGTGTGTCACATCCAGTCTTAAATTTAAGAGAGAATATTTATTGAAATAATGATTAGTTTTTGTAAACTTTCTCAGTTTCTCCATCACAAATTTGATAGCGGCCTAGATTGAGATATTAAGATCGAGTGACACTATGTAAAAGCAGTGTGCAGTACGAACAGTTACACCTGTTTTACTGTTTAAACAGATCCTAACCGCTCACTTTTTCGTCTATGGATGTGTAAAATAACACACATATTACTGTCGAAACAAACACTAACCATTCACTTTTTCACCGGATAGTGTACAGATGATCTTAACTCAATTCATTGCCCGTACGTAGCTTCTCAAGTTCATCCTCTATTGTCGAGGATCTGATGTAAATTACAAGTATTTTTGAGCGTGTTCGGCTGCAGTACTGCTACGGCCCAAACAGTTCTCTGTGTCAGCACAGGTGCAGCCGAACACGGTTTTTTTTTGTGCTCCGGCAGGCCACCCTTGTGAAAGGTGCACATGGCTGACATTGGCGGTGCTGTGCAACTCAGCTTTGTGCACAGGCACGAGACGGCAAGACTGTGCATTATTAACTAGAGATGCATCTGTCCCCCCCCCCCCCCCCAAAAAAAAAAGAGAAAAAAAAACCTAGAGATGCACAGCTTCTTCTGCTCCAGCGTTGGCTCTAACCGGCGTGCAAGACAATGAGTTGGTCCGACTGGATGATCCTATCTGGATGATAAATGAAGAACCGTTTGTCAATTCGTAGCCCACAAGGCATGCATATTGCACAATTTGTCTGACAAGTTCAAACGGCAAATTAAGTGTATCTTAGAATTTCTGCATGTCTTAAAACAAGCGCATATTTGGATGTTTCACCCAGTGCATATTTGCATTGTTCATTTCTCTAGATTATGTTCCCACGATCATGATTAAATGTAGATATTGATCCACAAATTTGTGTGGATTTCCGGCGTGTATAAATTGAATGAAGGGCAAAATCTGAATATGGTAAACACATCAACTGTGTCTTATGTACCATAGCCAAAAAAAAAGGTATGTTGAAATATACTCTTTCCGTCATAAACACTGTACACCAAATCTAGATAATTATATAATAGGATGGAGATGGTACTGTAGTAGTATATAAGTACTACATGTAACCTTAACCAATCAAATAGTGCTAAATTTAAGAAATAAACAGTGCAAAGTTTAAATGTGCACAAAGTCCAATGCAACACAGTAACTTATTGTTACCACGAACGTAAACAGTGCAAGATTAATATTCAATCTGTTGTACTAAAGTATAAGCACTTTAAAATATGTATCAAAATATTGAACATTTCTATAGTGTTGTTTTTTTAACTAATCACCAATTATTTATTTCTTTTATTATCTTCAAATTATATAAATATTTTCTACTTGTTTTACTTATATTTTGGAACGGATCGAGAAAGAGAGAAAAATTTTACCATGCACATAGTTCAATACAACACAGAAAATTCATTTTCTAATAAAGTCTGGCATGGTCGCAACAGACTGCATAAGTGCAGAAGTGAGTCAGAAGGTTATTTATTCAGCCCTTTGAGGTGGTTTTTTCTAACCGTGCATTTGCTCCTTGGCCAAACGCCGCCAGATTGTCTCGTGATTCACGTTGCATTTCCCCACCCGGCGGCGTCCTTAGTCCTCTTCACTCTTCAGGCCGTGAAGAGTGAACAGAGGGATCCAGATCGCGATTACTTTTACTTTTCCTTATTAACAGAAGGAAGAGGATTCTGCCAGTCTGTTTTGTCATAGATTGTGCAGTGCAATTCTGCCATTCGTTAATAAGGAAAATTTTGATACTGGACATCATTATTTATACGTTAGATATGAACACGGTAGACTTAGCAAGCGGAAGCGGTAATTGGCAAACTTTGTTTAATTAGGACGAAATTAATCCGGCTGATTTCACTACAAGTCTGAACGTACCAACATGCAAATTGGGCATTTGAAATTAGTCATATGTAACTGTGCTGTTAATTCAGATGTTCAGAGCAAAGAGCTGTATAAATTCAGAACAAGGCCATTGGATAAAACTGAAACATGATCTAGTACTCCATGCACTACGTTTTTTAAAGAGTAAGGTCACAAAAACTGCAATTCAATCCAGAGCAAATGACAAGCATAATTTTACAAAAAAAAGTCACTAGACATAAACTTAAACATGATCCGAGTAGAAAGGTCAAGGAAACCCAACATGTGCCCTAAAATTCAGAGCAGGGTCACTGAAACTGAAACTAACACTAAGCCCCGTTTAGTTTTAATTTTTTTCCCCCAAAAATATCACATCAAATCTTTAAACTCATGCATAAAGCATTAAACATAGATAAAAAATAAAACTAATTGCATAGTTGGATTGTAAACGACGAGACGAATCTTTGAAGCCTAATTACGTCATAATTAGCCATAAGTGCTACAGTAATCCACATGTGCTAATGACGGATTAATTAGGCTTAAAAAATTCGTCTCGTGGTTTCCAGGCTAGCCGTGAAATTAGATTTTTCATTCATGTCCAAAAACCCCTCCCGATATCTGGTCAAACATCTGATGTGACATTCAGTTCAAAATTTTTTTGGAATTAAACGTAGCCTAATTCAATGCAGAGTATAAAACACTTCTTCCTGGAACTAACATAACAACACCTGTGACAATAAGTAGAAAAGTCCCGTCCCCTGCGTCGCCCTCGAGGGGCGACTCGTGCGGAACTTGCAGTGTCAGCTGCTTGCGTCGCCGCCGCCGTTCGCCTCCGTTCCCTGCTTCTTCCTCACCCCGGCCTCCTAGCCGATGGCCAGGGGAGCGGGGGTCCATCTTTTAGTAGATCGAGTCCTTAGGTATAGGGTTTGTTTCGCCGTCGATGCTTGGCGGTGGAATTAAGGTTTGCTGGAGGAGCACGGCTCCTTTGCGGCTTGTTTTTACTGGTGGCGTCGACGATGCGGAAGCGACGACGTTGCAGGGGAATAACTTCTCCCGGCTTCTTCCGTTCTTCGGTGGTGATCTACTCCGACGCCAACGGAGTGGCCAGGGAGACCTGTTCAGGAGTCTGGGGCTGGCGCATCTTCGTCTTTTTCAGGTGATGATGTTGTTGACCCTTTTAATCTCAAGGAAGATGGTCTCTGGTGGAAATCCGAGTTGTGCTCGGGTTGCCGGCGGTGGAATCGAAGGATGCGTCGTGGGTGCCGGAGTTGGCCGATGCGCTTGGGAGGCAGTATACTCAGCTCATTTGCCTAGCAGTAAGCCCTCCTCTGCGGCCTCCTTTTTCTGGAGATCGGCTCTTGCGTCCGATGACGACTGGGAAGCGGCTTTGATAGCGGTGACAAACGGATCCCTGGGACTTCGAGGAAGATAAATAGAAGTTTTGGACTTCTTTGTAATTTTTTTCTTTGGATTCCTATTTATAAAAGGGCCGGTATACTGTGCTAAGAATCAATAAATTTTCCTTCTAAAATAACAACAACACCTGTGACAATCACAACACACATATGGATTTGATTGACAATCTAAAATCACGGCATCTAGTACATGGATGAGAACAAGGAGTTCCCAACATTTTAGTTCAGGTCAAAAGCCAAGGCCAGTTAATTTTATTTTCAGATTAAACACCATCTCAAATCGAACACCACTGAATGAGATTATGGGAGCAGTAGATCATCAATACAAGTGGGGAAAAAAAACTGCAGTAAGATTCATCTTCCCTCTTAAATAGTTGTATTATCTACTAGTACCAAATTAGACATAGTTACAATTATAATCCAAATCACTATATTAATCACCTTTTTCTTCTCTATTTTGCTTATTAGCCTAAACATCTGGAGCTCCGTATCTACTGCAATAGATGTCATAATACATGTTCGAAATCTCTCTCCGGAGAGAAGGATCAAGTCGGCCATAGCCGGCGCTCTTCTCCACGAGGAAGTAGTTATCCGGCGACGCCATGAACTCGGCGCAGCGCCGCCGGAGAACGGCGAACCCGTGCCGGTCGGCCATGGCGAGCGTGTCCGCCGCCGCCGCCGCGTCGATGGTCCTGCACATTGCCCGCTCGCAGATCGCCGCCAGCCTCGCCAATCCGTGCCGATCGGCGGCGAGGAGGATGTCCCGGAGCATCGCCGCCGTCTCGCCGCCGTCGCCGATCGCCGCCGGCAGCGTGTCCGTGTAGACGAACTGGAGCAGCGCCCTGAACGCCGCCGCCGTTGTGGTTTCGTCGCCGGAGACGGTGGTGACGGTGAGAAGGCCGGGTGCGCGGGCGGCGAGGATGGAGGAGTGGGCGGTGGATTTCTCGCCGGAGATTTCGAATGTGACGTCAACCGTCTCGTCGTCGTCGGCGACGGGGAATTGGAGCGGCGGCGGGTGGCCGTCGTCTTCGTCTTCGTCGTCGGCGGCGAAATTGAGGCGATTGAGGCAGACGGTGAGAGAGCATTCGATCTTGAGGCAATCGCCGGCGAGGTAAGGGGAATTCTCGAGGAAGATTCTTGCGGCGAGCTCGCCGGTGCCCCAGGTGGAGAGATCCTCGCTGCCGGAGTCGAACAAGATTGGATCTTTTTCACGGAAGAAGGAGACCATCTCGCCGGCGGCGTGGTCGAGCAGCCGGAAGTCGACGTGTGCCCACGCCGTGGCGTCCTTGGTGACCAGCACGACGAAGACTGCCACGTGTCCGGTCTCCTCGTCGGCGTCGCCGTCGGGGTGGTACTGGACGGCCCAGTCGAGGCCGGCGACGGTGAACGTCTCCGGCGAGATGACGTAGCTGTCGCCGCCGCAGTGCTGCTTCCTTAGGCCGCTGAATCCGTTGATTTCCATGACGTATGTGCCGCTGGTCGTCGTCTCCGGCGGCATGGCTGACGATGACGACGGCGCCGCCATTGTTACCGCTGAAGCTTTTTTTTTTCTGGGTCTTTTTTTTTTTGAGGCCTTCTGGATTTATTTTTGTGTATGAATATGTGTATATATATGGAGATTTGGATTCATGATGGATGGACTCCTCAAAGTTTGAAACAGAAATAATACAGAATATGACAAGATTGATATTTGATAAGATGGAATCAGATATATGACAAGAGTTCGTGGGGAAAAGCTTTATGACTGAAGTTGGATTAGATATACGACCAAGCAGATTATGACTGAAGTTGGATTAGATATACGAGAATACGAGATCGGGTTTGCAATTTCGATCCCTGCAAATATTCGTAAACCAAAACATCGGACGCCGGCAATTTTAGTTTCAATGCATACGTATAAGATGTTTCATCATTTAGTGAAAAATGTTTCAATAAGATACGATTAAAACATTTTTTTGTCATTAAAATATTTTTACTGAAATATTTTTTTTGAATGATGAAACATTTACATATGCATTGAAATATAATCGCGAACGTCCAATGTTTTGCTTCACTTCGGATGCCCAGCCCCTGGTTGCGTCCAATATTTATACAAAGTTTTTCTACTCTTTAGTAAAGTTGGGCAGGCACCATCCCTCCCTCGAGAAAAAAAAGCTTAATTCCCTAAAATTAAAAAAAAAGAACTCTACTTTGCCCGTTCAACCCATGCATGCGCAGCAGCAACTCAACATTTAACAAAATAAGAAAAGAGAGAGTTTTTTATACACCTCTGAGTTTGTCTTAGTTCAATAAATTGTTAGCGACCAACGGGTTTACCTATTATTCGAAGATATGCGATTGAGCCGGGTAATTTTTTTTAGAAATTTATAAAATACCCTTATAACATACAAATCTAAGTATTGATCTCTCCCCTTAGATGTTTTCAAAAATTATGATTTTTTTAACCTCCTTGCACAATACAAATGTTTGTATATAAATTTCAAGTTTTTTGCATTTCTATATTATGTACAGGTATAGATAAAAACATCAAAATTTATATGAAAAACTTTCATGCTGTGTAATGAGGCTACCATAAAAAAAACTCTATATTTTTTTGAAACTACTAATGGGATAAATCAATGGTTAATCTTGTATGGTGATAAGGGTATTTTGGATATTTTAGGAAAAAATTACCTCTCTCATTGGTATATTATGGAAGAACATGTAAAGATGTTGGTATATTGTAGAATGTGGCAATGTCAATAATAAAGTATTGAACCAGGACGAACTCAGGGTATACAATAGATTCTCTCAAAACAATAACGAAAAGAAAACCACATGCATGAGTAAAGCCATGGACAATTCCTAGCATAAGAATTAAAGAGTTGGCCTAATAGTAAGGTGCTTCGACGACCATATGACTCTAAACACGATCCTGACAACCAACATTACATTAAGATGCAACCACAGATGCACCATGGCAGTCACACTGTTGACAACATTCTTCGCCAAGATGTAATGTAGCAAAATTAAGATACACAAAATTAGGAAAAGCTTGAGACGTCACACAAATGTATCTTAATGAATCAAGTATAAGCTAGCTAGCTATTCAATGCGAATGCGGTTCCTCCTCTCCCACACTTCTATAGCCAGAGATGGATACCTTCTCTTCAACTGCTGATACCCTATACTTTCTACCACATCATCCATTCTATCAGGTGGGATCATGAAGTTCATGCAAGCTTCTTTGAGCTTCTTGCAACCATGACAATCAGCTAAACGCAGTGTATCAGATACAGTCTCCACATCAAGGTTCATGGCTAGGAAACTCTCACACATGATCTTCAACCTCTCTAATCCATATCGGTCTCCGGCTTTAAGCAAATGCATCATCAAATGTTTGTTCTCATCATCATTAAGACGGTCCTTTCTAGGCACAGAATCGGTGTAGATGAAATGGAGGAGAACCTGGAAAACAGCCGGTTGCATGTCAGGGACAATGATGTCCTTCATCATCTTCTCCTTCATGGGTCCGTAAAACTGAGCCTTAAACACAGGGGACCTTGCAGCGAGCACCACTTTATGGGCACGAAATATTTCTTCTCCAACTTTGAAGGTCACATCTGCTCCCTCAGGGTCATCCAACAACGTTGCAAAATCCAATAATATATTTGACGGAGGAACCTCGATGTCACACAATGCTCTAGTTTTGGATACCTTTGGCTCAAACATAACACTAACAGCACATTCGATCACAAGGCAGTCATTCATGATAAACCCTGGAGTAAGCTCTATGTCAGTCATTTTCATGCACTTGTCAGCTCCCATGGTAGGGCTGCCAGTAGCCTTGAACAAGTGAGGCTCATCACTTTGTGAGAACAGCAGTTTAGCTTGTCCAGATTCTTGGTTAATCAGGCACACATTGAAGCGTGCCCAAGCCTCACCATACTTGGTCATCAGCTCAAGGAAGACACCAATGCAGCCCATGCTGTCATCGTCTTCAGGGTAGTAGAGCAAGGACCAGTCAAACCCACCCACGTGGAAGATGCCGGACCGGATGAAACTGTCACTCTCCATGTTCTGCAGACTATAATTGAAGATCTCAAACCTGTGTACACCTTTTACTGTCTCAGTCGTGCATGTTGATATGGTCCTAAACTCCATTGTATGTTGCTTGTTGGCGTCGAATGTCGAATCTACAATACAAGAGAGTAATAATCATATATCTTTTTTTTGGGTATAATAAAAACAACAACTCCTCATCTCTACACTCGAAGGCTGCATTGTCACATATGAATATAGTCTATAGTAGTACAAAATTAATTGCAAAAATTATATATTGGCATCAATCAAACATATAAGTGTATATGCTTGTCAAGAAGAGTAAGTAACTATATGCAGGTTTTGTTTTGTGGCTTTGCTATTCATCGGTTGCCTAAAATTTCCCCAAATTTTAGTCAACTGATGAATACCATTGGATCTTGATCCAATGGCTTGCCCACCATATTCCACCTCTAGATAGTGTGAGGTAGAAAGAGAGGAGAGGGGGGGGTTGACATACTGACTGACGAAGCCATTGACATCGTAAGTGAGCCTTGACACCAGCGACACACCGACACGATGGATTAAGTTTTCGGGTTTGAAAGTGGTGGAAGGGGGTAGAAGACGGTGAGGTGGCTTTTAGAGGGATGGATGAGGAGGTGGAAGATTAGCGGTGTGCAACAAAAATGGGCGGGTGGCAAGACATGGGCGTCAATCTATAGTGGTTAGGAGGCAATAGTGGTGTTTCGCACGGCACGATCCGCCGAAGACTCGGTTTCGGAGGAGAAGGGGAGGTTGTATGGGTGGGCCTCGTCGGAGCTAATGAAGCAGGGAAGCCAACGGAGGGGACAACTCTAGTGGTGGCACAAGGAGGAAGAAAGATAACATCGGCGGCGGCGCGGAGTGAAAGAAAGAAGAAAAGGGGAGGAGAGTTAGGGTTTAGATGCACAAATCTTAAAGCGATCATAGACGTTGAAAAGCTATTGGTGGGTTGGGCTTTTTTCAGGCAACTGATCGATTTGGCCTTATAACTAACGAGCTAGTCGAGAAATTGCATAGATGTACGTGCTATGTACTGTAATAGACTGGTAAAATTGTGCTATTTCGTGTCTTATGATAGGGCCAAATAATATGTTAGTTCGTTTGGCTAGCCAAACCAAATGGCTAGTCTATTAGAGATGCTATGCTCGTTGTGTTGTGATTGGTCGGCCACGAGTCTCTTGAGTCCCTATATGGAATTTTTGTTTTCTTATACTACTTTTGATACAGGAGTAATCTTTATAGGCTACACATGTACATATTTATTGCGATTGTAGCCTCTAATATTTACCAGGCACCTAATTAGGACGTGTTAGCCTACATGTGTGCACTGTCGTGGCTTGAACGTGGTGTGTTTGCATGGGTGTGATGTCCTTGGATATACCCCTCTCAAACAAAAAAAAAGGGTGTACTCAATCCTCTTCCTATATCCCCCTACTCAAAACTGTCTATGGTCCACACAGTTGGATTCGTGTGCGTACGATCGCACCGGATTGTTTTGACCACCCCCGATCCCATGCACACAACATGATAAATCCCGAAGCCAGATGCAGATCACAGTAGTAGTGCACCATCACCCAACCCATGAACCCAACACATCGCAACACCGTAG
>CM002486.1:1305461-1424004 GCA_000325765.3 Leersia perrieri | reverse complement strand
CTACGGTGTTGCGATGTGTTGGGTTCATGGGTTGGGTGATGGTGCACTACTACTGTGATCTGCATCTGGCTTCGGGATTTATCATGTTGTGTGCATGGGATCGGGGGTGGTCAAAACAATCCGGTGCGATCGTACGCACACGAATCCAACTGTGTGGACCATAGACAGTTTTGAGTAGGGGGATATAGGAAGAGGATTGAGTACACCCTTTTTTTTTGTTTGAGAGGGGTATATCCAAGGACATCACACCCATGCAAACACACCACGTTCAAGCCACGACAGTGCACACATGTAGGCTAACACGTCCTAATTAGGTGCCTGGTAAATATTAGAGGCTACAATCGCAATAAATATGTACATGTGTAGCCTATAAAGATTACTCCTGTATCAAAAGTAGTATAAGAAAACAAAAATTCCATATAGGGACTCAAGAGACTCGTGGCCGACCAATCACAACACAACGAGCATAGCATCTCTAATAGACTAGCCATTTGGTTTGGCTAGCCAAACGAACTAACATATTATTTGGCCCTATCATAAGACACGAAATAGCACAATTTTACCAGTCTATTACAGTACATAGCACGTACATCTATGCAATTTCTCGACTAGCTCGTTAGTTATAAGGCCAAATCGATCAGTTGCCTGAAAAAAGCCCAACCCACCAATAGCTTTTCAACGTCTATGATCGCTTTAAGATTTGTGCATCTAAACCCTAACTCTCCTCCCCTTTTCTTCTTTCTTTCACTCCGCGCCGCCGCCGATGTTATCTTTCTTCCTCCTTGTGCCACCACTAGAGTTGTCCCCTCCGTTGGCTTCCCTGCTTCATTAGCTCCGACGAGGCCCACCCATACAACCTCCCCTTCTCCTCCGAAACCGAGTCTTCGGCGGATCGTGCCGTGCGAAACACCACTATTGCCTCCTAACCACTATAGATTGACGCCCATGTCTTGCCACCCGCCCATTTTTGTTGCACACCGCTAATCTTCCACCTCCTCATCCATCCCTCTAAAAGCCACCTCACCGTCTTCTACCCCCTTCCACCACTTTCAAACCCGAAAACTTAATCCATCGTGTCGGTGTGTCGCTGGTGTCAAGGCTCACTTACGATGTCAATGGCTTCGTCAGTTAGTATGTCAACCCCCCCCCTCTCCTCTCTTTCTACCTCACACTATCTAGAGGTGGAATATGGTGGGCAAGCCATTGGATCAAGATCCAATGGTATTCATCAGTTGACTAAAATTTGGGGAAATTTTAGGCAACCGATGAATAGCAAAGCCACAAAACAAAACCTGCATATAGTTACTTACTCTTCTTGACAAGCATATACACTTATATGTTTGATTGATGCCAATATATAATTTTTGCAATTAATTTTGTACTACTATAGACAGGTGGACCATAAACTGGCCCATCTACCTTTAGGGGCTAAAAGTCACGTTAGCCCCCATCTACTGTTCATCATCCATCCAAACGGATCGAATTTCTCTACCATTTTTTCTTTAGGGGCTGAATCATTCGTTGGATGAAGGATGATTGGTGAATGAGGCTAAAGTCTTAAAGGTAGAGGAGCTGGTTCTGCGAGACGGTGTCTACCATGCCGTGCGAGAAGCCAATTGTTGGAGTGGAAGACGCAGCTACGCGTGAGCACTTGGCGCCGACAGCCTCTTTGCCGATCGATGGACAAGTCGGCCTCCATCGGCAAGGGCGCAATGGCAACCATGCATACCCCCTGGGCCCCATGTTTTCTAGCTCTAACCTTCACCGAGCTTCTAAATCATTTGTTCGGCCGCACCGCCGCTCACACCTCAGGCCTCACCGGAGGATGCATGTTCCATCGCTTCGGTATATACTCTAACTGGGCATCCTAGTATGGCTTCCTTCTCCTCCATGGAACTTCTTCTTTGTTGCTCCTGCTCTTCATCTGGGATGATTGTGGATTAATTAACATCCGGAGGATGGGCCATGGGCAGCTGCAGCATGATTGGATGGTAGGCGGTTATAGATTACGAGAGAGGCTAGATTGAACAATTGTAATTCTTAAATAGTAATGGATATTGCCATATTGTGCAACACCTTATATAGGTAGATTATAAAAGAGATGCTTCAGATTTTTGTGATGTTACTTTTGCTTTTATCATGGATGTATGTGTTGGCTAGTATATATGAGGCTATTGTTCAAGTTATACCAGCAAGATTTGACTGTAGTCTAGACATTAATTGAACAGATAGAAGGATTAGTTTATTATGAATTTCGATTAGAATTTCAGGACAAGAAGCATGACAACAAGCCTGATAAGTATGTCAAACAGTGGTCCGCAATTAAGCCAAATACTGGGGTCCCATACACAATTGATATAGGTTATGAGCGTTTTCTTGGACCAGAGGTTTATTCCAATTTCTATCTAGTAGTAGTTTCCGTGTTTTTTTTTTCTTGTATTGTTGCTACAATTGATATGATACCAATCATGCTTTTGAATTTGAACAAGCACCCTACACATGTAATAAAATTTTCACAGCTTTTGATATTATCATTGCCCCTAAAGCTTGTGTATGTATTGTAATTAGATAGAAATTTGCACAGAAAAATTCCATGATGACATGCATGCTATAAGGTAAGAATATGAAGGTCAGCTTCGCAAATGATATCCTTAGCTGTTTCTGCACCCATCTTTCTATCTATCATGTAGGTAGCGAGGGAGCCGAGTTCTAATGTATCAATCCATCAATAGAGTGTGTTGACAAGCAAATATCCAAGAAAACGATACCAACTTCACTTAATGGCCTTATTTGTATCAAAGTTAAGATTACTTGGTTTCCTTGTTATTTCCATTCCTTTTGTGTTGTACCCCCTCTTGTGCTTAGGCAGCTTCAACAGATCATTGATGTCCTGTCTGTTTATTTGATGTGTTACTCCACGTTATCTAATCATATGCGTAGTTGGAATGAACTGAAGATCAATATTATGATTGAACATGCACGATTAGTTGGAAGAGTAACTCTGTTCTTTAGGATATTCAGTAGTATTAAGGAAAGTCCGGGGGCATCAACAGAAAAAGGGCTAGTAAATAATTATGTGTCAAATGTATAAAAAATTGTATTGAACTGATAATACTTCCCCTAGGAGTCAGTTTAAATCTTCACCTTGAAACGACATAAGAAAAGGAGAAAAATATGAATTCTTTGTGTTGTTTTCTAACCTTCTACTGACACAATCTAGATGATCTTCAATCTGGAGATTTACTCTGCTGACTTCACTCCTCTACCTGAACTAATAGATAGCTGTGTTCAATCTGCACCAATTGATACAAGGAGAGCTTTGTATAAGGTTCTTACTTTGAACTCTGGGAACACATCACACATCTAAAGACAGGATGTAACATATTGATAGAATTTTTACTGTTCGCAGAATATAGTATTATCTGGTGGATCTACAATGTTTAAGTACTTCCACAAGAGACTTCAGAATGACATAAAGAAGATAGTAGATGAGCGTGTTGCCGCTACTAATGCCCGCCATCATGTGGAGGTGAAAGTAAGTACAGCGATGATTTGTTTTGGGTTCATACCGCAGTACTTGAATTATTTCACTTGTGTTTTATTGTCAACCTGGTGTATCAAGGGTCTTTGTTGACACTTATAAGTGTTTCATTGTACACCCTCCGTCCTAAAACAAATCAACTTCTGGCGATGAATCTGGACATACGCAATGTCCAGATTCATCCCCAGAAGTTGATTTGTTTTGGGACGGAGGTTGTATATTGTTTTGGTTTCACCCTGTTGAAGTCAACGTGGTAGCCCATACTATACAGAGTTATGCAGTTTGGTTCGGGGGTTCAGTAGCTGCATCTAATGCCGAATTTTATGCGGCACCTTCTGTTTCACAAGCTTGATACTTCATTCTGCAGATGCGATAGTATGTTATATTTAATACACAGGTAGTACGCGACAATAAAAATGCAAGACATGGTTCAAGTAAACGAAAACTATTTTACAGTCGAAGTTATGTACTGTATGCGTGTATAAATTGATACTGATGGAATCTAAGTGTTGTATGTTCTCTCTCAGAGTTGCCACACAAAGGAAGAATATAGCACGGAGCAAGCATCTGCCGGACCAGCACCGTTTTCAAAGGAATTTACTGAATTTTCCACCTGACCAAATATCAGTAGGAGTTCGATTAGGTTTCACCAAATAGAATGTAGTCAATTGATTCTTTTTGGCCCATCAAAAGAATCGTTGGGGGCCATCCTGATTAGATTGGTAGTAGCTCAGGTTGTTAGTTCTCTCTGTTCTGTACTCACATGCTGTGTATAGCCAGCAGCTCCGTTTCCATTTCGAGGTTCATATTTGTAGCCAGAAGTAAATCTTGAGCCGTTAGGCCTTTCCCCTTTCAACATACTCCAATTTGCACCAAATTTTACCACAAGTTTTGTTGTTTTACCCAGAATTACAGAAAGATTTATGAAAATGATGTTAATAAGAATTCAGGTTATGTATCGAACTTTCCAGGCGACAACTATGAGCTGGGAAATTTGTTCTGTGATGATCTTGAAGACTCGAACCATATGGCAATGAACCGCCTATTCGATTATTACCCATGAATGCGGAGTTAAACGTGTTGTTTCGAGAGCCGAAGGATTGCCGTTCACATTGTATGACAAATGCGCATATGCATAAATTTTGCAGTTAACTTCCATTTATAGTATAAATCATGTGGTTCATAACCCTAAAACTTGATATGCACAGCAAAAAGAGAAGCCCACAACACTTTACATGGACGAAGCTCGCTTTACCAGTCCTACACTATGTCCAGCGAAACTGATCGTCAACCTGTACAGCCTGCATTTCAGAGATCAATTGTTCCAAATTTCATGAACCGTTTTTCGTTTCTCATGGAAAAATTGGCATGGCATGGATTAGCTGCAAAAACAGAGTGTTCATCAGCAGGGAATCCTCAAGAGAGACCAACCTTATAGTTCTCAGATCCAGCATATGATTTAATCCTCAGAGAAGACCAGGCTTTCTATTCACCAGCACCAGATTCTACCAAGGTGGCCACAGGAACCTGATGTGTAATCCTCAATTCACCGTGTCGAGTTTTCCTAACCAAATTCAGATGTCTGAGATGGCATAACTCCATCATGGGAACCTGATGTAATCAAGGACTAATGTTTTGGCCGGGACCACAACGGTCTTGCTGAGCACAAAGAGTACAAGTGTCAATTCGAGCATCAAAATTGTATTTAGGAATGTCCGATCAACAATCCAGCCAAATATCGTGATGCCACCTGGGTTGCCTAGCAGATACAGCACTGCAATGTACACAAGAATAAAAAACATACCAATTAAACAGGACACAAAAAGTCATTATCTGTATATGTAATATTAAGTAAGGTATGCATCAAGTTCAGGTTATCACATTAAAGACAGATTAAGCAATGAAAACTACAATTGGAAGTTTTAGGTTACTAACCAAGTGATTCTCTTTTGTGGTATGAAGACATGTATGAAGCCAATTGAGCTGTGCCATGAGAACTGCCTTGTACTGAGCCACTCTCCAGAGACTCTAAATCACTTTCTGAAAAATCTCTCAAGAACATATGTGCTGGAAAAGGCATAAGGTTCCCAGAACTGTTTGGTGTGCTTGCATAAGTAGAATCGCTAGAACATGTTACTAAGGCATGCCATCGACTAGCTAGCGAGGCAATGTTTTGAGCTCTGTGAGAAATTTTAGCAGCTGCATGCAAACAAAGGACAAGCCCGACAACTTGAACAACTGAAGATACCTGCATCAGAGAAGAAATCTGTCTGTGGTCTTTCTTTTAAAAAAAACATAACTAGAAGGAAGCATCATGCAATTTTCATTCATACTCACAGCTATATCGCCACCATTGGTGAAGTTGATTGGTCCAGTATATGCCGTTGTCTTGAAAAGAATGGCAAACTGGCTTGCTGTAACAGAAAAGAAGAGCAGCAAAAGGAACATGCGGAACCTGTGACTGATTTTGGAGAGATTATAACGGAGCTGCAGGTGCTCTTTCAAATAGACCATAGGATCTGCATCTTGTTCTAGAAGTTTGCCGTAGTCATCGAAGTGAATAACTTGTAGGTTGCAAACCAAGTTGAAGAGCATGCAGGAGGATAATATAATTGTGGTCAAATACATCCATGACATGATGGAGGCAAACAGTACAGCACAAGACCGCCAAGCCGACTCTTGGAAGATATGGGCGAAACGGAACATTTCTCTGGTCACCTTCACAACAAAGCATGGCAATATCCACCACAAAATTATGCGGAAGAAATCCTGTCATACCGAATTAAACACATGTCAATATGGCAAACCCAAACTCTACATATCAAATAATTAATGCATGACTATTACCATCATAAACATGAAATTTTGTAATTCTAACCTCCACTAGAAAAAATAAGGCATAAAACATTGCACAAATGGCAATGGCAATTCAGCCAGACCAAAGTAGGATACAGCTCATTTTTATTTTTAATTTGTCTTCTCTTCCAAAAAAAGGAAAAGGGAACAGAAATCAGAGTGTGTGCATTTCCTGACCAGACATTGCATATTGATAACAAATCAAGCCTGGCTTTATGCTTCAATTATTCCCTCCATTAGAAATGGTAAAGAAATTGCTGAAGAACTGCCAGTGGGTCTTCCAGAGCACAAATCTTTGATCAGCCCCTAATGACACATCTTGATGTTTAAAAAAACACAAACAAGCTTTGTCGGCACAGACATAAAAAGTCACCAGCCCATGCGTATGACATCCACTCACATGGGGACACAAGCAGAAGTAAGCACATGCAAATGCATATATTACTGAAAGAATCAATCACCACAACAATTCAGCCTTCACTGAAGACAAACCTACGAATCCAAAGAGCTACCAGAATAAAAAATGAAACATCAAAAAGGAGATTTCTCAATTATCAACCTCTAGTTGCAAGCACAAGCTTATTATAGTCACACTCAAAATCCTCCAAATTTCCTTCTAACTTGCACAATGCTAAACAATCAGCACATCAGATTCCACCTGAGTCAGACAGGTTGCTCCTTCCAATGCACAGGTTGAGCTTAATTTGGACCAAAAAAATGACATCCAGTCGGAGTGCAATTACAGTATCTTCTAGTGGAGTGGTAATCCGGGAAACTGGCCCCAACCAATTTAGCAACTACTACAGTACTACTCTCTAATCACTACCATCATCCATAACTAAAAAAATTCACTAATCACTATATCGAATAGCATCGATTGAATTTCAATGGCATGGTGAATTTCAGTGTAAGCCAAAAACCACATCGATTCGAAGGCGGCGAGCGAGATAATCACCTTGATCTTAGCGACGTACTCCTTCTGGAAGCGGATCCGCATCCCGAGCTCCGGGTCGACGAAGAGGAACTTGCGGAGTCCGTACATGGCCATCTTCCTCGACACGCACCCGAGCGCGACGGCCGCGGCGGCCGCCTGCGACATCAGCACGCAGACCTCGAACACCTCCACCTCGAACTCGTCGCAGCTCCCCATCCCCATCCGCCGCCCGCGGCACGGGGACATCACCACCGCCACCGCCGGCAGCGCGACGCCCAGCACGGCCAGCGCCGACGCCGCCCCTGCCTTCCCGAGCGGGCTCGACGCCGCTAGCCCCGCCGCCGTCAGGAACGCCTCCAGCTTCCGCAGCCACCTCGCCAGCGGCGCCGCATCCGCCCCCGCCGGATGCAGCAGAGGCGCGGAGATGGCGATCGCCGTGTTGTGGTTCTCCGAAGGAGCAGGGGGAACTCCTCGAGGAGGCAGAATTGGAGGTGGTGGTGGTGGTGGCGGCGGCGGCGGCGGAGCTCCGGCGAGGCGGTTGCTGGGAGCCATGGAAGGGGATTCGCCGGAGGGGCAAAATGGTAAATATTGGTGAGTGAGTAGGCGGAGACGAAGAGCGGGTGCTATTTATTCTAGCGACTTCACTGGCCAACGTTAGGTGGAGCCCGCTTGTCAGTGGGCCCGGGGTAGAGTGCGCGGCGCGCAAAGGGATCGCGTGCTGTTGCTCGTGACGGACAGGGAAGGGAAGGGGACACGTGGCGCGATCTGATCGGTTCGATGGTGACGTGGCCGGTTCGAGTGGAAGGGGTTACGTGCGAGGGATGCCAGAAGGATCCGCATGGCTTGTAAAGTGAAAGACTGAAAGCAAAGTTGAATTGAAATTTAAAATTTGAGTAATACAGTATCGTTTTCAAATTTGGGGAGGAGAGGACATTTGCATTTCTAAAGGTTGCTCAAACATAGGTTCATTTCTAGTAGTTGATCATTTTTTCCAATAAAATATGAAAGAATGGAACAGTTAATTATTAAATAAAATTCAGAGGCTGAGAAATTTATTCTATTGTTAAAAGAAAGGGGAATATGTGGTTGCTTTTTCTCGTTTGCTGGATTTATGTCAGGCCATACAAACAACCTCAGCTCATAATTTAAGCCACGATATGAATTTTGTGCTAAAAACATGACCGCTGAGAGATTGGGGACTGTAAGGAAACTCTAGAGCAACAAAAGATAAACAGAGTTCTTAAAAAAACAGATAAACAGTAGTTACTACTCGTAACTACTCCAACTAACTAGCAGCTGTGGCAATTACTACGCGACCTCTAGATAAAATTTGGAGAACTACTCGAGGTGCTGTAGCTCGTGACAATCTCTGAAGCACTTTTGTTTTTGTCCTGATCCCAGTCATCACTTTTTCCATGACATGTTTTAGAGCCACTGAATCACTGATCCAACCTATCTAGAGAGAGAGAGAGAGAGAGAGAGAGAGAGACTGGCCTAATGCTAATCCTCGTATATCCATAGAGAAACGGAAGCGAATTAGCACATCCCCATCAACACAAATCTCCTGGTTGGTTGTTTTTCTCCTGTGGCGGGGAAAAAAGGAGCAGCACATCCAGGCAAACGGAAATAGTCCAGGAGACCAGGAATTCATTAACGATAAGGCTATATAATTATGATGTAGTAGTAACTTCGAAGCCATGATTAGTATAAAGTTTTCATAGTACAACAGCACGAATGGCTCCCGCCTATTCCAACATTTCTAATTATTAGTTTCTTTTAGTTACAACAACTAGATTTTGTTAATTGGAACCAAAATTAATTTTGACCAAACTTAGAATCATACGATGATGTGAGCCTTCACAAATAAATTGGGATGCATGGATTTGAGGTGGTTGCTGGTGACCGTACATGCAACTTGCCGAGCGGCGACAACGACAGCAAGCTCATCGCCGGCCGTCCATCCTCCACCGCCTGACCGGGAGCTCACGGCGAAGATGGGTGTAATTAATCTTACTAAATAAGATGATAAGACCAAGTCAGCAACATGAGGTGATGATCAGTCATTGATAATTGTGACAGGTCCCCGTCAATGCCGGCAAAGTTTAATCTATAGTACAAAGGAGGAAGAAAAATGTCCGAGTCACAATCACCCAGCAGAGTGTCATCAGTCATCACCCAACAGCTGGTCATGATCTGCACCAGAAGAGGAGAAATCTATGATGAATTATTATTATTACGGGTGCAATAATTCTTGCGCAAGAAATAATTCTTTTCTTGAGATCAACTCAACAAGGCAAATGGGAAGAAAACAGGGAGAAATTAGCTGGTATTGGAATTAAAATGGTGGAGGCTATTTCAGTTTCTAATAAAAATGCAAATAATTGCACCGATGCTATCATGATTAGTTAAATAAACAAAACAAGTTGAACTCAACGTGGACTCCTCCTGTACATGAAAAGTATACAGTAGAAGAAGAAAAGGTAGACATAAATAGATTGAAGCATAGTCATGATGAATAATTGAAGCCTATCTGCTACAGGCAATGAAACTTGAAAAAAAAGGTTACTAAATCAACTACAACTCACATAAACAGAATATTCGTCCAAAGCAACATAGGAAGATAGGAATATTGGCACAGAGTGGCTCAAGTTTCAGTCATTAGCCCCTTGAGTTGAAGCCAGTTAGCATACCAAATCGTCAAAGGTGAACACAGCTATACAACAAGACAAAAATAGTCACTACATGGGTAAACCTGGTGCTTATAGCTTAACAGAATGACATAGAGGACAACGACAATTCAATCTGTTTTATGCCATCGTCTTCATTAGAATGATGTTAAAAAAGATTGATATTTGGTTGGAGCAATTAAATATTGTTATAGAAGTTCATTTGGGTTGTTCAGAGATATGCCTAGATTCTGGAATTCAGATTCCAAACGTGAGAATGAAAACAAGCAGGTAGACAGCATGAAAAACAGGGCACAAGTTATCATTCAGAACACAAACAGACAGCATCAAGATCAGGAGAAATGTCAACATTCAGAACACGCAACAGAACCCTCAGTTACAACTACATAGAAGGTAGTATGTACAATAACTACGATCCAGGTACAAGCAAAAAGGTACCTGACATAAGCCACTGAACAGCAGCAATAAGATTGTGTAACTATTCTGGCAATTTATAAGAACACAAACAGGAAATTTTGCTTGCATATGTGGATGCAAAAAATACACTTACATAGACAACATTGGCCCTAAGAAATTAAGGATCAGAAGGCATGATATCACACAAAATACAAGAAAAAAAACAGCTGAAGGGCCTATCTGCTACGGGCAATGAAACTTGAAAAGAAAATGGTTACTAAATCAACTACGAACAGAATATTGGTCCAAAGCAACATTGGAAGAAAGGAATGTTGGCGCAGAATGGATCAAGTTTCAGTCATTAGCCCCTTGAGTTGAACCAAATCGTCAAAGGTGAACACAGCCATACAACAAGATAAAATGGTCGCTGCATAGGTAAATCTTATGCTTATAGCTTAACAGAATGACATAGCATGGACAACGACAATTCATTTTGTTTTATGCCATCATCTTCCTTCCGTAGAATGATGTTAAATTTTGTTATAGAAGTTCATTGGGTTGTCTGGAGAGTGGAGATATGCCTAGATTCTAGAATTCAGATTCCAAACGTGAGAATGAAAACAAGGAGGTAGACAGCATGAAAAAAAGGGCACAAGCTATCATTCAGAACACAAACAGACAGCATCAAAATCAGGAGAAATGTTAACATTCAGAACGCTCCACAGAAGCATATGTACAGAGTACAGTGACTACGATCCATGGTACAAGCAAAAAGGTAATTATCTGACATAAGCCAGTGAGTACCAACAAGAAGATTGTATTTATATTCTGGCAATTTATAAGAAAAGAGTTAAGAAATTCAGGTTGCAAATGTGGATGCAAAACATAAAGTTATACAGACAAACATTGACCCTAAAAAATTAAGAATCAGAAGGCAATTTACCACACAAAATACAAGGGAAAAAAATAGCAGCTGGAGGGCCTATCAGTTAGAAAAGAGGAACAGACACTGACCTCTAATCTACAGAAATAGCCACTAAAATTTTCCACATCAAATGTGTAGTTTTGTTCTCCAAGTGCAACCAACAACTTTCTTGGGAGCAGGATTATCAGGCCCCCTATCTCGCTGCCCAGAAGTGAAATAGAGCCAACCATCCCAGTAACCAGCTAGGGCCGTCTTGATTCGGAAAGGCATGCGGCCAATGACTAACCATGTCTGAGAAAAAGAGCATACAAATGTTAACCTGCTTAGTCGTATAATTATAGTTGGGAGAAAATAACTGTGAATGTTGCATAATAACTAGCATACCAGTGTGTCCAAATCAAACCGGAAGACTTCACCAACAAGAATCATCTTATTGGTAATAGGATGCTTTTCTGTAGTTCCACCAACAATTACTATGGAGTTATTTACGACAACCCATGCACACTCTATGTGGGAGTTTGGCTTTGGCATTGGAGACAGCTGCTTCCATTTATTGCCATCATCTAGCATATAAACATCACCATACACAACCTGCAAAAATGCACATTGTGTTTCTAACTAAGTCAATCTATATATGACTGTTTAACAGAAAGCACATAAAAATTAAAACGAAAATCAAGACTAATCACTAGAATACTTATATGGAAGTGCATGCTACTTTTTAAAAACGAATGCACTGACTGGGTGTAACTACTCTTGCTGTTCTTTAGAGTTTGCTAAAAGTATCATAGATTAATGAGTTTTATGCTGTAAGATATTAATATCCCTACGTGGCCAAGGCAAATTGTAGGTGTTATATCTTATATAGTTATATCTTGATAATAAGCAAATAAACACCAGGTGCTGGTAAGTAAAGCATGCATACCTCATGCCTTCGTACACATTTAAATATTGGTGAGCCTGGTTTTGCCATGAAGTCTCCCTCTTGACCACCAATGACAAAGAGTTTATCATTAGCAACAACACAAGCCCTGTCAAAAGTTAAGACAAAAAATGAAGTACTGTCAACAAAAGCTTTATTCTAGTCAGTTGTGTGTGTTCTCATTTATGAAATCTGCACATCAATTAGCAATGGTTTAAATGGTACACTCGCAACAAATCCAGATGTACAAACCTATGAGGTCCACCGCGGGGTATGGGTATCTCAGTTCGCCACTCATTCTCCAGTGCTTTTCCATCCTTGACAGCTAGGCTCCAATGCTCCAATCCAGGTTCATGGCGGTCTTCTTTTCCACCACCCATCACATGAAGCCGTCCACGCCAAAGTTGAGTAGCGGGTGCATACCTAAAGGATGCTACAACATAAGCTTGTTCTGCCTGTCTATCTGATTGTATATGGCGTAATACCATTAGAATTGCTAGGTTGAATCTATGTGACTATTAGCAATAGTCAATAATAATGATATGTGGGGGATTTGTCCCATGAACTTATGCGTATTTTCTATTTTGGAAAAAAAAAATTAATGGTTGTGTATGGCAGAAGCCAGAGATGTAAACCATTTCCATTATCTAAAAAAAAAGATCAAGACATAGCTTTAGTACATCTTAAAATCATAGCAGAACTAGCAGCCTTTCCTCACATCAACAAATTCTATTGGACTCACATTGTTCCCTAATGTTGATCACTGATCAATACTAGTATAAGGTTGATCACTAATGCAATAATAGAAGTCTAAAATCAACAACCTAAGTACCTCAACTGCTTAAGCGATAGCAGCACAAGGATTAAAGATAACACAGCAACAGACGTAACATAAGCACAATGGTAAATGATGATAGACTCCACAGAGCATACCTAGGTACTGGCAAAGGGGGCAGCTCATGCCACTCTTTCGTCACTGTGTCGACAACAAAGTTACGGTTTATAGGAGACCGGCACTGCGGACCGAATTGCCCGGTGAGCGCATAAATGTACCTCCCATCTGTTGCAATTCCCAAATGTGAATTTGCCATCTCCTTGGGCATATCAAACCTCTCAACCCATTTGTTCGAACTAAAATTGTACACATCCACATGAGAATGGACCTGCAATGAGATGAACACAAGCAACACAAATCAGTAAGACAGAACACCTTCTTCAAAAGGAGTATGAAACTGTAATAAGAGCGGGTTTCTGATTCTCACATGGTCGAGGTTCTCGTACCCAGCGAAGACGTAGAGACGGTCGCCGATCTGGACGGAGTAGCCGTCGAGGCGGGGCACGGGCGCCGCCGCCATCTCCTCCCAGTCCCACCGCGGCGCCGGAATGTCGGCGTACGTCGCATTCAGATACCCCTCCTCCCCCGGCTCCGGCTTCCTCCTCTTCACCTTCACCTGCATCGGCTACGAAAGTTAGCTCAGCTCGATCGGGAGGGCGCGGCATTGGGCGGAGTCGAAATCGAGCGCTTGCTTAATGCTTACCTTCATGGAAGCAGAGGCGATGCGGCGAACGGAAGTGGTGGAGGAGGAGGATGACCAGAGGAAGTCGGCAACGAGGGCGACGGCGAGGAGGAGGGCGAGGGCGAGCGGGACGGCGAGGCGAGGGGGAAGTGGCTTGGGGGCGGCCATGGCGGATGGGGAAGGAGAGGCGCCGACATTGTTGGGATTTTGGGGAGATAAGGTGGGCGGCGGGAGGCGATTTTGTGGGGGGAAACGGTGGGCGGCCGCCGCCGGAGTTGGGCGGCGGGCGGTTTCGGTTAGCTGTCGCCGGCGCCGGTGGAAATGGATGAATTCTTTTTTTTTTTTTGAACTGGAAAATGGAGGAATTCTGGTGCACACAGCTGTAGTCTAGCTGAGGTCTTAGGTGATTTTGGGCTTTTGGTGGAATTGGCCCAGTAGTCTGTACAAATTGGGCTAGAGAAATGTTGGGCTTATATGGGCCATTGTGAACTCAACCTGGGTGGCTTCTTGGCGGTTTTTAGTGGGCCTTGGTTTCTGCAGGAGGGGTGGTGTATTTATCAAATTTAAATTTAAAAACGGTTTTGGTAGGAAATGGCGCCATGTTTTTTGTTGATTCCAGTCACTTTTTCTCGTTATGTAATCTCTGTCTTTCCTATCAACTCCTTTAGGTTTCAGCGTCTTTTAAGGACTTAAGTAGATAATCAACATGAATGTCCTGGTTGTCCCAACAGCGAGTATACTAAAAAAAAATGATGCGAGAGGAGGGGAGGTCATCATCATCGCTTGTAGCCTACTTCCTCCGTTCCAAAATAAACACATTCCTGGCTATGTATGGTCCATACATAACTCAGAATGTGTTTATTTGGGACGGAAGAAGTAGTATGATAGTACCCCTATTCAACCTCCTACTGCTTGGTCTCCCTGCCTTGCCTCCACCTGGGGGGTGCATTGTCGATCGCTGCCTCTCTCTTGCTTGCTAGGGGTGTGGTGTGGTGGGGAGTTTTGGCCACTGATGCCGGGGGAGAGAGAGGAGAGAGGAAAAATGTTTATTAGTATTTTTTTACTGATTGAAGTGTCTCATAATTTTAAAAGGTTTTTCCTGAGTAGGTGCCACGATAATGAAACTGCTTAGCCATACTGCTTTGGTACGTATTTGAACGGTATTCACTAATTCGAGGTCCAATATTTTTAGTATTAGTGTGGAGGGATGATTTTGGAACTCACTTTAAACATGAAGGACCTAAATTGAACTTGTTCCTTTTGTGAATTAACCCTCCCCAAATGGTGTCAACCTCAAATTCTGGTGTTACCGAATTTTATTATGGTATATATATTGAGGTTTGTTTAGTTTGAAGTTTTTTTATATTAAATTTTGGTGTAGTTTCTAATATTGAAACTTTGGTAGGGTAGTGATGGTTGATAATTTTGCATCTCTGTTTTTATTTTTATAATCATGCATGTATGTTTTTTTTTTGCCTTACTAAAATTTAGTAGTAGGGTTGAGACGTTGAGTCTCGCAACAAACCAGACCGGAACTTATATCTTGATTGTCCGATCTGGCGATATGCAGTGAGGTCGCAAATAAACTTCCATAGCAAAGTGTGCCACGAATAATCTATAGTGCAGGGTTATATATTGATTTTTTTAGAAAATAGTTTTTTAAAAAAGGTATTTGTTTTAAAGAAGAGAGTTATATAATGATATGGTTAAATGAGCTACAGAAGAGGATTAGCGTTAGACACGAAATGATATGAAATTGTGTGGTCTGCATTTACCACAGGTGTGACATGTCAAAGTGTCATGCCGTGTTAATTACTTACTCCCATGAAGAACATATATTATTATCTTACACTAGCAAAGACAAGATAAGAACAGTAGGTAAAGATCACAGAGATGTCTTACACTAGCAGAGACAAGATAAGTACAGTAGATAAAGATTACACTTGCCAAGCACCTCCAAACATCTCTATTCGTACTGATAAAAGTGAACTGCATGCCCTCATATGGCTCATCCGATCAACACTAGAAGATCAATCTGCATGTGTCAATGTGTCATGATCACACAGAACACAGGTTTGGTAGGACTATTGGATAACGCTGATCACACAGTCAATTATTCAAAGAAATCGAGCAGCGAATTCCCATACGTATGTACCCAGCGAATAAATATCCCTCATGTAACTAACTAATCAACAGCATATATACACACATCAGAGCAAGGCAGCAAATTCCTTATTCAGCACAATTCCTGAATCTCTACATTTTTCAGAAAAAGTGCTTCATCGACCACAACTATATTAAAGTTGACCCTCATGTGCATGCATAGAACAGTCTTCTGGCTAGCACTTAGCATGGATAACTAATTACCATGCAGTCAACATGATGATTTAATTAGTTAGTACGGTATTAGTGCTAATTAATTTTGTTCTGAAGAGATGGCATATTCCTCATACCCATTCTCGTAGCTTTTAAGCAACACGCACGCAAGATGTGGATGGAATCTCCCTTTTCCTTTTGCTTTTCTTTCATCTTTTTCCTGCAAGTTGAGATGAGCTAAGCTCGATCGATCATGCGAATTCACGAGATCTACGAGAAGAAAATCTTGGCAAACATGATGGAATCTGCCCTCTACCGCCCTTCGCCGATGAAGAAGACGTATGCATCTCAAGTGAAGTTTCCTCTTGAGCACACCAGATTCGGAAGCGAATAGCTTAGCACTTGATTATACTTGAGACTTAAGAGAAACTTAGTTTGGGAGAAGTTTAAGGATTCTTTTCTTAGTCAGGCAAGCACAATTCCCACAAGAGGTCGGTGCTTGCTCAAAGCAACTTAGCTGTTGTGACCTGTGAAGATGTGTATATATCTTCCTTCAGGTGTGCTCTACTCGTTTGCTTTGGCCTTTGGTACTTGTCCCTGAGACTTGAGACAGCTGCCCAGTAGATGGGGCACTATGTATCCACACTTTCAAGTGATTCAAGGGGGAATGAAAAATATATTAAGCATGCACTTAGCATGGTTATCAGTTCTAATTATACAATCAATATGAGTTTCAGTAGTCTCACTCTTGCAGCAATATCATTCAAGTAAAAAAAACATGAGAATAAGAATTATTCATTTTGGTTTCAGATAGTTTTCGGTGCTTAAGTAGTGTATTTCCACCAATCCACCCCCAGAATGAATCATATACTAAAGTTCCGTTCTTCTGATTCTCAGCCAAATGATAATTAAGACCATCTGATCACCTTGACCCAAAAAAGTTGTAAGCTTTTGAAAAAAAAAAACGGCGATGCATTAGAGATCAGATAGCTGAGTGAAAATGATATTTTGGTAACAGTAATTTCTCCATGAAAAAAAAATACTTCCTTACTCATAATTTTAATAATTTTTTCTGTACATGTGACGAAAATGCAATTTTCAGACGAGTGAAGGTTATGTCATTGTCTTAAAAAAAACAACTAAGATAAGGACACAGGGGATAGCTATATGATCTAATGACCACTGAAAATCAGTACAGTACAGTGATACTAATCCTGATCTCTCATGCACAAACCCCAGCAGGTGAGAAAACTGGAAAAAAAAAAAAGGCAATAGCAGTAAAGGCAGAGGCAAGCAAAGCGAGAAGCGAAGCCAGGTTGGATGGCGGGAGGGAGCCAACTGCCATTCCCACACCAACCAACCAAAATACAAAAGATGGATCCATCGCAGTCAACCACATAGCGTGAGTCTTACCCGCCAAAACGCCGAAAGCCAATCCCCTCTTCCTCCTCCTCACTCCACCGCTATAAAGCTCGCCTCTTCCCCTCCCATGGCGTCTCCTACTCCCACCACACACACACACCCACACGCTGATCTGAGAGAAATAGTTAAGTAGCTAGCTCGAATCATAGCATAGCATGTCTTGCTTTGGCATGGCGAGAAGCAGCAGTAGCAACGGGTGGCCGATGTCGCCGGCGGCGAGGTCGACCTCGAGGAGGACGAGGGGATCAAATTCGAAGCCATGGCGGTGGTGGCGGAAGTGCGCCGGCCTCGCCGCGGCGATCGGCTCCAAGATCCGCCTCCGCGCCGTCCGGTGGCCTCGCCAGGGCGATTCACGCCGCCGGCGACACGCGTCGTCGTCGACGGCAACGACGACACAAAACGGGTGGTGCCATCACCGGAGCTTCGCGCCCGTCTACGTCGACGAGCTCTACACCCATCCCAAATCCCACCACGTCGCCGTCCACGCCACGCCGCCGCCGCCGCAGCAGCCAATCACCGGCAACGACGCCGGCAAGGTGGCATCTCGCCGCCGCAACGCCGCCGCCATCGATGCCGGAGCCAAGAACGCCGGCGAGAGCGGCAAGGCGCCGCGCAAGAAAGCCACGACGGCGACGGCGACGGCGGCGAGCAACGGCGGCAAGATGCGAGGTGGGGTGAGGAGATTGGTGATGAGTCCGATGAGGGGAGGAGGGGTTTGTGGGATGGGAGAAGTGGATGTGAGAGCGGAGATGTTCATAAGGAAATTCAGGGAGGAGATGAGGCTTCAGAGCCAGAAATCGGCGGAGGAATTCCACGCCATGCTCGCAAGAGGCCTATGACACACAAACACCATGATTTATCTTATGGATTGTCATAAATCATTGATAGATAGTAGTGTAGTACTGGTTTGGTTTGGAGCTTGGAAGGATTTAGGAGGCTTAGGTGTGGTTTAAGATTGTTAAGTTTGAGTTTGGAGTCCTTTATTGTTGTAAATAAGTAGTTTTATATAGGATTGTTGCATTCATTTGTTGCTTGGAGATGTATATTGCTTGGTGTTTATCACAATTTACAAGGAAAAAGAAAATGAGGAGAAAATGTTTATAATACTTTCCGGCTTGTATTGATAACATACTTTTCTGCCGGTTCTAATTAGCCAACTAAATTATCTGATTTACTTTCTCCTGTTCTAATTACGCTTCGACGCCCCTATATACTTCATAGGAAAAAGAATCTCCATAAATATACTTTATTGTGGAAAAAGAAGGGAAACTGGCATGAATAACCACGAGCATCCGGTCGCATGAGAAAGTGACTAAATCATGTATTCTCTATGAAAGTATAGAAAGTGATAACTGTGTCTGAAACTCTAAATCACGGCACTCACTCCATCCAACAATATAAGCAGTTAAGGAGAGATGCAACACATTCCCGTTTATTATAAGCAGTTAAGGAGAGATGCAACACATTCCCGTTTAATAAATCTAGACAGAACATCTATCCGGATTTGTTTCATTGTACTGGGATGTCACATCCCACTCCAAATGGATGGAGGGAGCAGTTCATAACATCAGCAGCTCAAATAAGCGTAGGCAACTCCTTTCTTTTCCATATCATCATATAAAGAGCGATCATCAATACAAACAAAACCATCCAGACAAGAGATGGTAACATCACCTGGAAGAGAAGTATAGAGCTCTTAGCTCTACATTATCACTCCAGTTAGAAAAATACATAGCCATAACACATTACACAAATAATTCTGCAAGGCAGAATGTTGTGCTCGTATATGGAGCACACAAGGCCTAATGGAGGAAGTCCTTCATAGGATCATCATGGTGAATCCTCTTCATTCGATAAGCTTCCATGTCCTCAGCAGTAACCTCGTCATTCCATTTCACATTGTACTTCCTCTTCCTTTCATCCATCTCCTCCTTCCTCCTTGCACCCTCCTACAGAAAAATAGAACTGTCAGCATCTACATCGATAAATATATTGACAAAAGAACGAAACAGATGATATCAGATGAAAGGTGCTAACCTTCTTTAGGGCTTCATCAAGAAGCTTCTTGTCAAGAACAAGATCATCAGGCACATCAGTTCCCCAAGTGGCCAGTCGTTTTTCTTCTTGTCGTACAGGCTCATCTGCATGGGTAATTTCAGGTTAACTGAAGTTCATGGCCATGGTACTCACACATGGCTAATGTAATAGGATCACACTTAAGCTACTTTCTATGGAAAGAATTTCAGCTGCACGTTTCAAATTATCCACACAAAACATCATTAAACAAGATAAACATGAAGCAACTGACACCTGAGGCCTCAAGTATCATAAATACGACAACTTTCAGATTTTTGCTTAAAAAAAGAAACAGGGAATACTTTTCCGATCACACATTGATAGCTATGCGACCCACACTGAAGTGTGAGCTAAGTAGTTAACATGTAGTGCAGGTTTGTCACAGAATGAGGGAAATGAAACATGAATTGCCTGATGATTCAGACAGCATAATGACCTTTTTCTTTCAATAAGACATGTTTTATCCCACATACACTAAGCTGGCAATATTAACACTAAATCATGTGCAGTGTAAATCGTTCAGACATACAGAAAGCTAAAATTTTTCTCAACAGCATACCTTCTGCAGCCTCCTTGCGGGCCATATTTGCCTTCATCAAATCTGCTGATGCTTCGGCGGCCTCAATTCCAGCCAAACCAGTGCAGTAGCTGTTTCGGATAGTCTGCTTGCAGCATTTGTAGCCCCACTGATGATCTTTCCACCATGAGCCCCATACTGACGTATGGTTATTAATGAAAACATCTTCTTCATATTTGCTCTTGGGAAGGGCTACATCCTGTATGAAATAATTTTTGAGAATTAATTAGCTCTCAATACATGCAAACAACAAGACATGATGTGAGCAACTGAACTGAAACGGTGAACAGACAACATAAAGCACATAAGCAAAGAACTGGCTGATAAACCTACTGAAAAGTAATGACTAAGAAATGGATAGTAGCTATAGGAAAGATCGGCACAAGTGCTCCACAAAACCTACACTCATGTGCTTTTCCACATTTCTTAAGTTTATTAGAACTTCGAAGTTAAGAGATTGACATAGTTGTTTTCTTGCAGTTGTACCAAATGGCCTCTATGACTTACAAGTGTGCTTAGAACAAAACTTAAGCGACTATGGCATATTTGGATCTCAGGCTAGAGTACTCTTACCCTTGCTTAGCGAGACTTATTGTTTGGTAGAAAGACAAAAAATACTAGCTTTACTAGGTACTGAAGCGGTTTGGGCAAGAGCAAAATCGACTCTCCTCTGACGGCAAGAAGCAAAGCTGCCGTAAATCCTACTACCAGTCTCCCTTTTTCAGCCAAAAACTGCTCCTACAAGGAACAGAACCAAACAGAAGACCTTGCTCTCATGAGCATAGCCCACCTGAGCTAGTACCCTCTTGCCTAGCTAAGCAAGCTGAGTTAAGGAACCAAACACCCCCTAGTTTGCTAGCTAGAGTGAGCTCATCATCTGATGCACCATACTAGTTAGCTAAACTACTTTCCACACAGATTATTATGTAATAAAGCAGCACATCTCATATGGTGAAATTCCTAACCTAGAGTGTAGATTCTGGAGTGACAGGTCATGGAAAGTGATTTTCAAAGGAAGAACTTGCGAAGAACAAAAAAAAAATGAAATTGAAGCATAACAGAAGATTAAGCTGAAATCACTACATCCTAGGAAGGAGTAACTATTGAGCAAGAAACTATTAAAAGCATAACTGACATCAATGAGAATTGTATACCAACCTGTCCTTTGATTATTCGACCAGTTCGATCATATTCAATCTCTCTTTCACTTTGTCCAAGAAGAAGCTCCCGAGGAATTGGTTCTTCAGATGCAGCATTTCCATATTTCTCCATAATTTTGTCCTTGTTTTCAGATTTCAATTTCTCCTTCTTGATCTTAAAACTCTTGAATAGAAGTTCAGCTTGAGATGGGGCAGCTTGCATATGAATATCCTGCCCCTTATCAAAAGCTTCCCATGCATGGATGTTGAGTTGCTTGAACTCCAGAGCTTGTCCACTAAGTCGATTTTGGTTATCACCCTGTGACATAACAGCACGTCAGAGTACTGAACTTAAATAGCCTTTGCAAGATAAGAATTCAATATGGGCCATGATACAGTGTAAAGCATTTAACTTTATGCTGTATCCCACTTACCACGTAGAATTTATCGTTAGGGTCTGCATCTGGCAAAGGATCTTCACGCATGGAGCGGGTTTTTGGATCATAGTATGCAGAGTTCACATCAAGGTTCAGAAGATACTTTGCAGTGTCTTCCCTAATACGCAAATTCCTCACAGTTCCAGTGCTTCCACCACCTGTTGTACGGACACGCTTCTCTACCTTAGCAAAATCCATCTGGGCACTCTCATCAACTTTAGCCTCATCTATCTTCAGGCCATCTTCTTCATCCTCCTCTTCACTAGCCACATTTTCACCACCCTCCTCGCCATCCTTCTCCTCAAGTTTCTTGAGCTGTTGCTCTTTCAAATACTTTTTCCTAGCCTCTTCTCTAGCTTCATAGTCAGCAATAACACGAGTGTACGTCGATGGGTCATAACCATTCCACCGATCACGCTTTCCATCATAATCTAGTTCAAATGACTCCACCTTTTCATCTGGTGCTATATTGATATTAGTCCATTTAGCTCCCACATTTCGAGGCCGCTCCATGCATGATTTCTTGTCATGAGTCATGGCTCCACAGCTGGAACAAAAAAGAGAATTATCCATAAGACAAGCTGGACTTTGCAGGGTAAAGAAAAAATTAACAAGGTAAAAATAACATATAAGTAACATTATGTTTACTCTGAAAGGCGCTAAGGAATGAAAACAACATTTACCAACATTCTGAACAAGACAAGCACAATTCTGCTTATTGATACATCGAATGGATGTCTAAAAATTTATCACTAATTTTGGTTTAGAGCAAACATCATGATGAAATGAGCCCACACTTACTTCTCACAAGCTCCTTTCCTGTACTTGTTAGCCTGGAAAAGCTTAGCACCCCTATCATACCACGACTTGGTGTAGTTCGGATCCGACTTCCAATTCCGTTGATGCTTCAAACTCTGAAACCCATCAAACCAACATTTGTCAGAACTTCTACCAACCAAAAATCTTTTTAGTCGTACAAAGTAAAAGCTTTTCGTTAGAACAAACTGCAACTTACCGGCTTATCAGCATTAAGATACCATGGAGCCGAGGACATATACTGGGGGATATGGGGATTGATCTCCTTTCCATCCTCGTCGACCTCGGCAGGCGCAAGCCCTGCCTTCCTCGCCTCCTCGAGCTCGAGCTGCTTCCGGTGATCCTCTCTAGACTTAAACGACACTGCGGCAAATGAAAACAATCACAGCAATAAGAGAATCGCCCACGTAAATTTCCCGCACCAACCAATCAGAGCAGCCCGGATCCCCAAATCAGGCACCAAAGCAAACTACAGATATCCATACGAAATCAAAATTCCCGTCTAACCGAAGCAGAATCACCCGTGGAACAACACCATAGATCGATAACCAGACTAGGGTTCACCGGATCGAATTCACGCGGCTTTTGCAACCTAGGGTTAGGGTTACGGGGATGCAGAGATGGACTCACCTGAAGCGGTGGCCATGGCGGCGCTCCTCTTCTCCTAGCGCCTCCCCTCTGTCCGAGTAGTACGGATCTCCGGAGCACGACGCGGCGGCGAACGGCGGCGGCGGCGAGAGAAGTCGACGGCGATGAGGGGAAAAGCGAGAGCGAGAGGATGACGACGAAACGAACTAGGAGACCTTTTCTTTTCTCCTCGCGTAGACATACATATGTGGGCCCCACATGGCAGCGGCCGAAACGGTTACCGCCATATACTTGGGCCGAAAGCCCAATAAGCACATCGACACTTTTGACCCATGAGGGCTCTCGTGGGCCCAACGCACATCTACCTAACTACCTTTTCTCCTCGCGTAGACACTAGACACAGATATGTGGGCCCCACATGGCAGCGCTCGAAACGGACCAAGCGGTTGCTGCCACATACTTGGGCCGAAAGCCCAATAAGCACATCTACACTTTGGGCCCAACCCCACCACCTTCCGCGACGACCTGGGGAGATAGACCTTTGCGCTTTGCTTTGCTCCCATGGCGATTGGATTTCTCTTCGCCGTCACGGGGAGAAGTTACTAGAACCCTAGCCACCGAAGCCCCCCAATGGCGACGGCGACGGCGACGGCGGCGACGGCTGCTCCGGCGGCGGTGCCCGCGCTCGTGTCCCCCTTGTCGCGCCGCGCCTTCCTCCCGCTCCCTCGTCGCGCTGGCCCCAAATCGCTTCGGTAAAACTCACTTCGTCGCTTTTTGGATGGGGAATTTTTTGGTGTGTTTTTGTGAGAGTTTTTGGTGTGGGTTTGAAGGCTCTTCGCGTCGGCGGTGAGGCGCCGTGGCGGCTTGGTCGTTGTGGCGGCGGATGCGGCGGCGGCGGCGGGGGGTGCGGAGTTCAGCGACGAGGAGAACCCCTATGAGGTTGAAAGCGAAGCTGAAATGAGCAATTTCTCTGATTTTTTTTTGTTTGATGTGGAATTGTGTTTTGATTTTTGCGTTGCTGGGGGTTAGATTCTGGGCATTACCCCGCTTGATAGCTTCGACCACATGAAGCTGGCTTACAAGAGGAAGCACAAGGAAGCGGAGGAGAATGGAGACGAGTACTACTTGGCTAAGGTTCTGTAATGTTCAGGAGATTGTATGTCTGGGTTTATAATGTTACTGTTGTTTTGTTGCTAGGCACTGATGATATAGTTTTTGTGGCTTCAGTTGGAGAAGGCATATGACACTGTGATGATGCAGCAGCTGCAGTATAGGAAGAAAGGAGTGACATACGGTTCAGTTCAGGTCAGGCGCTATGCACGCAGAGACACATATAACCTATAAGTTTTAGATTGTTTTCTTATATGTTTATATTTCCTATTTGCAAAAGAAACAAGGCTTGTGCAATAGTATAATTATAGTGCTCATCACACGATCACACATAACATGGAGGCAACTAGCTAAAACATGTTATAGGCGCACCATCATGCACATGTAGTGATTATGAGTATTAGGGGACAAATTACCACAGCATTGAAAATGTATAAGAGAACTGTACAAATGGACATTGGATAGAGATCAAAGAAGGCAAACAACTGTTATTATACCCAGTCACCTAGTACAGTTAGTTTATCCACAAGCATATTTTTCTGTTCTTTTGATGAACTACCTGCTCAAAGTCATCTATGTCATTCCAACAAGTACAACGTATGTTCTCCACTTGAAATGATTTTATCCATCAGTGCCCTGATTTTCATTCCAACTGTCAGGTGTCAAAGGATATCAAGTATGCTGATGATCAACCAATAGTTCCTTGGGGACCCAGGTACCTTTTTACTCAATTTAATGCTATATATCATTATTCCATGGATAGTCTATCTGGGTCTACTTGATTGATGTGATGTATGTTATGGAAAATAACAAATTTCTATTTTTCACATGAATACGAACATGAATATTTGGTAGACATCTATAAGAAATTTGAATTTCTCTATTTGTCTTGCGAAAGCATGGTGAAGTGAATGAGGCTGTAAGGCAGGCCTGTCCAACAAGCTTTGCCGTATTCAGTTTTGCTTTCCTCTGTCTGTGTTTTGTTTCAGTTTCTATCTTATAGGAGTACATAAGCAGTGAGATGTGAGATCTCTAAATTCCAATATTCTAGTTCTACATGGGCAGCAGTTTTTTATTTTATTATTTTTTTGGAGAAACATGGGCAGCAAAATTGTTGAGAATGATATGCACATAGAATGCTTATTATGAAAACTAAGCAGAAACTCTCATGTGAATCTAATAACTAGCGATCGATATATTCTTCTTGCAGACCCTCCAAGTCAACTGTAAAGGACATGCGCATCAATTTAGGGATATCAGCAGCAATTGTATGAAGCTCTTCTCTTAGTGATATACCCCTAATTCTGACCTTTTTTTCCATTTTATGCATTTTTGTGTCACTATCTTTCATATCTGCAAGAGTTGCATGCCATATAATTGGTATAACAAAATCTCTCTTTGAAAAGATGTTAATGCTTCTGTAAAGTTTTTGTAGTATGCTAGTTCTAAATGCATTTACTACTGTTATTCTATTGTTGTGCTACAGTCCAAAATAGATGTTGCTTAGGTTAAACAAGCTTTTGTTCAGATACTTCTTGTTCTGTATAATCTAGTTTATGTTTTTTCTCGAGTGACTTTATTAAGATTTCAAACTTACATAAGAGCTATTGGATTATCTACAACCAAGAGGCTAGGCTACTTTTGACTTTTGTTTAAAACCTTCATATGTTTCTGAAGTCAATTAATGCTTTGAGGATATCTCTATCTCAATGGTTATACTTTTCTTGCAAGAGATTCTTATTTCTTCCTGCAGGTTGTTTGGATAGCTATCATGGGCAATGCGGACTGGAAGCCATTGCAGTTCCTTTGTTTCGGTTTCTTCTACAGAATACTTCAAAAGCTAAGGGCTACTGAACCACCAATAACACCAATATATAATGTGAGACTATTTCTTAGTCACCTCCATTTACCTTTTCATGATACTGTAATTTGTACATTTTACTGTAGAGCGTCGTGCTGTTGTTTGCTTAGCTTCCATAATTATGAGTTTTTCAACTTAAAATTAATGTATTTTTACTGAACTTATTTGATTGTGTTTCCTTGCGGTACCTGATTCTGTTGTAATCTGAAAGTGAATCCCTTTATTGTTTATGAACCAAAAGCATATGCATAGAATTTTGTACCCCGAAAGTTTCTGTAACTTTTCAAATGGGGGTGGTTTTTGTTGATGGTGGGACTATCATAAGCTATTTTATATTAATCGTCCTGTGACCGTTATTTGAAATGATTAGACAATAGTCAGATGATCACATTATGGTGTTTTCTGCAGGAGTATGGAGAGGTTGAAGGACGTGGAATACGAATGGCAAAACGAGTAGTTCGTGCTTTGGGTTTGATATTTGGATGTGTATTTGCTGCTTCATTGGTAAGCAACACCATACTCTTCTTGATCTTCTGCTGTTGCAATGTTATCTACCTACGATAATATTTATCAGTCACCTTTTGGTTTGGTTGTCTTTGTATGAATCTTTCCAGGGTTATACAGCAGCTCTTAACGTGATTGAGTTTTCATGGCAGTATACTCCACGTATTGTTTATTACTATCAGGTATTATAATAAATTATGTGTTTTCTTTCAATGTCGGAAGCTATTTTTGTGGATCTATGAACTCTGGTTAGAACCATCGCACCTAATATTATATCAAGAAAGGTAAACTAATTGTCTGGTGGTTTCTTCCAGGAGTTGATTGTTACAGCAGCTACCGCCGCTCTGCTGTACATCACAGCCTCATACTACCGGTAAACAGACAATGGGGAATTGCGGTCTAGTTAAGAGTAGAGAATTATGAGATGTTAGGATGAGTGGCACACTTGTGGACTGGTGTTACCTCAGGCATTATGGAAAGTCAAGAGGTCACAAATTTTGAAGTATACTTGGGCCGGCTTTTGAGTTAGATAATATGGAGTGTGTGTTGTATTTGCACACTTCTGAATCTCCTCGCTAGACGTAAGGCGTATTGATAAAAAAAATCATTGTGCATAATGTAATGTATGCGATTATATCGCATTCTGATATTTTCTGTTCTTTTTTTTTTCCATGTTGAGAGAGATTCTGAATAGTGATCCTTATTATAACTTGATTACTTTCAGGCTTCAGCGTGTAGTGTGCGCTTGCGTTATGTTTTGCACCCTGAACACTTTTATGCTGAACTGTTTCTGTGATTGACATCATGCCATGTACCAGAAACAAAATATTTACATACACTAATATTTAGGCAAACTTTATAGCAGATAGCGATCTCATATCACTGTTTACCAGTTCTTGTTTCATATAGACGGACTTTAGCCCAAGTTCTCACTTAGCAGAGTGGTTACCACTAGCAACCAGTATCGCCATCGGCCAGGAAATGCTCGATCACAATCAAATTTCACCTCAAGTAGGAGCAGATGTGAATGCAAATAAGCTGATTATTTCTCAATTAGCTACAAAAGAATGACATGAGTTTTCTTTCTCACTTAAGATGCTTAAGAATTCCACAAGAAAAAAAAATGCATACTCCTATACACAACCTGAAAACCCATAACCAATTTCGATTCTAACACACTTCAACACAATTGGCGTGAAGCTACAAATATTGTCAACCGGCAGTCAGGACTCAGGCCAATCAACCACTGTTGCCAAGCCCAGCTATCATGGCTGTAAATGTGGCCACTGCAAATCCAAGCACCCCACCAGCAAAAACCTGAGAAGGTATGTTGGAATCAATTATATGTTTCAAATATGTGTTCGGAATCATAATATCATATATGTTTACAGGCAGAATACAGCTTCGGCGCTGACATGTAGGTACTTGACATCGAAGAAAAAGATCGAACCTGAGTGGGTGTGTGCCCAAGGAGTTCTCGCAGTGGTCTTGTTTCAGCCAGTGGATGCTCTGATGGAAGTTCGTAGACAATTTGATTCAAGACCTAAAATAAACATTTCTGCTGTAAACAACTTGTGTCTTTTTGTTTTTATTGTTAAGTAGAAATAGAAACCTGAAATGTTCAGGGCATACCTCTGCTTGCTTCCCTGCATGTAGCCTGACGCCAAAAGCATCATACATAACCTGAAAGTAAATGTCAAAGTGTTAGCCTCCATCAAGCGAAAGGAGCAACAACATACAACAAAAATGCAGCATATGCCGCATTTCTCAAGCACATGTATGTAAAAGTCGATAAGAATCACAATCAGTTCTTTGGGTGCCACACTGCAATGCAGGCAAGGTAGGGTAAGAGTTGAATCACATGACACATGCAATATTTAAGGAGATATACTAGCTGACAGCTGTTGTGTTATTGCAGTGGCACCCATATGCACAACTGATTGTTTTTAGATAATGGAAGCTTTATTGATCTCAGACAATTATGTCAATGTGATAAAATTAATCTAAGACCACCTACACAACTGATTGTAGAACAATCATTGTGCTAAAATGATATCACTCTTCCTTACAGTTGTTCCATTTAATTATGCAACTAAGGGAAGCAGAGGGTGAGTGAGACCATGAGAGCTATGAATGCACTAGGCAAAACAACGTGCATTTTCTTGGTCAATTAATCAGAGAACACATCTTCTCTAAGTTCTCTTCCATATTGCAATTTAGCGTGAGAAAAAAGATTGCATTTTTGGCCCTCTGTTGCCTCGGTTACCAATGAAATTTCAGTTAACATCACCTCTGTACTATACTCATCTAAAAAAACTGGATCAAATATTCAAAATGCCATATTGAAACTCAGCCTTGGCTTAAAATGGACTGAACTGGCTCATCAAACGGTAGAAAGAAGACAAATTTACTCTCTGCCAACCAATCGACTTGAATAAAATCCCAACTTAGTGATCAGATCCACATTCCACTGTCAAAAGCATAAACATTTGGAGAAGAAAGAAACCAACCACGGAGGCGAAGATGGCGGCGGTGGCGAAGAGAGAGCTACCGAAGCCCTCCTGGAGGCCGACGGCGACGGCGAGGCCGACGACGGTGGCGGAGTGCGACGACGGCATCCCCCCTGACCCCACCAGCTGCTTCGCGTCCCACCGATTCTCCTTGTACCTACAAAAACCCACCCAAAAATTCTCAGATCCCGTCACGGAGAAAGCTCGGATCCAGGCAAGGAGGATTCGATCGGCTTACCAGGTGGTGAGGACCTTGATGAACTGGGCGATTGCGCCGGCGAGGACGGCGGCGACGAGCGGGCAGTTGCCGAGCATGGCCAGGTAGGAGAACGACGACGCGTCGGCCGCCGCCGACGACGCCGACGGTGGGGCCAGCACGGAGGCTTCCCCCATGGTGAGCGGCCGGTTCTAGAAGCTTCTAGAAGCTCGCCGCAGTGGAACACAACACCGCCGATCGAGGCGCCGACCGGCCACTCCTCGACTCCTCTCCTCGTGGTGTGAGGTGGAATCGGTTGTCTGCTGCTCTGTTCGTGGAAGGGGAGAAAAATTGGCTACGAGCACACGATGACACGAACCAGTCTGTCTGAGCTGGCATGTTGGGCCAGGGTAGCTGGTGACAGTTTGTGGCCAGCATTTTCTTGTACTTAAAACTGAAAAAACTCATGGTCTGTTTTGTTTTGTTTTCTTTAAGTAAATACAAATTAAACCAGACATAAAAAATATGACTTTACAAACCAAATATGGACCGTCGTATCTAGCTTAAGTTTTACTACACGGAAAATAGACTAGCTAAGCTACCTCTGTTAGACATGGTCTTAAAAGAAGCTACTATACCCGCCCTAAAATATAGCAACCTAATAGGGAATTTGATATTTTCTAGTACAATGTATGTAGACATATGCATATGTTAGATATATTATTCTATGATGGGTCAAATCCCCTCCGAGATTGATATATTTTGGGACGGAGAGAGTAGAAAATTGTTGATGGAAATGAATTGGTTTTGTTGGGACTAAACTCTATCCCATTCGTTTTGATAATAAAAAGAAATAAACAACTTCTTCATATATTAGAGACGTGACACATAAGATTATAATATGAAGAGTCAATACATATATTTATATAATATATAAGAATGGTGGAAAAAACAATATATTTTAAAAATAAACTCGTGTGAAAACTTTGTGCATATTTTTTTAAAAAAGTGTTGAATAACTTAGCATGCATTATTGAGAAAAATAATAAGAGAAACTATGCCCGATGGTGATTGAACACAGTAATTATATACTCCTAGCAAATCTATGGGCCAAGCTACACATTTTTTTTTAACGCAAGGGTGTATATAAACCACACATGATTTAACTACATATCAAGTAGAAAAAGCTCGTCCACAGCTAATCTACACCGTGATTTTGTAAAGAAAATCTATATGATTTTATAAAAAAAAAATGTTTATGTAAATTGTGCATAAAACCCACGTGCTGTACCTTGCAACAGATGCTGATCCTCACCAATGAAGCCCTAGCTACCCCCGAGGACACGCAACCGCCCTAACAACCGTCCACCCTACAAATCCAACGGCCAGGATACCCGCCACTCCCCAACAAGCCGCGGCAGCCCGCGGCCACCCTCAACCCAATCCCGTCCACCTCACTGCCCGGTGGGCCCATGCATCCATCAGGCCCCACAAGCAGACACCCCGAACCGACGCTTACAAATGGGTCCCACCCCTCCGCGACTCGAGACCCCAAAGCTCGCGAGAGGAGAAAAGCTGAAGCGAGAGGAGAGAGAAGAGAGAAGCCAAAGGAGAGAGAAGAGAAGAGAAGAAGCCGTAAGCCTAGCCGCCTCCTCGCCGCCCTACGCCTCCTCCGCTCGCGCGCGCCGCTCGAGGAGGAGGGAGGAGGCTAGGGTTTCGCGCCGCGGCGGGCGGCGGGCAGGCGGCGCCGGTGTGTGTGCCTTCCCCGGGGGAAGGCCGCGAGATCTCGCGGGGCGGCGCCGCCGGCTGCGGGGGGTTTGGTGGTGGTGGTGTTCGGGCGGCGGCGGCGGCGGAGGAGGAGGAGGTCGGTGAGTTCGTTCGCTCGATTTCCGGCCGCGTGGCGGTGCCAATCGAGCTACCTCGTCCTTGGATTCGAGGGTTTTGGTGGGGAGGGGTTCCGTCTCCTGCGTGGCGGCGGTCGGTGGAATAAGCTAACCTCGGTTGAGGGGTTAGGGTTAGGTTTTGAGGAATTTTGGTGAAATTTTGGTTCTGTTGTGAGTTGCGCGCGCAATGATGGGGAAGACGCAGAAGTTCTCCAAGGGCCACCCGCTTGGTTTCGTGCCGGATTATCGGCACGGGGTGGAGACGATGGGGGAATCGAAGGGCTGTAACGGGAGCCCGGAGCGGATTGATTCAGGGAGCTCGTGTGCGGTGCCGAAGAGGAAATGTGGAACCTTGAAGACAGATGATGGAGGGGAGTTTCCAGGGTTCAATGTGCCGCGAGACGTGTTCATGCTGCCGAGGATGTCGTCTTTGGATAAGAAGGACCTCGAGATGAGGCTTCGTAAGGAGCTTGAGCAGGTTAAGGCTCTCCAGAGTAGGCTTTTTTCGAGGCAGGGTGCGGTGAGTATGAACGGTGGGGCGGTGTCAGCTTCTGGAGATGCAATTGCAAAGAGAAACGATGGGAAGCTTAAACGGAACTATTCGCTGCAGCCTGTCAGAGGAGTGCCACCATCAGCGCCTCCGCCTGTGGTCAGCTCTGCCAACTACGCAGAAGGTTTTAAACAATGCGGCAACCTTCTCAAAAACCTCTTCAAGCATCAGTGGTCTTCTCCGTTCCTTACCCCAGTTGATGCTGTAAAGCTGAACATTCCTGATTATTTTGACATAATCAAGAATCCAATGGATTTGGGTACCATCGAGAAAAAGCTCAACGCAGGGTTGTACTCCACACCTTGGGATTTCGCTGCAGATGTGAGGCTTACTTTTGAAAATGCTATCACCTATAACCCAAGAGATAATGTTGTCCACACAATGGCCAAAACTTTGTTAAAAATTTTTGAAACTAGATGGAGGTTTATCGAAAAGAAGCTTCCTTCACTAGATGATAAGCTCTCTATGAGAAGAGAGCCGTCCAAAAAGGGTGCAGTTAAGAAAGATATCGTTGAGAAAGATTACCCTTCTGAGAAAAAGCTCTCAGCAAAAGGTGCACCCAAGAAAGATGTCTTTAAAAAAGAGGATGCTATGCATAAGCCAGTTTTGCAACCAAAGAAGAGAAAAGCCTCACCCTTGGTTCAGGATGCTATTGAAATACCTGTTGTAGAAGCTGATAAGGTGATTGAGGATGCTCAAGTGGTACAGACTTCTAAAGAGGTTATGACAGATGAACAAAAGTACGAGCTAAGCGCAAGACTTCAATCATATGGTGGATTGATTCCAAATCATGTAGTTGATTTCATAAGGAGCCACCTTCCTGATGATAATGAGGGCGATGAAGATGAATTAGAGATTGACATGAATGTCCTCAGTGATAGTACATTGTTTGAACTTCAGAAGCTTCTTGATGACTCTGATAGGGTAAATCAGTCAGAAAACCCTACAAAAGATGATGCTCGTGAAGTTGAGGTGGGTGCTGTTGTATTATAGATGATTTCTATTTAGTTAATTAGCTGATTACTGCTTTCCAATCTGTTTGGCAGTTTCAAAGTGAATACGGGCTTAGCAACTCATCGGTGCATCATGAAGAAGGTTTATATTCTCATTCTTTTTTCTTTATGGTACTTATTGCTGTTGTGATTTTAAACTTTTATATGGATGTTTGTAGGCAATGAGCTCGTTGAAGAAGATGTTGATATTGGTGGGAATGATCTTCCACCTTTAACGTATCCTCCTGCAGTATTTGAAAATGAACAAGCAGAAAGAACAAGCAAGCATAGCACTTCTAGCAGTTCTAGTAGTGATTCAGAATCATCCTCCAGTGGTATGTATATCTATGGAATCTGTTGTTGTTTTATCTTCACTAGTTACATTTACAAACTTTCTAGTTCACTTTTCTGATGTTGAGCTTAGTAACATGTTTTCAACAGCTTAGGTTTATTATCCTCCTTTACATTCTATGCCAGCATGACACAGACTGTTGGCCTTGTTAATACTGTCATCCTTGTTCCGTGATGTTGTTTTAGTACTCGGTATGCACATGCATATATTTTACAAAGTGGTTGGATGGAAGTTCAATTCTTTAACTTGAGATCTTGTTGATATCCCTTGTTTAGTTGAGATTCAGCCTAATATTTTATATAACCCATATTAGCTCTTGGATTATGCCAAAAAAGCCTAAATGCCTGTTTGTATGTGCTGCAAGAGTGGACAAAGAAGTCAGTTGGGCATTCATGTTAGTGGGCAAGTGTTGCAATGTTTATTGGACTGGTCACTTTAGGTGCAAGTTAGTGATCATTCCTTCCAAATAACACCTTGATGAAGAAATCGTGGTTAAATTCTTATACAGTATGTCAGTATCTAGATTTTTAGAAGTCCTCATGTGTCTTTTATAGTTTGTTTTACATTCATTAGCTTTCTATCTTCACTTCTCTGATCCTGAGTTTAGTAACACGTTTTCAACCGCCTGGGTTTATACCCTTCCCTTACATCCTATGTCATGTTGCATGACACAAATTGATGGCCTTGTTGATATTGTCATCCATATTCTGTGATGCTGTTTTAGTACTTGGTCTGTACATGTATATAGTCTAGAAAGTAGTTGGATGGAAATTTAACACCTTAACTTGAGATCTTATTGATTCGTCTGAAGTCTGAACTGTCTGCTTGTCATTTAGTTCAGACTCATCCCAAATCCTGATAGTATGCTTAGTGTTATTTCGCAATCCCATATCAGCTATTGAACTGCACCAAAAAGAGCTTTGTGTGATTCATGCTGGTCTTGAACAAGTCTGCATTTGTGATCGTATAAAGGATTTTATTTACCAATAAAGTATATTTACCATAAGTACTATTGTTCCCATGAGTTATATCTTGTGACGATTCTGAACTTAAAATACAAATATAACTATCCAAAAGTTTAATAGATTGCACATGCATTATTCCAATTAACTGGCTGTCTGATATACACAAATTGATCCCTTGTAGTTTCCCCCTTGAAGGAAAATGATGGCATGTATATAACACTTAATTTTTTGTTCATTCTGTAGTCTGTACTAGACCAACAGATTTACTTATGTCTTTATTATCACTGACAGTTCCGGTGAAAGTTTACTGAATGTCAGCTCTGAACCATCAAAACTTAAATTCAATAAATTCAATCATATATATGGAGGTGCCTAAGCTTCCTCTCGTTATGATTCTCCCTTTTGTCACAATAACTGATGTTTGGGACATTAACGTGGTCTCAGAAATGGAACTTTGATCAGTAGCATCTGTTGTAATGTATGGTTGAAACCTAGGAAACTATAGTATTACAGAAACGATTTTCAAGACAAATCCACATATATAAGCTTTGGCAATTCCAATATGTAAATATTCATATAATGATATAAATACTGATAAACAGCACTTCAAAATTCTTACTGCATGCAATCCTAAAAGGACACATGCCTATTCCTTGCCCGCGCGTGAATCATGACATCATTCCTTTTGTCTTTATTTTTATTTTTTCTACCTTGTTTAGACTTCCATGTCCAACGCTGTGATCTTTTTCTTTTCCTTTTACATCTTCAGACTCAGATTCAAGTAGCTCTTCTGGCAGCGATATTGATGTCAATGTTCCTCCACCAACAAGTGGGGCCAAGGTGCTTATCTCAAAAATCTTGGGGACAGTGAATGTATTGAAAATTTTGGGACATGAGTTTTCTCAATGGTTTTTCTCTTTTTTTCACATGCAGGACGATACACACTCTGTGGATAGGTTGGATGAAGAAAACGGTAATGTGGTGCTTACCTAGATACCTTGGAACCAAACACAGTCCATGCTTCAAACGTTAACACCAATAATCTATTTCTGTTCTTTCGGGCTGAACAGGGAAAATGAGCTATTATTTTCTACTGTCTCAAGTGATCCTTAAGTGCCACTACATTATGCAAATATACTGGACACATGCTGGCCAATAAAATTTGTTGAGACAACCTTAGCATTCTTTAGCCAATTTATTCAGATATGTTTTGAAACAACAAATATCAAACAAACTGTTGTGATCAGTTTACATGCTGGGTCCATTATTATATATAGAAAACCCAAACAATCTAAGTCACTTTTAAATTCATTTTTAAACAGTTAGAAGTAGTAGTTGATGTAGACTGCATTTCATGTGTTCTATTGTTGGCTGTGGCTTGGTGGACAGTTGAACCGAATTTAACCCTTATTCCACCAAATATCACATTTTCAGATAATGTTGTATCCAGATATTATTACACAGGTTGATTATTGAACGTATCTGTTAGCTTTGGTCAATTCGTTTAGATATCTTTTGTGTACCATTTGAACTCTGTTAGCTTTGGTCAATTCTTTTAGATATCTTTTGTGTACCATTTGAACTTTGATGTAACTGTCATAAAACTATTGGAATAGTATTTTGTAGAAACAACGTAGAGATTCAAGAGGCCCCATGTCTGCTTTAAAAGTTGTTTGAACTTTTGCAGTTCTAGAATAGCAATTTGTGTCTTGTGTACTTCAATGTGTTCCTCTTATGATTGCAGATCCATTGAACACATCTAATCTACCACAACAAAGTAGTGATCCTGTACCTATTTCTGCTGAAGATGAAGGTAAACATGGTTTTTCTTTTTGGTCTTGTTGAATAACCAGAGCCTATTTGCTAAACAAAATTGGTTCCCATATGAACTACCTATAAATATTTCAGGTGAGAATGCGTCCGAGAAACAGGCCTCTCCGGTAAAGAATTACCGAGCTGCTGTTTTGTTAAACCGCTTTGCGGATACAATTTTTAAGGCTCGTGAGAAAACTCTTGATCAGGTGTGTACTGAATTTTTTTGATTGAGAGCATTGTTGCCTGGGTTCTATCTTAGGTGATGAAATTGTTAGTAAGCTTCACATGATATTATACGTGTCAGGTTGCGAAGAAGGATCCGGAGAAACTTCAGCACGACAAGGAGGAGCTTGAAAGGTTACGAAGAGAAGGTGAGAAGAAATTGATAACTTTTTGGCTGATGAGCCAAGTGCACTTCTGTGTATTAAGGCACAGTCTTCATTACAGAGAGAGCTCGGTTACAAGCTGAGGCAAAAGCCGCTGAAGATGCTCGCAAAAGAGCTGAAGCAGCAGCAGCTTCTGAGGCTGCTGCAGAAGCTAAGCGCCAACGAGAACGCGAGAGGGAAGCCGCTCGTAAAGCCTTGCAACAGGTAAATCATGGACAAGATTCTCGCTGGAAGCACTATGGTCTGTTATTATACATACTTAGAGTAAATATTATTGACTCTGCAGATGGAGAAAACTGTAGAAATCAACGAAGGGAACCTCTTTTTGAAAGATCTTGAGATGCTCGGAACTGTTACAACAGGTGAACAGTTTCCTAGTACTGTTGGCGAGACAAGTCCATCTCATACACCTGAAGCCCTTGGATTTCAACTAGGTAGCAACCCTTTAGAACAGCTTGGTTTGTATATGAAAAATGATGACGAAGAGGATGAGGAAGGTGAGCCTGCACATGGACCAACGTTTGACGTTGAGGAGGGCGAAATAGATTGACATCTTACAGACAATTTTTGGACACATAAGGAGGTTGAACATGACTGCCGCAGAGAATTGTGACGTTTCCTGTCATGTACTGACAGCTTTTGTGGACTGCACTAATTTTGGGAGCCAAATGCTATATGTTGGCAAATGTGTGGGAAACCAGTCCATATGCAATCACTGTCAAATGAAGTGATGCTTTTTTGGAATGAGTTTATGGCCAACCATGAAGTAATGGTCGTCCGCAAGTGCTTTTCTGGATCTAAATAATGGGTTCTTTTGAGGGCGATGGTCTTTTTGGGGGAGAGAGAGAGAGAGGGAGGGAGGGAGGAGAAAGAGGGGGTTCTATCGTTGTATGGCTTCAACACCTTATGTGTGAGCCTTTTTTGAGATAGTTTTTAGCGGCATTTGCTGTTGTGAGTGTAATCTTCGAAACTGTACAAAAAGGATGACTGATAGATGGAGAGAACATTGTCCTGAGCTATTTTCTGCCATTTCTTTCATAGCAGTCTCTGATTAATCTGTCACAAATGGGGCGTCTGGTATAATAAAACCGTTGTGCCTGTAGTAGTTTTTTATTAGGATATGTTTGAAAAGAGGTGTTGAGAATTGAGAATCGGTCATGTTTGATCAGCGGTTGCTTTTGGGAGATTCGTATCTTTAATCCTCATACAAATATTGATAGGAAGGATTAGATTATATTAGATGTGATCGTTTCACCTATGCTTATTCAAATAAGCCGGTTATGGGTAAAACTTTTACATCCTTAATATATGCAATTTGATATTCAAGGCTGAAGTAAAAATCACAATGAAAAAACCTCAAAATCAACTTTAAAATTTTATTTGAAAATTTAGATTTTCACTATGGCTTATGGCAGCATAGCTTGAAAACTTCAAACCAAGTGTTCGGACCCAGGTTTCATTCTATTGTTGAAGTGTGCTGTTGTTAAAGGTAAGGTAGGAATAAAACTGGAGTTGCACTAGTTTCCAAGAGTTGGCACTAGATCCAGAACAGCATGCCAAGATTCAAAGAAAGACACAATTATGTGGTAAACTAACAACCGCAGTGAACTGGAAAGCAATAGAATCAACCAGTATTTATCCATCCCGTCTTATCTTTTCTTCACACAGTTTTCATGTCCAGCCTACAATATAGTTTGGTATGGTAGAAGGACAAAAAAAAAAAAAGAGTATGATTTAGCCCAGCCACAATGCACAAACACAGCCCTTCGGTTTAATTAAGCCATAATTAACGACTGATGCACGACACGTCTCAAAAGATCATCGTCACAGCGACAATGTATGAACCTGATGTTGAGCTATCTTCTTCTTTGATGCACTACAAAAAACTTTTGCAGTAAACTGGTTTCATATGGATGTTCATTCACTGGCCACACGAGAAACTACGATGATGAGCGAATAATATAGTCTACGAGTAGAACTTGTAAGTCTTGGCGTCCATGATGATCTGCCGGAGTCCTCCAATTGGTGACAGAACCATGAGCAGCACTCCCAGAATGATGCAGATCTGAAATTCCATCAGAAACGAGTTTAGATTTAAAGATCAAGCAGTGAAATCTTCATTTCAGACAGTTTGACTGACATAAACAGGGGAGATAAGATAGAAACAAAAACAGAGGATAATTAAAAAGTTTGTGTCTTCTTACCCAGTTGGTGAACCATGACAGGCTGAACCTCCTTGGCTTGTAGATTGCTAGCCACATGATGCAGGGAAGCTGGCACCAAGAACAAACAATTCAATCAGTTCTGAACTGTAATCAACTCTCACAGATTAAAACAAAATCGTAAACGTACGAATCAGCAAGAAACTTACGAAGTAAGTGGTCGGCGCAAAGGCGAATCCACCGAAGAAACCAAGCAAGCCACCGAAGAACGGGAAGGTGATGGCGATGAACATCGTGAACGCTGCACAAGTTTCAGAAATATTCAGTTAGTACTAAACATTCAGTCAGTCAAAATTCAGAGAAATTCAGTTCAGATTCTTACCAACATAAGTCGTCCTTGCAACGAGACGAAGAGTCAACCCAGGAGGAAACCTGAGCTTCTTGACAAGAACAGTCTCGATCATATCAAACACAGGCATGGCATAAATCTGATAACTCCCAATGACATGAATCACCACCATCATATTCGCCAGGGCAATGAGCCATTTCGGCCTCGAAAGCGTAATCAGAATATTATCATTAACCTGATTCCCAAACGCCCAGTAACCAACGAGCGCCACAGGAAAATAGCAGAGAGCCACAATAATGTAAGCAACCACAACGCCCTTCCACATCGGCTTCTTCGATGGCTTCTCCGGCGTGGAAGGAATCGTGGCCTGAATCTCCAAAACCACATTGTGTCCAGCGTAAGCAAATGCCACGTCACCCAGGGCACTGAAGAAGCCGAAGACTTTTCCCGTGGTCGTCGTAGCACGGAGCGAATAGTCAACGTTGACCGCCTTGCCTTTGTCAACGGAAGCACCCCACGCAATGGTTGAATAGCTGAGTGACATGACGGCGGCGGCGAGGGAGACGCCGGAAATTGAGTTGAAATTTGGGAGCTGAGAGAGGACGAAATGGACTGACGCGAAGATCATGATAAAGTAAGTGAGCTTGATGTCCTTGCAGCTGTTTTCGCAGATCACGTCGTGGAATTTCTTCAGAGATTTGCCTCCGGTGACCATGTAGACGATGTTGACGCCGACCTCGACGACCAGCTGCTGTGGCACGACGATCCAGAGGCCAAGCTTCTCGCCGAACGCGTGCTGGCCGAGCTCGTGGTAGCGGTCGAAACGCTTGCCGGGGACCATCTCGTGCATCTCAACCATCTGCCAGAGTGTGTACAGGGTGATGATCCATGACAGGATCAGCACTGCAATGCCAGGTCCCCTGAAAAAAAAGAACACACAAACTTGTGATTAGTTGATTTCTTGGATGAAGAAGAAGATGATGACGAAAAGCAAGAATGGGTGTAGGTTCTGTAATTATTTAACTCTCTTGGATGTACAAAAGATAAGTTTGACATGCACTGTAGTTACTTTCTTGGATGGAGAACAAGATGAAAAGAAAGAATTACAAAAAAATGAATTCATTAGATATGTAATTGATTTCTTGGATGAAGAGAAGGAAGATGGAAAATGAGAATTACACAAAAAGGAAAATAAATTAGACATGTAATTGATTGATTTCTTGGATGCAAGAAGAACAAGATGATAAGGAAGGATGGGTGTAGGTTCTGTGAATATTGAACTCTTTGGTCTTGTTCTATTGATACATACGAGACAAAGCTTTTGTCCTCCTTTTAAAAAAAATACTAGTAGGTGCACATAGTTAGGAACTTACCAGCCGAGCTCGGACATGGCGAAGGGGAGGCTGAGGACGCCAGCACCGACCATGGCGGTGACATTGTGGAAGGCAGAGTACCACCACTTGGCGTTCCTCGACGATGTGATGGGGAGCCAGTCGTCGATCGCCTTCTCCTGCGAGGTCCGGCCATCCTGCCACCACAGAGTATTCGCCATTTGATTCAATCAAGCTTGCTAGTTGCTACAGATGATTGAACTCACTGTACTACAGTAGTACAAGAAACACTATGGGAGAAAGATTGTTCTTCTGAAGAAGAATTTGGCTCCTTTTTATACACCGGCAAATGTCGAATTGGGAAAGATTTCCAAATTATTTGCATTTGCACCTTTCAGTTTTTGGTAGCCTCAAAAAGTAGCAATTTGTTCCGTAAACGGAGTTTCTTTACTCAGGCAATTATTCGGTGTTTCTAAGTTTCTATTCTTACATTTTCAAAAATAGGCAGTTCGAATCAATTCAGCGCGTATTTTTGTCAAGTAATCTTTTTGATACATTTCTGGTTAATTTGCACCTTTTTTATTCTCATTCAAGATCCATTTCAATTTGCGCGTCACCAGTTTTGTATTATATTTATTTCTTGAATGCAAATGCATGGTTAAATTTAGAACGGATAATTATGTGCATCGATGCTATCCTTTTTCCCTGATTTACCATTCAAACTTTGAAAATATATAATTTCAAGGAGAACAAAATACTAAGTTTAGAACGGATATTTGTACGCGTTGATACATTCATTTTTCTCTAATCTATCAATTGAGACTTTGCAAATTTATACTTTTGTCTAAGTTTCAAATGTAATTATCCAAGTTAATGCTAAATTTTCTTTCTCTAGAAATAATTACGACTTTTGTGGAGAACAAAATGGCCTACCTTGCAAAAAAGAGAGGCTAAGTTTAGAATGGATAATTATGTGCTTTGATGCTTTATTTCCCCCTTGTGATATATGAATTGGGAATTTGCCAATCTATCATTTTAAGGAGAACAAACCCCAATAATCAAGGGTCAAGATTTTCATAGTTCTTACTACTATGACGGTAAGTCAGGTGGATTGTCTTAAAGAGCTTTCTTTGAATTATTATTTAGGCACACCACTAGTAGACAAGTGACAGATCAGTGGCAGGACTTTTCTATTCAATGACACGGCATCTTTGAAATTAGAATGCAGAAAATTAGACTACACTAGTGATTCCGTTTCTTCTTGTCAGTTGACTTCATCACATGGCCACTTTGCAAGAGAGTCAATGCTATCGGATGCTTATCAAGGACACCTCAGGAGAATAGAATTTTTTACCTACCACGCCAAGCTCACCTAACGACAGTAATATCTTTATATCAAGTATGTAATAGTTAGTTCATGACTATATATTAATGATTAGAGATACAAAACCAGGCTGAGATTACAATGCTTTGATTCCTTTATACAGGACTTGAAAAATAGGCCAGAGAACACCAAATTTCTTCAGGGTAGTGGCAACTTGTTGCTAATGAACTCAATATTTTAACTAACATCTTGTGATGTTGTTCTTGGGAGTTTGTGACTAGCTAATCTGCTTGGTTTAACCCATTTGTTGTGCTTATCATATATTATACTAATCCAGCTTGACCCCTCGATAGTTGTAATTTTACCTTATCGGACTGGACAGAAACTAATGGCCATTCCAATGTACTCCATATATTATAATAGTCTTCCAAAATAATGTTTTGCTAGGCCGTGTCCTAAAATGTCTCTCTCCATCATCTGAAGTTAAAACTTAAAATTATTTTCCTAAAAAAAATATGTAGTGTCCCAGACGGGCTACAGTATCATACAGTATGGCCAAGGACAGATCCTAGCATGGACAGCTGATATTTATAACCAAAAAATAGTTATTGCTAGCCGAAGATGAAAATTTCTTGGAAAATTGCCATGTGATAGGTGTTTATTTTTTTTGGACGGGAATTGCTGATCATGGAAGCTAAAGCGAAATATAGAATTGGCAGTACTGTGCAGAAACAAGGATTTCTCAATAGTCCAAAGACAAGACGTGTGGACCATGTGAAGAAGACATTTTTGTTTCCAGTTAGCACTTTTCAATTATATTTTTTTAATAAAACGAAGAAACCATAAATTCTGTATAAAAACTGGCCATAATTCTGACGGTGGTAAGAAATTCAGTGATGTTTTGAATCTTACAGCTGAACTGAAAACCAGAGTGGCAGGCATATATAACCAGCCTGGGAACAATATCTTTACAGAAAACGGAGGATTTGGAAAAAAGAATTCTGCAGTTAAGGCAAAGTGAAGAAATCACATAGATCCTATGATATGATGAGATAGATGCACACTGTTCCTCATATGCTATTGTTTAACGAAGAAAAAGGCGAGAAAAAGAAGTGAGATAGATCGAGTTGCAATCTCAATTTCACATGAAGAAGATGAACTAGGACTAGGAGAACTATTACTACTAAAATAGGCGATGCCAAAGAGGCTGCAAGGTGGGGACCTCTGATTGGTGCTGAGATGCCGGCAAGGAGAATCAGAATCCTCCATGCAAAAAGCATCCAAAAGAACACTTTTTTCTCCCCTCTTTCTCGTGTGCAAAGGTATCTCAAATGTCCCCTTTTCATCAACTGAATCAACGACATGGATGAGCTTGTCCATTTCATGCCATGCCACCTTCTCCCGAATTCTCGCTGCTCCAAATCTACTCTCAACTTTAATCTTTTTTTCTTATTTGAAAATAAAAAGAACTCTGAAGATCATCTTTTCGATGGAAAAACAAAAACGCCTTTTTTTTTTGACATTACACAAAAACGGTTTTAGAAAACCTTGTTCAGATCATGCTATGCACCGTTTATCTTCCTATTTCGATAGATAAGAGTGATTATGATCACATCACACAGAAGAAGAAGAAAAGGCAGAAGCACTTAATCTGCCATGGCTAAGTGACTGACTGACGCAAGATGAACAGCTCAAATCAAGAACAAGTTCAGAAACACCACATATGGGGGATGTTTATGAATTATTATCATTATTACCTTGGCCGGCGGGTAGTTCGTCTCCTCCTGAGTCCCCATGGCCGGCTGCAGCTCTGATCTTCTTCTTTTTCTACCTCTTCTTTCAAAGAAAGGAGCTTCTTCCTTATCAACAATGGAGCAAGAAGTACAAGAAAGAAGATGTCGCGACGAAGCCGGCAGAGTCGTCGAGTCTACTTATAGAGAGGATAGCGAGTGAAATCGCGGTTTGCTTGTGAACGTGAACTTGAAGAGGCGGATCGTCGATCAGTTATCGAATTGGCGACTGGGGGTCGTTGACCGTTGACTCCAGCGCAGCAGCTAATTGCATCTGAGTTCAATTGAAATTTCACGGGGATTAGGGAGACGTGATGTGGGGAATTAATGCTCTGAGATGGGGGTTACTATAATAAATGCATCTATGGAGTCCGTCCGATTCGAAATTGACGGTCCAGATGATGATTATGTTTTTTAATATCTTTTCTTAATCACAAAATCAGAATGTATATATGGCACATGGAAGAGCCAGGGCTGGAGTTTGAGCAGTAGAGTGCGCCGAAATTCTCTCGATTAGGTCCATCACTTGGAAAAAAATATTCACCTTGACGTGTTTAAATTCTGTTTGGAGAGTTGACTTGTCTGAAATCATGTGTGCAAAAATCGCAAGATGTTTTTGGGCTTCATGTACGCTTCAACGTTATCCGCTGCCTCATACTAGCATTTCTGGCCATATGTATATAGACACTTTTTTGGCTATGCATCTGGTTAAGTTGTCCCAATACATAGCTAAAAATGTTAATATTTGAAAACAAGGGGAGCAAATAGATAAGCACTATTATTCACACTAAAAATATTTGTATTTACTTTTAAAAAATATTGTTAATACGTTGTTACTGTTCAAACAACTCATATCACGTATCACCAACCAAATGACATGCAACTATTTCCCAACAAGAGGAAATAGCTTTATTGATGGTTTGGACATTGACAAGGTCTTTGAATACCTTTTGACTAGAAATTCATATGTTTCTTTTTACAAAAGTGGCATACCAAAAATATTTCAAGAATACCTTTAAGAAAATTATAAAGTATCCATAAGACAATATTAAATATTTATTGCCCTCCAGTGACATCTTTTTATGGTAGAGAATAGTAAAAGATACAGAGGATGTGCAGTTGTCAACAGCCAACTATAGCTAGCTCATGCCGGCTTTATCCCATACAGTTCATATATGATGAAACAATCTGCATTCATGGCATTCATGGCCGGCTCCTTCAATTGGTCATTTCTACATTTGTTTTTCGTTTTACTTTCTTCTTTCAACGATGGTCTGATTGGTCTAGGAGATAATTCTGTTGAGAAAAAAAAGACTTGTTTAGCAACCTAAACCCAACTGTATCCACTAATGTAACACGTTGTGAAAACACCATGTAATCTAGCAATAGATGACATTTCTCCAAACAAATATTCAGATATATAGTACTCCATTAACAAAACAATACTCCCTCGTGAATGGACAATATGACTTGAATTTAACGTGGATGGCTTGATCTTACTTGACATTTTTTTTAGCAGACACACAGCCAGAATTCAACATAGTACATATTTACAATAAGCTTATCTACATTTTCTAAAATTTCATGCAAGCTGGGAGAGTAATGGAGGGGATAATTTTGATTGATGAAAACAGCTGGAAGCATATCCCAAGGTAATGGGAGTGGCTCCACTTCTCTTTGAGCTGATTGGCCATCAGATCTTAATGCTTACTCCTACTCCTAGCTACGGCCATGCAAAAGGCTAAGAAAGTGAGGACCAATTTTGTTTATGGTCAAATTTTGGCTTCTCAATATTTGGCATGCCAAAATTTGGCATATGTTGTCATGTCTAATTTTGGTAAGGCTAAATTATGTTTGGATTGAAGCCAAATTAATACTAAATTCACTATTAAAATGACCTATGTTTTCTAGCCTTACCAAAATTTGGCTTCAAACCAAACAAACATAAACACTATTTAAAATGTCAAATATTGGTAAGATCAATATAGGCCACAAACCAAACCAGCCCTGAGATTCCCAGTGGGAGATTCTTCTAGCTATCACCACCTACCGTGGAGCCCTCTCTAGTCTCTAGATTCTTCCACCAATTCTCACTCAACTACCGGAATTCTTTAAAAAGGTGAACTTAATTTGCATTCTGCACCTGTGCTGAAAACATTTTAGAAATAAGTTTTTTTGGTCTCCACAAAATACATAGAACTAAGGGAATTCCTACACGTCACTCTAGCATCATGGGACGGAGGTAACTGTTTACCCTCTTTGGAACATGAGAATTATTTTTCTTGATCAGTATAAATAGTAGTAGACTATTTGATGTGTGTGCATATACGTCTCCCACGTAACTTAAAAGCGTATACATTTTCCGTAAAATCCTGATTTTTTTGCTGAATTACTGACCCAAAACATAATTTGGGGCGTGTTTGTTTTTGCCAAAAGGTAGAATGGCTAAATGGACACATAAATTATTAGCACATGATTAATTAGGTATTAGTTATTTTAAACTTAAAAAGGATTAATTTAGTTTTTTAAGCAACTTTCGTCTAGGATTTTTCATGCAATGAAAAGTAACATCTAGCAACAATTTGGGAAGCGTGCCCAGGAAAAGAGGGAATTAATTACTAATCTTTTTAGCCAAAAGTTTCTAACGAACAGGCTCTTGATTCAGATTATTGAGTTGAATTATTGTGATGGAACAAGTACTTCATCCTAGGTTTGAATTACATAATTTGAAAATAAACTGCACAAAATAGTTTAGGACAAGTGGTTTAATTTGTAGACTACTACTTCCGTCCCAAATGTAGTACTCCCTCCGTTCCATAATATAAGGCACGGTCAAACTTGGCATAGTCTTCAAAACTAATTTCAACATTTAATATCTCATATATTATAATATTTTTATTATAGAATTATAGTCATATGAAAGTAGATTTAAATACCATTTCAATGATGTTATTTTTATCAAATAAAGTTTAAATAACAATAGACTAATTGTTGGTAAAATACTTAAAAAGTTAAATCTTAAAAAGCACGCGCGCCTTATATTATGGAACGGAGATAGTAACATAAGAGGAGATGTGACATCTGTTAGGACAATATATATGAACATGATGATAAATAATGCCCTGTTCGACTGGTCGGGTTGGACTGAATGGTTATTTTTTAAGAGCTGGCTGGGCTGGCTAGAGCCAGCCAGTCAGTCGAACAGGGCGAATATGAAAGAACAGGCCAGATCCCATTAAGGCTATCCTCAACAATTTGGGGCATAGTACAAAATAGAGAATGATGCCTTATTTTTAGAAAATAATGGTAAACTAGTGCATAATATACCGGGGTTATAACTTAATTGTGGATATTTTTCACTTAAGGACGCATAATTTTCTAATTAAAGAGGAAAAAAATAATCCTTATTGTCCGGAATGCACATTTATATTCTACTGTCCTTTGAGTTGTCCGCACATGATTACCATCAAACACTTATCAGTCAAGAAAAACAAACTCGTTCTAGCCAAATTAGTGAATCAGAAAGAGAGAATTAAAACAAAAGGATGGAATGGAGAGATCCTAAACACACCGAAACGTGTATTGACTTAAATTGTAACATAGTAATTTTTTTGAAGGGCGCCTAATTTTAGGGCGATGCGTGGACATTCATCTCGCTATGGACGGTCCTTATCGATTTTATAGCAAGGCACTAATAAGGTTCTGTTTGGCTTCAGTTAAATATAATTAGTTAGGTTACCTACGTTTTTATAATTTCTTTATCTAAAATAAAATGATTAATTCTCATACACTTGTGTTTGACTACAGGCGTGACAGTCCATAATTGTCATGCTTAGTCATCATGCTAGCAATACAAGAAAATAAGATAACCACTTGCAGTTGGTTAGCTTTATAATTTTTCACATAAGTTGGTTAACTTAATTATTTCATCGTCCCTGTGTATTTTCTCCCGTATTAAAAGGTTAATATTTCATTATTCTTTTCTTTTTGTGTGTTTGGTGGGGTTAAACCACAAACCACCTTTTTGGTTTTGAGCTAACGAGAGCCTGAGAATGGGTTATTGTAGAAAACCACCCTCAATAGAAAAAAAAAATACATGATTACGATATAATAAGCCGTTGGTGGGCTGATGGCGAACATGTTACATCTATCAGAAGAGGACAAAACGATATATACAAGAGAAAGAGTGTAAGCATAACTATTTCTCTATCACAAAACAATTTATACACATGAGTAACAGAATATCTAACATCCCCTTGTATCAAATTTCGGTGTACATACCTAGATGACATAGCTGTTTGACAACCCATAATATCTGTCTGAATTTTATTGTACAACATCTCCATATTGTCTGTCCAATTAAGCAGTACTAACGACCAAAATATGTATATAATAGAGAGAGACCATTGGAGTTGAATTCTTTGGAAAATTCGTGTGAAGTGTATGGCATGATATGTGGCAACTGGCAGGCGTTAATGTAAGCTAGTCGGCGTCCTGCTATTGGTGACTGTTATTCTCTCGTCAACTCCGTTAACTATTTGGTCATTGCGTTGATTGATCATATGATATGAGACAATTATGGAGTACTTGACAGCTGGTGAATGCTTGACCTTATTTCTCAATAGATACCAAGAAAAATTTCTTGCTGCAATCCAAATGCAAGTGAACAATACGTTGTAATCACACACAAACGGTAGCAAACAATTTTGAGCACCAAACGTCAAGAAGAAGATGGAACAGAACTGTTTGAATTGACGACAAGTAAATGACGTTACAGGTACGTAGTACTGATTTGTAGTTAGTGACCAGATCATCCAACAAGGTTTCCAAGTTTCTTAAAGATTCCCAAGTTTCATTTTTCACTTCTCAAATGATATACGATGGACAAAGGACAAACTGTCACTAGCAAATCTGTTTATATTCACCGAATCTGAAGGTACGCACCTGAATTTCATGTTGCTTGAAATAAATATTACTCCTATAGTAGAGCGAGTGATCACTTTAAGGAAAACGAGGAGATTAAACAAATCACTGTCATTAACCACAAGTGGAGGATCAGAATTGTACTCTTTGACTCTGAATCTGAATATCATGCGCGGCCATCTTTGCTGACTTTTGGGAGGTGCAGCTTCTGACCAAATCGGCACGCGGATTCCCCCTCGTGCGCGCTAGTGCACTACACTGCATAAACTCCTCCTCAATATCAATATTTATAAAGATAATAAAAACAATTTACATCTCCGGTTTCTACTGTTTTTTTTTGTTGTGTAGAAAGCCAATTCTGCATGAATATGAGGTGCTGCTTTTTATTATTAGTATTATTTTTCAGCTTCCCAATTCTCTTGTGTGGCCATTCCTTGCAAGTTGCCACCTGCAAACACAACTGACTGAAACACTTGTATGATATTTCTTCTAAACAGGAGCAATGGAAGATCGTCACTCGTCAGAAGCAAGCATAATGCACACACCCTACAGATATGGAGTATACTCATATCTCTGTCAACTGACTGAAACACTTGTTTTTGCGTAATATATGTTTACTTTGCCTGGAAAATCGGGGAGAAAATCTTCTCATATAGATAATCTTCACCAAGTGGACACATATCTCTGTCAGCACATGGTGATACATGATCAACTCATCCATGCAGCCATGCTGGCATGCTGTATTATACGACGTTCAGTCTGAAACAGAGATTCTGGTTGATTTTCCCCTCCTTTTCTGGCAAGGATCATATCATGAATGATCCTGTATACTTCGAAACAAGGTACTCGTTGATGTTAGTTTTTCTTCTTCTCTTCTGAATGTTAATAAGCATCTTCAGTAATCAGTAGGTCAGTTGTCCTATATATACATCAGATTGATGTAATAGTCTACTAGAAGGGCTGATAACCAACCCATGGAAATCCAAGAATTCAACAACCTGAGCCGTAAACAAGGGACGGATTAGTCATATAAATGAGCAAAGACTGGGGCTAACTTAACTGCTCTGCTCCCTTCACCAAATTCTGTTCAGAGCTTCAGAATAGCACTGTTCTGTATGTATTTTTGTCCTTGTCTATCAGTTAGTCATCCGTACGTAATTAACTTTAGCCGCAAAAGAACACCAGTAGGACAAATGGACAGCAACTGATTAATCAGTATGTTCTTCATTTAAACATATACTAATTCACCCTTATTATCCTAATCAACGTAATTTGATGACACTCTTTTTTAAAGGATTGGTTAAGTGTATGCTATCCATATGTAGCCGTCACAGTAAGCTGGTCAACTTGTAATGTGTGTGAATGTATAATGCTGCAGCAATTTTTGCAAACTAGCAATGCAGAGGTTGCAAGGAATCAGTTGGCTTCTTCCTTAATTAGTTTCTGGCTTGATATTTACGTATTGAACATTTGACCAATCATCATAAGGCACTGCAAAATCCAAGTACATAAGCGCACGTATCACGTTGACTTGTCAAATGAACATTTTGTGCAAAATAGTACTGTATTGAAATTTGGTGACGTTTGCTCTTGCTTTTTGAACGAGAATTTGAGGCAAGTGATGCTATCAGCATGGACTTCGGAAAAGATCATGTTATCCAAATGAATACAGACACCAGGCGAGTCAAGAAATAAGCGGAAATTAGAGCCGTTTTTGCATAAATTTCAGGCGTGAGTCTGGCCCATATGTCCACAAGTTTCTTCAGTTTCACCTTTTTCAGAAAAGAAATTGGGTTGTGTAAAAGCATGCTTATCTAAAAACGTATAATTTTCATTTTAGACTGAAGAATTCAGAGGCTCAAGAGACCCCAGTTCCATGTGCGAAGAATTAAAAGATTTCCTAAGTACACTTGTTTCAATTTCTAAGAACATTCAGTCCAATAGAATAACGTATTAATACCGTATCTTACTTATCCATCAAATCAAACAAATAGGAATGCTTATCAGAGCATGATTACAGAAACTAACCAAGTGGAGATGCTGTGAACTCTGAAGAAGCAAGAGAAATTTCTGCGAGGTTTCAGGCTGAGAATCTCTCCGTTGAAAACGATGAATTATGTTGGGAAATTGCACTCAACCGTGTTCACATCAGCATGGCACACGCTAGCTTAACAAGATAACTATCTGTCCTTGTCAATTAGTACTTGGGGAATTTCCTTTGCGTCTGGCTTTCACCGTCAAGAAAATCTATTAAGGTCTCAGCTATCGATCGATCGAGCAGACAACGTACAGATCCTTGTCCATTACTCCCTTCGTCTGTAAATATAAACATTTCTAGTGATGACCGGAGGGAGTAATTGATGTTTTTCTTTTCAGACTTTCAGATCGTGGAATAACACAACCGTACCGCGAGAGCGGACGCTATAGCTGATCGACGATTAAAAACAGCAGCGAAACGTCAACAAATAGACGTTAATAAAGAAGGTTACGGTGATGGCAAATTGGCAATAATAAGGCGTTGCTGTTGGTAGGATTAGGAGTGCGACGCTAGCCGCACGCGTAGCCGCGCATGCCAGTGGAAGACGAAGAAGAGGAAGATGATGATGATGAGAAGGAAGAAGTTCTCTTAATATTATCTGATCATTCAGAGTCTCAGATATAATAATTCCTTCGTCTTATAATATAAGAAATTTGAATTTTTTTTAGATTATTCATTTTATTAAAAAAATTTAGTGCAAATTTAAAAAGAATTAGTCATGCTTAAAATAATTTTGATAATACAGTAAGTCATAAACAAAATAATTAATGCTAGCATATTTTTTTAATAAAACGAATGATCAAATGTTATAAGAAAAAAGATAAAACTCTTACGTTATGAAACAAAGGTAATAGTAAAATATTTTTTTTTCAGCAAAAATCTCTTGCTGCCAGTGAATTCTGATGATTTATCTCCTATTCCGTTACTACTAGTCAAGACAAGATTCAAGGAGGCTTCTCTTGTCGTTCTCTAAGAGTCAAGAGGTGACCATCAAAATCGGGCATGCAATGCACAGGATTTTTTTTTTTTTGACCATAATACGCATTCACTACTCTCTCTGTTAGATGCACCGATCGGATTATGGGCAGTATTCCTTAGGCTGTTGTGACCATAATATGTACTAATTTTCTGCCTCACAATGTAAGTTGTTTTGCCTTTTATTTTAAAAAATCAAACTTCTTCAAATTTAACTAAGATATTCTATAGAAGAATGCGGTAACATTTACAACATAAAATTAGTTTTATTAAATGTAACAGTGGACATAAATTTATAGTATATTTGTTATGTATCAAAATCTTAGGCTCCTATCGTTTCCATATGATTATAAGCCAAAAGCCAAAATTAAATTTTCAAACTTAACTTTGGAATTGATTTTAGAGATTATTTATCGTAGTTTTTTCTAAGTTTGTCTTTTAAACCATATCTCATCTACAAAAGTTTTACACACATATATATTTTATTTATGAATATGTATATTATATATTTTGGCTCTTTAGGGAAAAAAAGAGGCCCTTACTACCTTAGGTTAAACCCTTTAATAATAAAAAAATTGAACATGTCCTTACATTGTGAAGTGAGTTGTACTGCTATATTGGAAGAGAAGCAAACAAAACAATAAGGCCATGTTCGGCCACGGCAGCTGATTGGCTAATTTACAGCCAAAACAAGAAACACCATTAGCATAAGATTAATTAAGTATTAGGTATTTTAAATTTAATAAATAAATAAATTTAATTTTTAAATAACTTTCGTGTAGAAATATTTTTTATAAAATATATATTCTATTTAGTAGTACGAGAAGTGTGTGCAGAAAGAAAAAAGAGAAAGACACAGTAGGAAATAGCGAACTGCCCCTAATACTACACATCATAATCATTACTACCCCTGTCTTAAAATATAAAAATATAAAGACTTATGTCCTTTTTTGAGGAAATTAAGGTTTGAGGAAATGAGTGTTATGATTAGTTGGGGGAGAAGGTAGGTGGAAAAATTAAATGAATGATGGTTGTAATTGGTGGAGATGTGGTAGGTAGGTGTAGAAGTAATTGTATTTTAAGACAAATTTAAATTGCTTAAATAGTTATATTTTAAGACGGAGAGAGAGAGTAATTAACAGGGAAACGCGTGGACGTACGATGGAAGTCATGGCTTTAAAACTCTGTTATTAGATGCAAGTACAGTCGCATGAACGGAGTAGATATCGACGCTGACAGCCTGACATAGGTGACACTAACATTACAGTGACATGGCGCTACATATGCTAGTCAGTCATTCAAGTACTTCTCCCGACCATTGACTCGAGGATCCAATGGCGATAGCTGCTGCTTCCTGGTAATTTCCATGGCTGGCCAATGGACACAACGAGAACACGTACGTACGCGAGACGAAATGCTAATTGGGATATGAGCTGTGAATCTGTGATTGATCGATCGAGTTCCTATCTTTATGCAGGCACAATTTTCTTCGGGGAAGAAATGCCAAATGTGCATGCTTGTGTAAAAGCATCTTAATAAGTCGTCTACTCTACCTTTTGGACTGTAGAATTCAGAGCAACATGCAGGCATCAGCTTCGTTTATCAGGGGTCAGGTTGACAGTTAAATGCAAGTGCACAGTGATCCGTTTCTCATGTTCATTATGTGCGAAATGAGTTTTTTTTTTTTTTGGGAATGTGCGAAATGAGTGTAGTCCTTGTCATAGAAAAGTCTTATCGACTATTTGTAGTACCTATCCACTGGTTGGGCTTTGATATGGGCCAAGCAAAGGGCCCAACGCAACAGCATGGGCTGCCTGTATGGGAGCTAGTGTTGGGAACAAATCTGAATGAACCCCGAGGCAACAGCCAAAGCTGCAAGCCTGTGATCGTTTCGCTTTTTTCAATAAGCGGTTGGTATATGAACAAAGAAATACAAAATTGTAAAAACAACTTTCACATTTATATTATTCACGATTTGAAATCCAAGGTTAAAAAAGATTACGATGAAAAAAGACTCCATATCGACTTAATTAAGATTAAAAATTTAAATTTCAGCTAGGAAAGATAAGTAAAAGCGAAACGATTGTAGCCTTGGTAGCTTTTTTAAAAAAAACTAAAAATCAGTCCTAGTATTGATAGAATTTTGGTCCTACCCATGAACTTAATTTCCCTAAAAGTACCCAGCTCACTTTATTACTAGTTTACTAGGAGTACCAAACAGAAGAACATTAAAGAAAGTCACTCGAAAACTTCCATTAATTAATACTTAAAAATTTAAATAAAAGTGTGAATTTTTGATGCCTTAAAACCACTCTTATGAAACTCAGTACAACTTATGTATAAGGGCCCTTTTTCTGGAGCTGATAAGGTTTTGTTGCCACGTTACTACGGCGGTTGCTCCACGTATCACCCAAATTGTACTAGCAAATGGTGTTACCGGGAAAGCACAGCGTCAACCTACTAGCTAGTTTTCATGTCGAACACATTAGCTTTTGATCTCCTTCAATCCAATACACGCAGTTACCTTTAAGCCCTATAGATTGGCTGTCATCGTCCATGCACAACGCCACCGCATTGTTCTTCCCCACAAAGATCGGGCGTCCTTCGAGATATATCCTTGACCTGTACGGCGAGTGTAGTATTTAAAAACGAACACTTCCTCTGTTTTTCTATTTGGCGTTGGTTAGCTTAGCTAACCAATATCAAATAAAAATAGATGGAGGGAGTATATAATTCTCCTCAATGGCACAGAGTTCATAGCTGGGTAGCACCGAGATCATGTCGCTGCTGTCTCACACCACCAAGTTCTTGACATTGGAGTACTTGTAGATCGCGACGTACTGTTGTATTTCTTCACTTAATTCCGGCACAAGATTTTCTTACATAACTTTTGCTGAAAATAATGAGAGATGCATCTAAGTTAATACTTAAGTTTCCAGAGATACTACTAGTCAAGTCATTTTCATCATATACACTCTCCCGTAGAAGAAACATGGTTTAAGTTTCATAAAACTGTAAAATGGTCTATTCCCTGGCTGACTTTATGAAAGACACCCCAAACTTCGATCCATCACTGCCGTAATATTAACTACACACTATCACAAAACATGCCTCATTTGTGCAGCTTTATTAGTGCCATCTATTCAAAAACCGACACTAATAGGGTTTATAATAAAAACTTGTGCTAATAGTAGTAAATCCTAAAAGTAACTGGTAAAAAGGGTGAGAGCCGAGCGGACCACTGCCATTTTCCTCTCTCGGCTCTCCACCTTCTCTCTACTCAGATTTACTTTTTCCCATCAATCTATTCCCTCCCCCTAACACAAACAACTGTGTCGCCCCTCCTTCCCACCGGCGACCGCTACAAGCAGCGCCGCCCCTCCCCCCACCGTGAGCGCAGCGTTGGCCCTCTTCCCACCGGCAACTACAGCGGCGACGATGGCGCGTGACTACGGTGGCGATGTGCGCGATGATGGTGGACGACGACGACGACAGAGGGTTGCAGTGATGGCTGGCGAGATGGACACCACTCCCCCGAAGCTACTCCATCTATGCTCGGCCACAATCTGTAGCAAGCGGCGGCACCTATCCCCCATCGGCAAGCAGTGGCAGCATAGCCTTCCTCTCACCGGCGAGGGGCAGCGACGACGGAGGTGGACTCTCCAGCACCGCAGATGTAAGTCGACGAGGGATCTTGATTTTTACCTGCTCATTTGTTGATTTTTACCTTTGACTGGAATTGCAATTTGGGTACTGACTAAGTTAGAGGATCTGTTCCAGAAATTGTGTTCTTCTATGGAATTGAAAGTGGGCTAATTTGCATGTTATTGAATGGAATTGAAAGTGGGTTAATTTTGAAAGGCTTGAAGCCTTTTTTTCTTTTGGGCATTTGTGCCGGTTTCTAAACCGGGACAAATGACACAATGTCTTTTGTCCCGCCTTCACTAATACCTGTTTTCAATTGGGACTAATGCCTCTTTTTGTGGTAGTGAGATAGTTATGCATGGATCACGGTTCATATCTAACCCCATTGTACGTCATATGCGTGCCATGTTTATAAAGCACCAACATGGTACAAGCAACTAGTAGAACTGAAGTTTCACTTTCTACACTCTCGAGAAAAAATAATCATGCATGGTTTAATAAGCTTAACAGTAAACACTTATTAGGACCAGATAACTGTCCTTATTAGGACGATAAAGAGAGGCAACCAAAACTTCAATGAACCATCAGTACGGTAAAATTAACTTAAAAGAGTGATTTTACCGTGTCCTTGATACCTGTTAGTACCTCAGAGACTGTAAAATTTGTCATGCCATATAGAAAAGTTTATGAAGCTCAATTAATATGACTCATGCATGACGAGCCTTTTTCTGGAGCGGAAAAACTCAGGTTGTCACACTAGTATGGTCGTTGCTTCGCCTAGTACCCAAATTATACCAGCAGATTGCAGTGTCATATTTTGCTCCATTAAAGCACTCTGTCGACTTGCCAATCCCCACGTCGAACACTTTGGCCACCCCATTGTTGTCAATCCAGTACACGCAATTACCTGATTACCTCTCAGCTGTGGTGCGCCACCGCCGTCCACGTGTACCGCCACCGTATTGTTCTTCCCAACAAAGAACGAGTGCCCATCGAGATCCTTTACCACGATCCAGCATGGCCGATGGCGAGGATAGTACCTAAGAACGAATACAACGAATACATGATTCTTCTCTAAGCGGTACCCTCCACCACCAGACAGCGGTAGGTTAGTGGCTGAATTTGGTTTTACATCTTTCCTCCAGACCTGGCAGATTTGGCCTTTGTTACATACCACCAAGTTCTTGGTATCGGCATAGTCGCGGATCATGTCGTATGGTGGCGCAAACGCAGCCGTGGGATAGAACACCATGCTGGCGGCTGGCCTTGTCAAACAATGGCTCAAATGACGCCGATTGTCTTCGCCGGTGACCAGGAAGGCGTAGGATAAGCACATCACCGCTTCCCGTGAGGCAATACACCGCCTTCTTATGGTACACGATGTCGGCGATGTGGTCTTGTTGTGCGAGACGGCGGCACTCGGTGTCGGTCCATCTGGCATTCCCCTTAGTCGTGTAGGTGACTGCACGGCCGTGGAGGGACGGATATATATATATATATAATCTATTCTAAGGGTGGATGCAGCGTACACAGGAGATGCACCCACCCAGCCTCAATATATGTTAGTACCCCTGAAATGGTAGTGGATTAAATACCAACATTAATTACCTATCTTTCCATTAATCTCTCATGCATGCACGGCCCCACTAGCTGTATGCATGTGTGTAATTACGATTGGTAAATTTACAAACAAATGCACAAATTAGAAAATTGCGAATAGGTGGATTTTTACGAGAAAACGATTCTTACAATAGACCAAGATTAAAATTTCAAGTATTTAAATGGTGTGGTAATTTTTATTTTTCTACCATCGTTGCAAAGTAGTAAAATTGCAACGGTATGATTTTTACCATGATAACTTTTAAAAAAATAGTAAAATTTCAATGCTTTGTGATAGTCCATCTCAAAAATACAGTATTATGCGATTTTAACAATAATAGAGGTCGCCACAATAGTAAATTTACAATAATATGATTTTTTCAGCAAAATAGTAAAAGTTATAATGATTTGTAATAGGTCATCTCAAATTTAATATTATTGTAAATTGCAAAATTTTCTGCTTACTATTAATTACTACACATAAATCAAGTCAATTAATTATATTATTATACACAACCAACCATTGATCGTTTGGGATGTTTGCCACGGCAAAACCGTGTCAATTAATCACATCTAATTACCATCCATAAATCATGCAATTAACCATTTCAATATATGGCGCGTCAATTATGGCAATCAATCATTAAATTGTGATTTCTATGGAGGCACTTTTTACAACCGAGAACAATTAGCCATGCATGCAGCAGATTTATTGTCCGACTTTTTTCATGGTTCGTTTGTCTGCAATCAGAGATACTCGGTGCCATGCATGCCATCAATTAAGGAGTACTAATACACACCATGCATGGAATTTTCTATAAATCAATCCATACAGTCCCACGTGTCATCATGGCCGGGGTGGGTGTAGCACCCACAGCGTTTGCAACTATTGTAAACATATGGTACCTGAAAGTAGTAAAATCTAAACATCTAAATCACACTAGTAAATTGTAAGCACATGATACTTAATTTCAATGATACTTAATTTCAATGATTTTTATAATGATTAATTTCAACAAAATAGTAATTTACAATGATTTGTGATAGTCCATCTCAAATTTACTATCATGCATCTGGGTGTAGCCTCTGTATGTTGACCGTGGATGGGGGAATATTTAGTAGGTGTCAATTACAGTGGATCAAATAAGGAAAGTTTATTTTTTAAAATAGACCAATTAAAGATATGTGTGATAAAATCCTAATTAATTAGGTTGTCCTTTCCTGGATTGAATCCCACTAATTACACTATTTGTCATGGCAACTAGTTGTATTACTATGCATGCATGTCACATTAAATTATGGCAGAAAATCATAAATTATTGCACATAGATTTCGATTGTTACGATTGTTGTAAATTTAACATGCGACACGTGGCAAACATGCGGGGTGGGTGTAACGCCTGTGGAGGCTACACCCAACTACAGAATAGTCATTCCGTGTATATATATATATGATATAACACTATGGTATAAACAAAATTAGTATGGTATAACAGCGATAAGTACATAATGACACCTACGATTCCGTTTTCTAGATTGATCCGCCGTTGCCTTTGGACGGTGATGGTGGCCGCGGTGAAGTCGGTGGTCGTTGGGTTGGGCGCGAACACGACCTTGGACACCTCCATGTTCTTCCCCAATTGTGGGAACGAATTGAAGGGGATATACATGCTGGTGAGGGGATTCACTGGGCCGGAGCAGTTGAGCCCTTGGACGACGGCGACCCAGCCGTCGCCGGAGCCGACGCAGCGCTTCGTCGGAGAGATGCTCGAAGCCTGCAGGCTCATCTGGTACTGGAGCACGGTGGAGATACTGGTGCTGACGAACCAGAAGGAGCAGCGGTGGTTGCCGAGATCGACAAGGAGTGACGACGCGGCCATAGGGAGGGCGGTGCAGACGGCGCGGAGCAGGGTGTAGGTGGGGATGGAGAGGCCGTCGGCGATGCGGGCGAGGAGATCCGACGGGAGCTCGTCCCAGCCACCGTGCAATTGCGCCATGGCGGCCATGTTCGATCGATCGATGTCTCGTTGTAGCATAAGGACCTTAGTATTCGTGAGATTGAGACTGGGCTCGATCGTCCGGAAGAACAGAATCAGCAGGATTATTATATGTTCCTTTAAATATTAGGAAATATTATGAGAATCCACCTGATATGGGGGGATGCAGATATTTGATCTCATCTTATTTTATCACCAATATCTATCGTTTTTTTTTTTTTGCGGGGATCACCAATATCTATCGTTAAGAGAGGATAAAACGGGAATCGGAAAAGAGAAGAGATTCACATTTGTTATCGAGTTATTCGGCCATGTTCTGCACCAAATCGAAGACGAAGAACTTTTTTTTCCCATGCTCGTTCTATTTCGCCGTGGACAAAGAAAATTGAAAGCTTGCACTTATATGTTTTTCTTCTTATAATAAGAACATGGTCTTTATTACATCACCCACACACATGATCAATGTACCACTCAATCTTATCTAATATTCTCTCCGGTTACTTTTGTTTGACGTTTTGGATAAACGTTTTAGTGTAAAATATCTGCAAATATGCTGTCCAAAACGTCAAACAAATATGTCCGGAGGGAGTAGCAGTAGAAAGGTAGTTGGGTTTTTTAAGTACAGAGTTGTTTCTAAGGACAAAACACCCAAAGATCGAACAAATAAAAGCCTTGTAAATTTTAAACTACGATGAATAATCAATGTCAGAGGGCCCACTACACGCCTCAAGGTGAATAATTAAGAAATCCACGCTCGGGGCTGCACAATCTTGTGGATTGGAGCCGGTATGACCAAATTTTCTTGACGAGATCATGCATACGGGATCCATGGCGAACTTGGGAGCGACGTGGGACGATCTGCCGCCGGATCTTCTCTCCCGGATCGCCGTCTGCACCTCCTGGCGCGCCGCCCTCCGCCGGCCATCGCCGTCGCTTCTCGTCAGCGGCTATCGGATTTCTGCCTTGTGCCTGTCCCCCAAGAGCTCCACCATGATCCACCAAGGTGTAGCCAATTAGCCTCTTCCCAACAACACGCTGTCTCGGCTCCGGCAACGGATGGGTCGTCATCTACAAACCCTGCCACGGCTGGTTGTTCTCATCACGGGATATCAGCCTCCTGAATCTATTCACCTGTGAGAATATCCCCTTCCAGTGCTTCCCCAAGAAGAAGATGGAACTTTTCAATGATCCCTTCCTTTATCCGTTCCCCAACAAGCTCAAGATCGTGTTTGCGCCCAACCCAACGCCGAGTGACTTCACCGCGGCAGTCGTCATCACCGGCGGTACCACCGTCACCTACACTGACAGTATAAACCTGAAAACCACACTCACGAGCAGGAACAATGCGAGAAAGAACACCACAGCACACTCAGATGAACACACACGAACACAGGAGAATTTTGGGCTGCTCAACAACTTACAGCATTTTCAGAGTTTTCTTCCTTTTATTGAACTCAAACCCGACATGCACGGCAGTACTCCCTCAATGGCGAGTGCCATCCCAAACGCCAGGCCCACGGCCGTGCGACGCGCTCCGTGCATATGCACGTTGAGCACCACATGCGCATGACCTGGCAAATAGCGATGATGCGCCTGACTCTTAACAGAACAAGCAGAAAAACAGGGGAGGGAGATAACAGCAAACTACAGAATCCTATGACTGAAGATAACGAACTAAACACAGGCTTTATTCTAACAAATCTCCCCCTAAACCTTGTGATGTTCGTTCCCAGCTTCAACGTCGCCGATCAGCTCGCGCAACTCCTGGAATGTGACTCGAGCCAGTGGCTTGGTTAAGATATCAGCAAGTTGTCCCACAGAGCTTGTAAACTCGATGTCGATCTTCCCAGTTTCAACACACTCTCGAATATAATGAAAACGAGTCTGAATGTGCTTACTTCGATCATGATGAACTGGGTTCTTGGTGAGTGCAATGGCAGACTTGTTGTCCACCATCAGTCTTGGCGGCGCGATTGGCGTTCCCATGATCTCCTCTAGCAAACCAGCCAACCATACCGCCTGACACGCTGCTGTTGATGCTGCAACATACTCAGCTTCACACGAAGACAATGCCACAATTTTTTGCTTCTGTGACAGCCATGTGATTGGGCTCCTGGATAGAAAGAACAAACCACCGCTTGTGCTCTTCTGATCATCTTGATCTCCAGCCATGTCACTGTCGCTGAATCCTAGCAGCTTCAAATCCTCTGGTCTCCCCTTCGCGTACCTCAAGCCATAGCCACGAGTACCAGCCACGTACCTGAGAACATGCTTCACAGCAGCCATATGGTCCTCCCTCGGTTCAGCCATGAACCTGCTAATGTAGCCTACTGCGAACGCGAGATCAGGCCTTGTGTTGACAAGATATCGAAGTCCACCAATTGTGCTTCGAAAACTTGTGGCGTCGACCAGCGCAGCCGTGCTTGACTTGCTCAGCTTGAGCTTAGGCTCCATCGGTACAGCACTGGAGTTGCAATCTGACATGCCCCCTTGCTCCAGCAGCTTCTGTGCGTACGCCGCTTGTGCGATGAAGATCCCATCACCGTCTTGCCGCACTTCGATCCCCAAGTAATAGGAGAGCAACCCCAGGTCGCTCATCTTGAATTTTTTCAGCATCTCCTGCTTGAAGTGCGCAATGTCGCCGTCGACGGGGCCGGTGATCAGGAGATCGTCGACGTACACTCCCACCACCAGCGGCTGGTTCGTCTTGCGACGAGTGTACACGGCGTGCTCATGGTCGCTCTTCGTGAAGCCGAGCGAGTTGAGGCAGGCGTCGAGCTTGGCGTACCACGCCCGCGGCGCCTGGCGCAGTCCGTAGAGTGCCTTCCGCAGCTTCAGCACCTGACCCGGTGCGCCGACAGTGATGCCGGGCGGCTGCTGTACATACACCTCTTCTTGGAGCTCTCCATTCAGGAACGCATACTTGACGTCCATGTGGTGAACACGCCATCCTTCAAACCCGATAGCGCGTTGTCCAGCTGGGAGATCAGCAGCCTGCCATGTGGCGTTGTCCTTGATTGATCGGAGTTCTTCGTCCATCGCGGCGCGCCAGCACTCCTCTTCTGCAGCTTCAGCATATGATGACGGCTCCTCGGCGCTGATGGTGTGCAGCTCATCCTCCAGCACCCGTCGCGCCAAACCTGGCACCACGGCGTCATCCCCTCCATGCTTTTCGTCGGGGACCGGTTGAGAAGGTAGACCGCCGTGGCCACCGCTTCTCCCCAGAAGTATCCCGGTAGCCCTTTTGCCTTGAGCATGCTGCGGGCAGCAGCGACGATTGTCTAATTTTGCTGCGGCGAGTACGGCGCGGTGAGCTGGCGCTGAACTCCAGTGATGGCGCAGTGCTCGGTGAAGTCCGTCGAAGTGAACTCCCTCCCACGATCGGTGCGGATGGACTGGCTCTCTGCTCCAGCCCGGATTCGCTTGATTGCCACCGGTGCCAAATCCTTCGACGGGAGCAGCTCCATCCACATGAATCTGCTGAGATCATCCACAAGCAGCAAAAAGTACTTCTTACCACTCGGAGTCGCCGGCGTGATTGGGCCACAGAGGTCTCCATGGACCAGCTCCAGGGGGCGGCTGGCATGGCTGCGCGCCACCTCAGGGAACGGCGTCCGCTTCTGCTTGCCGATGAGGCAACCTTCACACAGCTCAACCCGCGGACCATGTCCTCCCTCGCCAGCTTCTGCAGAGCGGGAAAGTTGAGGTGCCTGAATCGCGCGTGCCATCTCCGCGCATCCTCTGCAGCCACTCCTGCGTTGCAAACCGGCCGTGCGAGGTTGACGTCGAGCACGTAGAGCCGGTGTGGCGCCCGGGGAACCTTGGCGAGCAGCCGTCCTCCTTTGTCGCCGATTTCGTCGAGCTGTCCCACACTGATGATGTTGGTGCGGAGCTTGGGGATGAGGTACACGTTGTCGAACGCCCGCTGCTCCCCGTTCTTGCACTCGAAGACCACGGTCCCACGACCCTCGATCTCCACCAGGGAGCCGTCGCCGAACTTGACCGATCCGCCGACGCCGGAATCAAGCTTGGAGAAGGCCGCACGGAGGCCGGACATGTGGTTGGTGGCGCCTGTGTCCATCACCCAGCGGCGGTCGTTCTTCGCTCGCTCCTCTCCGATCTGCACATGGGCTTTCTCCTCGACGAGATGGACCACCTCACGCACTGAGGTGGCCACTGTAGCTGCAGGCGACGGCGGAGGCGTGTGCGTCGTGATGGAGGGCGGCGGTGGTGCATAGCAGTGGGGCAGGGGCAGCACTATTGGGGTGGTGCGTGGCAGTGGCTTGGATTCAGCTGGCGGCGTGGAGATGCGGTGTTGCAGCGATGGGGAAGAAGGGGATCCACGACGCACGCCTCACTGAAGAGCAGGCTTGCCTCTTCGTCCTGGGCCATGTGGGCCTCAGCTGCCTTCTTGGGCCTTGACCGGCAGTCTCTGGCCCAGTGCCCTGCCTTACCACAGTTGCGGCACGCATTGTTCAGCACGTCGCGTCCCGCGGGCTCGTTCCGCGACTCGCGCGCGTTCCCGTCTCCGCCGCCGGGACCCTTTCCCTTTCCGCGCCGACGATTGCGACCGCCGCCGCTGCTGCTTCCCCCGCTACTCTTCTCCTTCTCACGGGCCTTGTAGCGCGCGAGCCAATCTTCCTCCGTGAGGAGCAACCGGCCCCTGTTGTCCGTGGACGACGCGTTTGCCGACTTCTTGCGTTGCTCCACCGCACGAAGTCGCCCGGCCGCCTCCTCGATCGTCATGGCATCGAGGTCGAGCAGCGTCTCGATGGAGATTGCCACCTGCTGTAGATTCTCAGGTACCACATGCAGCAGCTTCTTGACCACCTCCTTGTCGGTGATCGGATCGCCGAGAACCCGTAGTTCGTAGTTCGAAGGACGACTCTTTCGCCGTCCTTGAACGCGATCGCAGCGAAGTCTTGACGGAGCCTCTCGGCGTTCGCCTCCTTGACGCGCTCGACGCCGACGCGGACAGAGCGGATTGCCTCCCATGCCAAACGTGCAGTTTCCTTCTGCTGCGGCGAGCGCCGTGCGATCGGTGCCGGGAGCGACGGCCTCCCACAGCCCTTGCGCCTGGAGGTTGATACGCATCACCATGGACCATTCGGTGTAGTTCGTGCGGGTGAGCATGGGGTAGACGATGGACGCCGTGCTTCTCTCTATCACGCGCTCGACGGTCGGTGCGTGGTGCTGGTGTTGACGTCCAGTGCGCCGTCCGCGCCGGGGAGAGTGACAGGTGCCTGAAGACATGGTCATTGTCGACGGACATCTCCCAGGGACGCAGCCTGATGCTCTGATACCAATTGTTGGCCCATAGACGGGAGCCCAACTGGGAGGAAATCTTTCTGCACCCCAAAAGCTAGCCCATGAGGTGAGGGACTCCTCCCACTTATAAGTTGGTGCAACTCTCCCTAAACTTTCAATGTGGAACTATTCCCAACATACACGACCGATGGGAACAACGGATGGATCGATGTCAAGTGCCCACATCTTGCCGATGGGGATGGCATCGCCGACGTGAGAAAGGAGGAGGCAGCGGAGAAGACCTGAAGGTGCAGGTGTACTGCCTTACTATAGGCGGTGACGTGCATGTCCTCAATTGCCATCGGCAAAGGACGGCGTCTTTCGTGCCGTTGTTCGACAAGTCTAGCATGGAGTTCTACCCTGCGGTGGCATTCGCGCAGCCGTACGACAAGATCCGTAACTATCCCAATACCAAGAACTTGCTAGTCTGTGACAACGGCCATCTCTACCAGATTTGGAGGAAAAGCGGCTTTGCCACCAGTAGAGAGTGCCATGTAGAGAGAAACCCTTAAGTACTACCCTCGCCGTCGACCATGTTGGGTCGTGGTAGAGGATCTCAACGGGCACTCGTTCTTCGTTGGAAAGAATAATGCGGTGGCACTATATGTGGATGGTGACGGTGGCACGCCGTGGCTAAAAAGTAACTGCGTCTATTGGATCGATGACTCTCTTGGACAGGCCAAGGTGTTTGACATGAAGACTGGCAAATCACAGAGCTTGCCTGGTGCAATAGGCTACAATGGCAACGACTATGCCATCTGTTGGTGTAACTTAGGTGATACACGGAGCAACACCCATGGTAGCGTGGCAACATCAGGTTATCATTTAGCAAAAAGGGCTCGCCATGTATGAATCAAGTCGAGATTCATAAAAATTCTACACTTTTAATTAATTTTTTAAGTAGTAATGGGAGTTTATGGCATCTATTGTTTATTGTCTTTTGGATTGTAATGAATTATGCTGCAACAAATGAATTTTCAGAGATATGGAAACTAGTCTCAACCATGTTTGTTTTCTCCTTCAGGACAGTTGGCTAACCGGTGTTAATCCTAGCTAAAAAAATCAAGTGTTTGTGGGCATTTCGGTATCGTGGTTAAGTAGGAATGACGTGGTTGGTAATGATCATATACATACTCTTTTATGCAGGTAATTTTCAGGAAAACAAATTGCATTTTTAAATAAAATCCCTTTTTATTCATATTTAATTTTAAATTGGACCTTCTATGTCTTGCCGACCACGCCTAATAAAGTTCTTTCAAAAAATTGGACCTTCTATATCAATGCATAGGCATTTTGCTAGTAATTAGTTAATATTGTATCCTCGCAAAAACAAAAAAAAAGTTAATATTGTAGTAATGGAACCTCTAGGTGCACTCTTTACTGTCCTAAAGACAGTAATGAAGTGAGCTAGATCATAATTAGATTTTCAACCCTATAAAAGTCAAGAGTTTTTATGGTCCATCATATGCTACCTTCAAGTACTACGCGATACTAAACTAAATTTCAACTTGATTAAAAAGATATATCCAGGGCATATCTTTCTTATGGTTACTCGAAGATCCATGCATAACTTTCTCTTTTTTTTCAGGCTTGTGTAAAAGTATCTCTCTTTTGGATCTGACTAGGCTTATCCCCATCTCCTTCGCTCTCTCTCTCTCTCCCGCCGCCGTCTCCGTTGCTGTCTCCATCGTCGTTGCCGCCTCCTCCTCCTCCGCCCCCACGAGCCGCCTCCTATCTCGCCGGCGCCGACGAGGCCCGCCCGCCGACTTCCGCCCACCCTCTCTCCCCCCTCCTTCCCCATCTCTGGCAGCGGCGGTGCCGCCACCGCCGGAGTTGAAGTCGATGTCGATGCCCCCACCGCCTACCCCACCCACCGTCCGCCTCCAACCCCGTGGCTCCGGCGGCGCCACCGCCACCTCGCCGCCCGCCTGATTCCGCCGCTGGTCCGCCGTGGCCCCGGTCATTCCCTCTAAACTCCGACGACCCCTCCCCCCGCTTCCCCCCACCTCTCCCATCCCACCCAAACCCTGAATGCAGGGCTGGGATTCGCCACCACCGCCGTCGCCAACCTCCATGTCATTGCCGCCGCCCCCGCCCTTGCGTTGCCGACCCCCATATCATCGCCGCCGCCCCCCGCCGCTACATCAGCTCGCCTGCGTCGCTAGATAGCGCGAGCGGGCGAGTACTCTCCGTATAGATTACACGCTCTCTTTTTTGTTTGTTGAGCTGTTTTGTGAAAGTACCTTAGTACTAGTATTTCGTTTAAAGTGTACTCTGCTTTTGGACCTCAAGAATTCAGAGGGACAACAGACGCCAGCTCCATGAGTTTAAATGCGAAGAGAAGCAAACCTATTAATTTCAACGTGCAGAGGTTTCAACCGTACATGATTCGCATGTTTCTTATTCGCGACAACTTTGTTTCAAATATTTAGTACAACCATAAAAGTTTACAACAATGCGCGAGCAATATTTGGATGCCAAGATATCCGGCTGATTTTCTTGCATTATAAGGAAACGGACTAAATCCAATTCCACACGTATTTATTGGGATCAGATATATCCTAAGCGGCTGTTGTTGTCGAGATCGTATGGGATCAGGATGGCGCAATTAGGGGCACCGTGGGACTATCTGCCGCCGGATCTCCTCTCCCGGATCGCTGACGGCTTAACCATCAAATCATATATCTGCGTCCGCGCCGTCTGCACCTCCTGGCGCGCCGCCCTCCGCCGGCCATCGGCGTCGCTTCTCGTCGGTGCCTATTCGGTTTCGGCCTTGTGCCTTTCCCCCAAGAGCTCCACCGTGATCTACCCAAATGTAGCCATCAGCCTCTTCCCAATAAAACATTGTGTCGGCGCCGGCAACGGCTGGGTCGCCATCTACAAGACCAGCCTCAAGAATCTGTTCACCGGCCAGGAAATCCCCTTACATTGTTTCAGTGGTTATTATACGTTCACCAACGATCTCAAGGTCGTGTTTGCGCCCAACCCAACGCCAAGTGTTTTCACCGCGGCGGCCATCGCCGGCAACGCCACCGTCACCTACACGACTGAAGAGAATAGTGGATGGATCAAAGCCAAGTGCCCACGTCTCGCCCAAGAGGACGGCATCACCGACGTGGTGTACCACGAGAAAGGAGGCAGCGGAGACGACCTGAAGGTGCAGGTGTACTGCCTCACGAGAGGCGGTGACGTGCATGTCCTCAATTGCCGTCGGCAAAGGGCGGCGGCGACCTTCGAGCCGCTGTTCGACAAGGGCAGCACAGATTTCTACCCTACGGTAGCGTTTGCGCAGCCGTACAACATGATACGCAACTATGCCAATGTCAAGAACTTGGTGGTCTGCGATGACGGGCATATCTATCTGATTTGGAGGAAAAGCAACATTGGCACCACTGCCCTGTCTGACGGTGGAGAGTGTTGTGTAGAGAAGAACCAGATATTTGTTCTTAGGTACTATCCTCGCCGTCGACCATGCTGGGTCGCGGTGAAGGAGCTCAATGGGCATTCGTTCTTCATTGGGAAGAACAATGCAGTGGCGCTATATGTGGATGGTGGCACACCGTTGCTAAGAAGTAACTGTATGTATTGGATTGACGACTCTCTCGAACAGACACAGGTGTTTGACATGAAAACTGGCAAATCGCAGTGCTTTCCTAGTGCCGCACAAGGCTACTTTCACAGAAATGTCATGATATGGTGTAACTTGGGTGATACGTGGAGCAACACCCATGGTAGTGTGGCAACATCAGGTTATCAGCTAGCAAAAAGGGTTCGACACGTATGAATCAGTACTACTTTAATATAAATGGGAGTTTATGGGGTCTTTTATTTATTTTCTTTTGAATGGTAAGAATTGCGCTGCACCAAATGAATTCTCAGTGATATGAAAACAAGTTTGTACCTCGTTTTTTCTTTCCTTCAGGATATTACAGAAACTGAAAATTTGGTCTTGTTGACGTATAATGGGGCTATGTACGAACTATGTAATCCATGCACAAGTTACTTTTTTTTTTCAGTCTTTTGTGTAAACTTATCTCAATATTTCGTTTGGGTCTACTCTGATTTTGGACCCAAGAAATCAGAGGAACAACAGATGGACCCGTGTATTCAAGAATGGTTTCAACTTTACATGATTCGCATAGAGAAAACGTATTTGCCAAACGAATGTGAACTCTATCCCATAAAAAACGTGTTGACCTTTTTTTATATCTGGAAACTTATAGTGACTTTTTTTTAGATAACGAATTCATTAATTTAGACTTACCTCTCTCTGGATTATGTCCCAGCCAAAGAAGAAGAAGAAGAAGAAGAAGAAGAAGAAGAAGAAGAAGAAGAAGAAGAAGAAGAGGAGGAGGAGGAACTCCATGAGTGCAGCTCATGGAGGTTCAAGATTAGCTCATGGCGGTGCCAACCGCCTCCTTAGGAGGTGAGAACGACGAGCTGGCTGTCGCGTCCAGTGCTGGCGCCGACAATGCCCCCAAAGCAACATGTTGTCGACAACGGCAACGATGATGATGGAGCCACAAGGTGGAGACTTTGAGTTTGTCGTCACCCTTAGTAGTGGGAGTCACCATCGCCGGTCAGGGCCCTAGGCTCATTTGCAGCATGCATATGCTGTGGGCGGAGCTCGAGAACGCCGTCTCTGGTGAAGATTTATATATTGTGCACCGGATTTATATCCTCGCATTTCTTTTTTTTTTGGGTGTTGCACTCCATGCTTTTATATGTTGCACATAATTTCTTCGTGTTTCAATCCGTCCTTTTTCAATGTTTACAGCTGGGTGAATTATTTATTTTTGTTGTGGCCATTTTCTTTGGATTCATAGTTGGTTTTCCTTCTGCCATTTTCTTAAATGTTGCATCCGATCAAAACATATTTAATAAATCGTAAGTCGTAACTAAGTGATGAAACATCACGAAATAAATTTCGTTGAAACATTTTTTAAGTGCTAAAACATCTACAACATTTTTTTTTGAAACCAAAAAACATCTACAACATATTACTATTAATACCCACCGAAACACCGTCCGAGGACATGAAAGCAAGGGACGTCAACGTCCTAGTCATGCCGATATTAATTTCCCCTCCGTCCAAATTTACCTTTTTTTTGTTACTTTCTATAACAACGACAGATAATCCGATTAATATTTGCATACCAACATACCCGGAAACTTTCCTTCTTTTCAGAACCTGACTTAAATCCAATCCAATCCACACGTACTAATCAGATCATCATCATCATCGATCGACTGTTTTGAGATCGCCGATGTCCTCCCGATCAAATCCTACATCCGCCTCCGGCGCCGTCTCCGCCGCGTGGCGCGCCGCCCTCCGCCCGCCGCCGCCGTCGCTCCTCCTCACCCACCACCACCGCTCCACCTTCTCAATCTCCGCATGGAGCCTCTCCTCCTCTTCCTTTGTGAGATCCACCGTGCTCAACCAAAGTGTACCCACCGTCGTCACCCTCCACCACCCGTCAATCTGCGTCGGCTCCGGCGACGGCTGGGTCGCCGTCTCCGGCCTCGACTTGGCCGGTCTCATGAATCCCCTCACCGGCGAGGAAATCCCCTTCCAATTCAAATTCTTCCCCAAGAAAAAGAAGGAGAAGCAGATGAAGTTGTTCAAGGTCGTGTTCGCGCCAAATCCGACGGCGAGCGACTTCACGGCGGCGGTGATCACCGGCGGCGCCCGTGTCACCTACACAATCAATGGAAACAATGGATGGATCGAGGTCAACTGCCCGTGTCTCGACGATGAAGTAGACGGCATCGCCGACGTGGTGTACCGCGAGAAATGCGGTGAAAAAATGGTGTATTGCCTCATGAGAAGCGGTGGCACACACGTTCTCCTTCTTCGCCATCAAAAGCCGGCGACATTTCAGCCGTTGTTGGATAAGCCCAACACCGTGTTCTATCCGAATGCGGCGTTTGCGCCACCGTACAACACGATCCGTAGCCATGTCAAGGTTAAGAATCTGGTGCTTTGCGATGATGGCAGTTTCTATCAGATTTGGAGGAGTGAAGACATCTGCACACTTGCATTGCCGCTACCTGGCGGTGGAGAGTATCATGTAGAGGAGGATCAGATATTTGTTCTGAAGTATTACCCTTGCCGGCGGCCGTACTGGGTCGAAGTGAAGGATCTTGGAGGATACTCGTTTTTTGTCGGGAAGAACAATGTGGTGGCGTTACGTGTTGAGGATGATGGTGGCATGATGATGCTGAGAAGTAATTGTGTTTATTGGATCAAACGTTTTGAAGATAGGGCTAAGGTGTTGGACGTGAAGACGGGCAAGTCGATGCAGTGCTTTCCTGATGCAAAATTGCACAGTGCCATTTGCTGGTATAATTTGCGTGATACGCTGTGACAATTCTGTTTATCAGTTGTAAAAATGTGCTTGTCATTCATGAACCAGACGAAATTTCACATATTTAGTTAACTTTATAGTAGGAATGGTTTTTCTGGCATATTTATTGCCTCTGAGATGGTAATGAATTACGCTGGAACAAATGGATTTCAGTTACATGAAACTGGCTTCAGCCATGATCTTTTTTTTTATTCGGGACAATGTAGAAACTGAAATTTTAGGTCTTTTTGCTTGTATCAAGTTGGTGTTCTTCATGTCAGGCAGTCAGACAAGATGTGGTATCTTGTTTTCCTATCATTTGATTTATTGTTAACTAAACTTTTATGCACACATATAGTTTTATATATTTTATAATTTTTTTTAATAAGACGAAGAGTCAAACGTATATCAAAAAGTCAACGGCGTCAAACATTTAGGGACAGAGGTAGTATGATAGTATCGAATAGTTTATGCTTTGTTTCTTTGAATTTTGAATAATTACTTCGGAATTTGTAGTAGAGCTAAAAGTTTGGGACCATTTTTATTCTCCATGAAATGGTGACCAAGTTAGCTGGGAATAATTTTTTAGTGTCCTTTTTCTTTTAAATGAATGACAAAATTAGCTGTACCTTTTCTCTTCCAAATGAGCGATGAACTTATGTGGTGCTTTGTAGCAGTGCACACATGATTGGTAACTACTTCGAGATGAAATCATGTGGATGATCAAAACGTGAGGCCTAAGGAGCGGTGGCATAGAATTTCTGGCGAAATTAAACTTACTGAGCAAGCGGCAAACCAAAGGTAATAAATCTGTCCGCTATCAATCAAGACATCGTTCTCTGTTAAATGAATGTAGCAGTCTTCAACTGTCAACGAGTGTGCATCTTCAGTAAGGGTAGCTTCTTGCAGAGAACGCGAGATGGGAGTGCCAACTGATGGTGTGCAAAGTAGGGATTCGTATCCTCTAACATTAGCACGTTAATGTTATCGTGACATTCTTTTTATCCGAGGCGCATTCGTTTCTAAATCAACGGTTATGAACTACTATTTAAGTCACACTATTTAAGTTAGTACATCATTCTAAATGTCACGGTGACATTATTGAACAATGTTAGAGGATACGAAACCCAAAGTAGGATCGACGTTATGTTACTGTTCATCCTCTGACATAATCTCTATTCCCAAATGGATGCCGTTTTAGAATAAGTGTAGTTAAAACATATACTTAGAAAAAGTAGCAATATACCACGTAACATATACTTAGAAAAAGTAGAATATGCGGAAGACTATAAATATGTATGAAAAAAACATCAATTTAAGAACGGAGACATGAAATGATATCTAATTGAGGACAAAGAGTAACTTCTGTAAATTATAGGATCCCAGTCCTACTTGAGAACAGCAAAGCAAGAGAACGGCGGCTAGAATTTAGAGAGAAAACTAAGCGCACTCAGAGGGGAAAAAACGCCCAAATTTGGTAATTTTCTATGAAATAACTCGTACATACCACACAAGATTGTTCGAATTTGGTATTTGGACCGACGATGAGCGACTGCCAGCTGCACTCGATGCCATGTCACTAATGTCTGGTTCTGCCGTAACAAGAAATCCTCTCCTAGCTATCAACACCGCAACTAATCATGCAACTCTAATACTAGCATCGAACAATACCATACCGCAAAAGCGAATAGCATCCAACAAAACCATACCGCAAAAGCGAAATAGCTTGAAAACAATCACGAGACATTGGGCACAGAAATCAACCACCCGAGCAAACAGCGGAAGAGGTAGGCACCAACGAAACACAAAGCTCATCTATGCAAACCGGTATAACAAAATTACAACTGCACCGGACGGCTTATATTTTCACAAGCAAAAAGGTAAACTCTGGTCCATATCAGCAACTTCGTTACAGGCAGATAGATTGGAAAACAAAAGGCAACCCATGTCCCAACTAGCATTAACAGAGGGGGTCCTGGTGAACACCGTCCACGTTTTATTCTCAGCATAGACAAAGCAGACCGGTCTCTCCGGCTCGGCCCATGGAATACCCATGGCAAGCAAAAGGATTCTACTGACTCTTGGCCATGTGGCGGATCAGGTCGATAACACGGTTGCTGCAGAACATAATTTAAAAACTTAAGATCAGCAAGAGGAAATGGAACATGTCATTGTACATTGTACATAGTAAAAAGTTTGGACTGCGGATGTCTCACCTGTAACCCCACTCGTTGTCGTACCAGGCGACAAGCTTGACAAAGTTGTCATTAAGAGCAATACCAGCCTTGGCATCGAAGATGCTCGACCTGAGTGGCAACAAGTATATAGAATGAGTCATATGCACCAAGTTCAGAATGATTCAGCAAAACTGCAATACAGGTTACTGTAAGGTAATAAGTTGATTGTACTGTACAGCTATGAAGAAAAAAGACATACCTGCTGTCACCAACGAAGTCGGTGGAAACCAGGTCTTCCTCAACGTATCCCATGATTCCCTTCAGCTTTCCCTCAGACGCAGACCTGTAAAACAATTAGTGTATTCTCTCATCAGCAACATGTTGCATACTAAAGCTTAGTCAATACTGTTTTGAGCCCACCACATCGCATAATAAATATACTTAAACAGAACCTACAGTATTTAAGATCTTTTAAAGACACAGACATTGGTTGGCTGATATTGCCTACCAATATGCGGTTCTGGCAACAGCACAAACATATATAGCCCACAGCATCAAATGTACATTTCCCTTAGTTCAGAAGCCAGATATACTTACTTGATAGCACTCTTGATAGCATCATATGATGCAGCCTTCTCGATTCTAACAGTGAGATCAACAACTGAGACATCCACTGTGGGAACACGGAAGGACATTCCGGTAAGCTTGCCATTCAAATCGGGAAGAACCTTACCAACAGCCTGTAATGCATTATTATTAGAATCAGGTTCAGAAGCAACTCTAAAGAAAAATATGTACAGCAAAACCACCACAAAAGCAAGCATCTACGAACATCATACAATGGAATGCAATTCACCAGTGAAAACCAAAAAAAAGAGAAATAAACCACAAGATGTATCAGACTACTATCAATTGTAGGCCTCACAAAATTTGAAGTTCATGACGAACAAAGACCCCACACATACTAAACACCTACGTAAAGAAATTATCACAGATCCGCATGCAGAACAATACAACCATTTAAGTCCAATCTTAAAATGCGGGGAAACAGAAAATACAGGCTTTCTGCAGCTCTTGCTATTATGTGCTAAGTCTAAACATACCCAAATAAATCCATCCAAAATAAAATACATACAGCCCAATATGTGCCAATCAAGCAACAACAGAATTGTTAACATGGACACAATACAGTAGCTGCGTTGGAAGTTCATGACATACCTTGGCAGCACCAGTGCTGCTGGGAATGATGTTGAAACTGGCGGCCCTGCCACCTCTCCAGTCCTTGCTGGATGGTCCATCGACAGTCTTTTGGGTGGCTGAAAAAATAAGTACATCAGCATCAGCTGTTACAAGACATTCCAATTTATATATTGGTTGCCCAAAGAAAACGAAATCTTACCTGTGATGGCATGAACAGTCGTCATCAGACCCTCAATAATACCAAAGTTGTCATGGATGACCTGATGAATGATGGTAATGAGCAGTTCATTAATAAACGCACCAAATAAACAAATGAACACAGAAAGTGGTGAAGCTTAGAAAGAAAAAACAGTACCTTAGCAAGGGGAGCAAGGCAATTTGTGGTGCAGCTAGCATTTGAGACGATGTTAATGTCAGAAGTGTACTTGTCCTCGTTGACACCAACCACAAACATTGGGGCATCTTTGCTAGGAGCAGAGATGACAACCTTCTTGGCACCACCCTATTTTCGAAATACAATGCAAGACAATACAATTCACTCAGATAGAAGATTCCTTTAAAACAAGGAAAGAAGCAAAAATAGTAGTTTAAAATCCAATAGATGACACAGGATATAACAAGATGTTTAGAGAGAATTCTTTGGAGTGTAGAAAGCAAATGATGTATCTTGTTTTCACTCTCCCCTATACCAACTATGGAACTACTCCTATCAAATTTGTTAGTGTTGCAGCCTCAAAATAGAAGCTGAATTGCAGTTCTAAAATCAACAAAACAATCAACACAGGATTTAGTCAAGTTTGACAATTAGCAGACAGGCATAAGATAGCATCTCTTAATTCGAACTGCATTCCTTAATTCTTTGAAACAAGTGAAATATTAATTTATCGCTTGTGAGTTATCCCATGAAGGCAAGATGCAATAATGACCATATAATGGGTTGGAAAGCAGCAATTATACCTTCAAGTGAGCAGCAGCCTTATCCTTGTCAGTGAAGACACCGGTGGACTCCACGACATACTCAGCACCAGCCTCAGCCCACGGAATCTCGTCAGGGTTCCTTTCAAATTGCACATGAACAAACATCAGTTCCACGCATCTTATACCATAAACAAGTAGCCTCATCATAACTTGCATCCCAGTTACCTGATGCCGAAAACGGTGACCGGCTTCTCGCCCAAGAGCAGAGTCTTGGTGTCCTTGATCTTGATGTCACTGTGCTTCCACTGTCCGTGCACGGTGTCGTACTTGAACATGTAGGTCTGCAAATCACACGACCGACAACTTCATCAATCATGAGCATACCATATGGATAAACAACAATCGAAGCCTGAATTCACAAATCATCAAGCCATATGCAGTAGCTAAACAGCATAATTCGGCAACTAAAAAAGCAAAACAATCAGATCTGGGGAAATCAACTGCTATATCGCAATCAAAACCACTCCCAACCACTAAACCTCTATTTGAGCGTGCATCCAAGCATATATCTGGACTAAAATCACTGTAGAACCCTACAAGCAACCAGATCTACACAGGAAACACTACCAATTCCACAGATCGAAGCGCATACCATGTAATCGGTGGTGATGAACGGGTCGTTGACGGCGACGAGCTCGACATCCTCGCTCTGCAGGGCAACCCTGGCCACAAGCCTCCCGATCCTTCCGAAACCTGAGCAAATTCACAATCGCCGAGACACACACACACAAACCCACTCAAATCACCACAAATACAACCAAACCACCACCCAAAACAAAGCACAAACTTCGTAAAATTCAGTTAGCAACTCACCGTTGATTCCGATCTTAATCTTGCCTGCAATCCCAAAAAACACCACCAAAAAATTCAGAAAAAAAAAATACCAGTTAGATCGAAGGGTGAAGCACTAAAAACAACAATCAAACAGTGGGAATAAAATTAATTTCGATGGGGAAGCGAGAATTACCCATGGCGAGTTGATGCGCGAGGACGACGACGAGAAAGAGACTGAAGATGAGATTAGGAGAGAAGCGTCTGGAAGCGGATATGGAGAGGAGGGTTTAAGAGCTCTCTTTTTATAAAGCCAAGAGCAAAAAAAAAAAAGGTCTAAAACTCTAAATAATACGGCCAAATGGAATGGAACAAGAAAAAGCTTGTGAAGAAAAAAAAAGAAATGGAAAGAAATAAAATTAAGCGCGAGGTGCGTGGGTGACCTGTCTGTCATTAGCTTTTCTCCAGAAGCCGCAGCCGTGCAGGCAAGAGGTGAGGTGTCCATATGACGTGTGGGCCCGGGTATGGTCGTGGCCCACGTGTCATTAGCTTGTGACACGCGTCGGGTAGAGTTGAGTGCGTGGCGGGGCGTGGTTTCTCCTCCAAGAAAGAATCGGAGGAGGTGAAAAGAAGCATATATTGCTCTTCCTTTCTTTTCTTTACAATAATGCAAGTAAAGCAAATTAGCGGAAAAGGATGTAGTATAATCAAGGGAGAATAAAAGATTTGAACTGACCGTGGTTGTGCTGTGCCGGCCGGTGCTCGTGTCGGCTTTTGATTGGTTAAGGGCTTGTTTAGGTAGAGAAAATTTTTGATTGAATCGCTGGATGTCAGAAAATTATTTTAACGACTAAATAAAAAACTAATTATAGGAAACAACCAGATGAATTTATTAAGCTTAATTATTTGCCATTAGCACAATGAGTAATTATAGTACTTATGGCTAATTATGGACTAATTAGCTCAAAAGCATCATCTCGTGGTTTCCATATAAACTGTGCGATTAATTTTTTTATTTCATCTATATTTAGTGCTACATATATGTATTAAAAGATTTGATATGGTATTTTTAGAAAAAAAAATTTGGAAACTAGCAAAGCCTAACGATTGGGAAGGGGTAACAGAAAGTAGCCGGAGTAAGGTTTGCTCCCGCGGCGTAGCGTAAGTATGGAGGGTCGCCGGCGGCGACGGGCGGTGGCACGGCGTTGTTGTCCGGCGTGTACCTGATCGAATGCGGATTCTCTGATGATAGGCTGATGGATGTGGTGTCGTGGGGCTGGCCTTCTTAAGCAGATTTTTTATTAACAGCGCGCTAATCACAACAATGATGTATTGGGTTTTGCACTTCTTTTTTCTCTTTGTATATGTTTCGTGCAATTTGTGTTAAAATACTTTTAGAAAATGAGTGTGATTAGTAACATTTTCTTTGCACGCCTATTCATCTTTAAATTATTGTAACGTAAAAAAATAATTATCTAAATCACTATCACTTGCTGGTTTTATCAATAGTTACTAATGAAAGAAAATAACATTGCCATGAATATAACTATATAAATATCCATGTTAATAAATCCAGAATTAATCAGGCGAGCCGGTTACAGAGTTTAGTTCTTTTGAATTATGATGTGTATTGTTTCATAAGTACAGTATGGCCGTAATCCTTTGGCTGCTGCTGAACAGCAGCTACCAATTGCTAGTCTATTTAGGTTACTGTTTTCTTATGTTAGCAAGAGCCATGTTTACTGCTGCTGATCAGCAGCAGCCAAACGATGACACTGTATGTGGCGTCTTAATCCCAGATTGACGGAACATCTTTCTTAGTTTTCACATAGTTACTTCATTGTGCAAATTTTTAAAGACAGGTTACAAAACACTATAATTAAATAAAATAGATACCCATAATATATTACTCCACTAGTCGTCTCATGGAATCATGGTGTTGTAGGCACAAATGCTGAATTTTTTAGCACAATCACCTGCCCAAACATTCCAGTGAGCAAACAAGTTGCAAAGAAAACGGTCAGTGGCAATCCCAATTCCCCCGATCCAAAATAACCCTCCACGTGAAAAGGAGACAACAGGGACGGTGGCCACGGAGGATCCGCAGATCTCGCTGGACGGAGACGGGCATCCCGTGGCGCAGGTGGGCCCCACGCATGCAGCGGCGGCACGGAGAGAGATATGCCGCCGCTCCCCACCAGGAGGAGGCGATAATATCGGAAATGCCACTCAGGATTAGTGAGCGAATATACCCCACCACACTAGCTTCCAGATGCTTCTTCTCCCTCCCAGCTACTCGCTGGTCGCCATCTGTGTGTCCTTTGGGTTTGGAAAACGTCCACGTCACCGCCTTCCAGGACTCGAAGAAAACCGGCGACCGCTTGCGGCGGCGGTTGCCGTCCTCTCTATTTTTCCGTGGTCTGGTTATCCGTTTTTGTCAAGCTTTTCGTTTTGGAAGAACGCTGTATGTTTCTGGAATCTCGAGAGTGTGGAGGAGTACTTGGGTGTTCTGGAGACATAGGGAAGAAGAAAGCTGTCAAGGTGATATTTGACATAAGAGTTGAAGTCACACATCTGAACTAACGACCCAAGATCACGAGGCTTGAATTTTTGGTGTTGGTTGTGTGAGTGACTTGGAATGCATTAGCAGACCACACAGGAAAAACATTTTTTTTCTCCCCTAGAAAGCAATTGCAGCCCATGGAGCCTTAACAGGCCTAAAGACAGAAGATGTAGTATCGTCCTTCGGAAATTAAGGCAATTGCAGCCCATGAGGCCCAAAGACAGAAGATGGCCGTCGAAAGGAAAAAGTATACTTGACTCCCTGAACTATCGACTGAGTATGAATCATGCCCTCCAACCGCAAAACCGAGTATTTTAACCCTCAAACTATTAAAACCGGTGTAATTTAACTCCCGTGGCGGTTTTCTAGGACGGTTTCGTTGACATGGCACTGATATGGCGGTATTGACCTAGTCTTCGTCCCACATGGCACTTACGTGGCATTCGAATTAATATATATATATATGGCCCCATCTGTCATTAAAAAAAATTATGGGACCCATTGACATATGGGCCCACATGTCATTCTCACTTTCTCTTTCCTTCACCGGTTTGCAAGGGCGGGAGCTGGACAGGCGGCATCGGGCCAAAACGACCATGGATGTTTGTCGCCCGTGGCTCTGGCTCCCGCCCGCAGTCACCGTCGCTCTGGCTCCCGAGAGAGAAGGGAGAGAGGGAGGAAGAAGAGAGTGAGAATGACATGTGTGCCCCACATGTCAGTGGGTCTCATAATATATTTTTAATGACAGATGGGTCCCACATATAATTTTTTAAATTCGAATGTCACGTGGTACGAAGACTAGGTCAATACCGTCACATCAGTGCCATGTCAGCGAAACCGTCCTACAAAACCGCCAAAGGAGTCAAATTGCATCGGTTTTAATAGTTTGGAGGTCGAAATAGCCGGTTTTACGGTTGGAGGGCATGATTCATACTCGGTCTATAGTTGAGGGATTCAAATATACTTTTTCCCCCTGGGAAAAGTAGAGTTTATTTCTATTTGCGTTTTGGGCCCTGACCCAGCGAATTTTCGAGATAGTACTGTTGGGCCGTAACCTTAAATTTCCGAGGACATCTTCTGTCTTTGGGCCAGTGAGGCTCCATGGACCGCAATTGCTTTAATTTCCGAGGGAGGCACCGTCGCGCCGGAGCCTGCATACGTTTAACGCCTGGCAGGATACTAATCAGGCCCAATAAATCTTCCGGCCCAATTTCTACTACACGCCAAAGATGGAGAACAGCATAAACACGCAAATTAGAGAACAGAAAGTGCTGCCAGTTAATTCAAAAAGGGGAAAGTCCAAATACCCCGTATATGTCGATTGTCCTTTTACTCTCACCCATATAATTTAATTACTTATATAAACCTCCCTATAAGTCATATAATTTAATTACTTATATAAACCTCCCTATAAGTCAATTGTTCTTTTAAATTCACACATCTATTAAGTTTTTTCACAATTTTTCATAGTTTACTTAATTTCTAATTCCTCGATGACCTCTAACATGATGCATTAAGTATCAAAGTACCCCACGGAGAAAGTGCGTGTTAAACATGGGTATTGTATCTCGTTATAATTTCAAGGATAAACATATTGAGTAGGCACAAATAAAGGCTTGAGTAGGCACAAAACATGAAAAAAAAAAAGTATGATTTTGCATCGAGGTGGTTGGGGCAACTTCACCGCCGTAGCAACATGTTGTAGGCCAATGAGAAATGAGGAATTCCATGGATAACAAAAATTATAGCAAAAAAGGTTAATATAGGTGGGAAAGTGGAGGAGAAATGAACTTATAGGGGGGTTTATGTATGTAATTAAGTTGTAGGGGGAAAACAAAAGGACAAGTGACCTATAGAGGGGTATTTGGATTTTTCCCACTCACAAATTCATAATCACCAAAGGATTATGGAGAAAATCCAAATACCCCCTACAAGTCACTCCTCTTTTTACTTTCCCCCCGACAACTCAATCTTGTCCAAATACCCTCCTATAAGTCAATATCTCTTTCAATTTTCCACCCCTGCAAAGTTATAGACAATTTCTCCTTGTACTCTCATTTTTTCTCGCACTCGTGAATTTCTCCTTGCCAACAAGGACTATGAATTATTAGTTAACAGTCCCTGTGGCCTTGTGAAAATATACAGTGAACACTCTGTTTTCGTCTTATGATTATCCAACGTAACCCTGATATGTTCATCATTTAGAATCAGTACAAGGCCTTGGGGAGGGGTAGTATACACCATCTCCTTCTTGCTATCCATGTGGAAGCAATGTCTGCTCCAAATCGATGAAATTCAGTCCCTGTCCGTCAAGGAGAAATTCATGGGCACAAGAAAACGAGAGTACAAGGAGAAATTGCCTATAACTTTGCATGGGTGAGAAATTAAAAGAGATATTGACCTATAGGGGGAGTATTTAGACAGGATTGAGTAGTAGGGGAAAAGTAAAAGGAGAAGTGACTTGTAGGGGGTATTTGGATTTTCCCTAAGGATTAAGGCCCTGTTTTTTAGCTTAGGACTATAATCTAGATTATTAGGAGTAAACCGAGAGATTGAAGCGGCTTATTATAATCTGAAGCCTAAATTACTATAATATAATAAGCCCATTTAGACGAGCTTTAGGAAATTACCCATCATACCACCGCACATTCTTTTTTTTTTGAAAGTAACGACGGCAGAAGGCCTGCCGAAATACATTAGAAGAAGTAAAGTTTGCTGCAAAAGAAAAATTGAGCCAAAAAAGCTCGGTACACAGGAAACATGGCTGGGGGGACAACAACTGAAAAAAAGAGAAAATCAAGGTGGTCTGAAGGCCGTTCTTCTCGGATCAATTCAACTTTGATGATATGTGCTACATCAGTAGCAGTTTTCGTCAAGCTTTGGAAGATCCTTCTGTTGCGCTCGAGCCAGATGTTCCACCACGTAGTAGTGACTAAGCCAATTCGGTCTTTGTGGAAACCTTTTGGCCTCGTCACGCGAATTCCTCTCCACCAGTTGTGTAGGTTTTGATCTGTTGGCAAGGCAAAATCGTTGATGTTATTCCATCCTCGGATTACGTTCCAAACCAGGGCGGTGTAGGGACATTCATTGAAGAGATGGCAAGTATCCTCAAAGGCCTCGCTGCACAGGCTACAAATCCAGTCGCAGGGCCAGTGTCTTCGTAAAAGATTTTGAGCTGTAAGAGTTTTTTTGTGTAAGATTAGCCATCCCATGAACCGGTGTTTAGGTTCAGAGTTCGCCTCCTAAAGCTTGGTGAAGTCAATGGGAGAGTAGGAGCCAATGAACTGTGCTAGATACGCACTCTTAGAGGTGTAAATTCCATCGGCGTTCATTTTCCATACAATGTCATCTGGGCGAGAACAGAGCTGAACCTGCTGTATGAGGCCTCCCAGCTCAACCAGCTCGTTCAGTTGCTCAAGACTTGTTATCTGGTGGAATGAGAAGATCCAGTTGTTATTTGTGAGCTCATGGTGAACCGATCTTTGTTTCCTTTTGGCTAGATAGAACAGATTCGGAGCTATGTCTTTTGGGCAAGAGTTATGGAGCCAAATATCATTCCAAAAACTTGTTTTTTCCCTGTTCCCCAATATGATCGTAGTAACCGCCCGGAAAAGGATTTTATCATCATTATCACAAGGCAAGTCGAACTCTGCCCACGGCTTGTCATCTTCTTTCCACTTGAACCACAGCCAACGCAGCCTCAAAGCTCTTGTGAATTTTTCGAGTTCCAGGATTCCCAGGCTACCCAACTTCTTCGGCTTGCAAACATTTTGCCAATTGACGAGGCTGTGCCCACCATGAACTTTTTCCGGGTCTTCGTCTTTCCAAAGGAAAGCTCTCCTATGTTTGTCAATTTTTTTAAAGACCCATTTAGGAGTGTTTATTGCTGTGAGGTGGTAGATTGACAGGGCGGATAGAACCGATTTTACGAGAGTTTTCCGTCCAGTTGTGGTGAAGAAACGTCCTTTCCAACCTGGTGCGTGGCTGCTGATCTTGTCTAGAAAAGGAGTGTAGTCATTTTTCCTGAGCTTCGAAAAGTGTAGCGGCAAGCCCAGGTATATACATGGGAACTTTCCGATTGTTCCAGGGAACACATTTGTTATCATCTGGGTTAAGTCCTGGTCGCCACATGCAATTGGATATAGCTCAGTCTTTGCAATGTTTGTGTGTAAACCACTTGCAGTTGCAAAAACTTGTAGGATCTGTGAAGTCACACTTAGCTCATTTTGCACTGGTTTAATGAAAACCGCAACATCGTCAGCGTAAAGGGAGCAACGAAATTTATTCTAGTTGGGGAGGATTGGGGACAGCAGGTTTTCCTCTTCCGCCACCTTGAACAGCTTATGCAATGGTTCATAGCTAGAATGAATAGCATAGGAGATAGCGGGTCGCCCTGTCGCAGGCCTCGGGCGTGTGTGATCTCATCACCAGGTATCCCATTTAGGAGGATTCTTGAGGTGGAAGTTTTGAGAAGGTTACAGATCCAGGTTCTCCATTTCGGGCCAAAACCAAAAACTTGCAGAATTTCTAACAAGTATGGCCAGCTTAAAGAATCGAAGACCTTCGAAATATCAACTTTAATGAATAGGCTAGGCTGCTTCGCTCTGTGGAGCTTTTTCACGAGCCCCTGCACAAGCATGAAGTTGTCATGGATCGCCATTCGTTTGATGAGAGCGCTTTGATTGTTTGATACCAGGTCGTGTAATCTTGGAGCCAGCCTGTTTGCTAGCGTCTTTGTTATTATTTTCCCCACGCTATGAACCAGGCTAATTGGTCTGTAGTGATCAGCCGAAATGACATCTCCTTTTTTTGGAATCAAGCAAATATTTACCGAGTTGAGAAATTCCAGGTTTTTTGTTTGGGAGTTCATAAACCAGGTCACTGCAGCAAGCAAGTCCACTTTAATGTATTCCCAAGCTAATTTGTAGAAAGCCCCAATAAACCCATCAGAGCCCGGGGCCTTTTCTGCGGGTAAGGAGGCTATTGTGATTTTTTAGCTCCTCCTCAGTGATATCGGCTTCCAACTCATTGAGATTTAAGTTTGGCAGTCCCAGCCTTTCCCAGTTAAGAGTTTGTTGTCTGCTTGCATGCACCCCCAGTCGTTCTGTGAAGAAACGGTGTAGCTCTTCACTTTTTTCTTTGGTGGAGACAGCGATTCCGTTTGGTGTTTGCAGGGTTTGTATGTAATTCTTTCTTCTTCTTGCATTCGCCTTGAGGTGGAAATATTTGGAATTGACATCGCCTTCTCTGAGCTCGGTCTGTCTTGATCTCTGCTTATGCGGATTTTGTTTAAAACCGCTAGTCCAAGGACTTTATTTTTTAGGAGGTTGTGTACAAAGGTTTCATCATCAGATGGTAATCTTTCTTCCTGCGCCTTGCCCAGTTGGAAGATTACTTCATTTGCGATTGCAAGCTGCAGCCTGATGTCGCCAACATGTTGCTTCTTCCATCTCCTTAGGTCTCTTGCCAGTCTCAGCAGCTTGAGTTTGAGAATGGAGAAAGGATTTGTTGCCAAAATCGGTTTTTCCCAAGACTCTTTGATCACTACCTATGATCATCTGGTTCAGTGCTATGTCCCCCTTTTATAGAGGTCACACGGGTGGAAAAAAATTTGGTGGGGCAGGGGTGCAGCGGAGGCCGTTTGCGCCTGGTGTGCACCAAATTTCTTTTCCTGAAATCTTGATCTGAAATTCTGAATAAATATATGCACATGCATGGACCAGCAGGCAGTATGCAGCCGACCGTTAACTTGGGAGTAATATTCGCGTGATCGATCGATATATTAAAGTGTGTGTGTGTGTATTGTCAGAAGAAAAGTAAATGACGATGCTTAATTATATCTGGCATTGATGGATTATTAAAAAACATTTTTTGCTAACCCAAACACAGGAGCCGAATAAGGAACGGTCAATGGTCGGTGTGCGTTGATTTCGTAAAATTAGGTGAGATGCATGTACCGGTAGTTGCGTTGCATGCATCGGAAGTAACACTAGTTCACGTACGTACGTGCCGCCGTGTGCCTTATCAAATTAAGATCAAAGTTCAGGTCGTTGAACCGTGCGATTACTTGCAGCCGGTATACAAAGTGCCCAATGCCATGCCGTTCCTATATATGGATCCACAAGTGAACCTGCAAGTTGGCACATGCATATATGGCACGGTAATATTTCAAACTTACCGAGCGAAACGTACACCGGTAATTGTCCCTGGCGTATTGTCCTGAAAAGTCAAATTGTGATGGGAGGCTGAGGCGGAGCTCGGCAGAAACCAATGGGGACGGCTCGCTGGTGTTACGTGATATCACTAGGAGTGCATGGGACGGCTCGATGGTGTTGCGTGATATCACTAGGGGTGCATGGTCGCTCCCTTTGAGGGAATACCTTATTAACTATTACCCCACACCTCTGGCGTATTGTCTTGAAAAGTCTTACAGTCTACAATATCTTTAGAAATCAGGCCTTCTTATATGATATATTTCGAGGCTTTACAGTAACATATAGAATAGACAATTGTGCCAACTATATGCAGCACTGTTGAAAAACCCTTTGAAAACACATGAGAATTTGAGGCTTTTCAATAAAAAAAACACCTTCTAGTGAGAAAAATAATAAAGGCATTAGTTAAATTCATATTGTAATTAATATTTTAAGGCATTTTTAATTGAAAGCGTGCTAAAAAACTGATTTAAGGTTGTCTTTAGGAAATATTTTTAACAAAATGGCTTCAAATTTCATCCATCACTTAGTGAAATCTCGTCTCATGCTACCTCCTCCGTCCGAGAAAAAATAAACCTAGATAAGAATAAGACATTTTAGGATAGTGTACTTAATAAGAATGTCCAAATATAAACATTTTAGGATACAATGTACTTTAATAAGAATGACCAAATCCACCTCTAGGTTAGTATTTTCTAGGGTTCTAGGTTAGTTTTTACTAGGGGAGTATTATTTTCACATGGAGGCACACGGATCCAGATGATAGTTATCCATACTGGCAAACCGCAGGCACAAGTCAACGACGTACGCACAGCGAGACATCCATATGTCAGAAAATAATACTACTAGTTCATTCTTCTCCAGAAAATGAAGAGGCAAATGTCAGAAAGAGAAGGTCAAGAAGAGGAAGAATCAGAAACAAGCGGCATGACATATGCGAGTATGTGACCCATTAGTAATTTAGTTTTATATCCATAAGAATATGCAACTCTTGGGTTATTACTTTACCACGAAGAGAAGTTGTTTTGGTCGACCGTATTAAAGTTGTCAAAATTTTTTTTCAAAAAACATCACATCGAATCTTTGATACATAAATGGAGCATTAAATATAGATGAAAAAACTAATTGCACAGTTTGAATGAAAATTACGAGACGTATCTTTTGAGTCTAATTAGTCAATGATTAGCCATAAATGCTATAATAACCCACATAGACTAATGATGAATTAATTTGGCTTAATAAATTTGTCTCGTGGTTTCCTTTCACCCTATAAAATTAGTTTTCTCATTAGTCGTCCAAATAGACTTCCGACATCCGATTAAACATTCGACGTGACACCCAAAAAATTTTTTGCGAACTAAACAAGTTCTAAAGCTTACTTGGACCTCTTTGCTTAATTGGCATTTCTTGCTAATATATCTAGTCGTCCAAATAGACTTCCGACATCCGATTAAACATTCGATGTGACATCCATAAATTTTTTTTCGAACTAAAAAAGTCCTAAAGCTTACTTGTACCTCTTTGCTTAATTGTCATTCCTTGCTAATATATCAACGACCCGCAGCTCAGATCCACAATAATTTTTTGGGGGAAAGCTTACTAGCTCCTCGTCTGTTCGGCTGGCCGGGCTTAAACACTTAGTTTGCTCTTCTGTTATTCGGTAAGCTATTATCCGTTATCAATCTGGCCCTTCTGTTGATTATTATGCTCCGTTATACATGAAGACAAGCATAACTCAAAGTGTGTGTAAGTTTGATGCCAAAATTAACCCTACAAATTTTTTGAAACACCAAAGTTTTTAAAAAAATTTAATGTCAAATTTTGGTAGAGCAGGGGGTACGGATGTGGGTGCTATTTTACTTTGCTAGATAAGACATGTTCAAAAGGCGTGCAGGCCGTAGCTGCGCAGGGGTACGGATGTGGATGCAATATTGTTTGTGTTGGTTTGCTATTGTAGACCACACAACTAGTTACAGGCTTGCAGCCGAGCACGACCATTTTTGTCTTGTATGGAGTTATGTGAAGAACTAGCGCGGCAACTCACGCATCCACACGGCTAGATATATTATTATTTTTTATACATATGATATATGTGTGATTTATAGTCTAATTATAAGTTTAGTGCATTTGTAAGATGCTTTATCCCCGTAAATTTAACTCATTGATATAGGGAATCTTTTTGCAATTATAGATGATATATGGACTCCATTATCTTCTTTCAATATTTCTTATTTTAATAATAGATTTTTTCTCTATATTGTATTTCTAGGCTCTAGACTAAATCTTTTCTCAACATTTATAATTTTAAATTCAAATTCTTTTTCTAAATTGTATTTCTGTATGGATGCTAGACTCTTATGTTAATATTCCTTCTCAACTTTCCGAATTTAGTTATTCGTAAATTCTATTTCTATATGGGCTATAAAATATCCTTTAAATACTCCTTATTTTAAATTTTAAAATTTGGTCTTTTCTAAATTATATTCTAGACTAAATCTTCTCTTAATATTTCTTATTTCTTAATTATAAAATTCAATATTTTCTAAATTGTAATTCTATATGGGCTCTAGACTATTCCTTTGATATACATTATTTTTAATTATAAATTTTGGTTTATTCTAAATTATATTTCTATATGGACTATAGACTTATTCTTCTCTCGATATTTTTTATTTTTAATTGTGAGATTCAATTTTTTTCTAAATTTCTAGACTCTTGTACCAATATTCTGAATTTGTAATTTCGAATTTTAGTTATTATAAATTGTATTTGTCTTGGTATCTAGACTCCTTTTTAATTTTTAATTTCAGCTTTTTCTAAATTTTATTTCTATATAGTCTCTTTTAATTCTGTATTTAATAATTCAGAAATTAAATTGTATTTCTACATGAAATTTATTTATTTGTTTGTTTTCTATGGTTAATGTGGGACTTGAACATCCAAAAATTGGCAACACCAAAACTCATATGGTTGAAATCGTAGAAAATTGAATATGTGAAATTTCCAATATGTTTTTTTTTCTCTTGAAGCTAACTTGCCAACTTGCTGATGATGTATATAAGTGTTGTAAGTTTGTCGCTACTTCCAATTAAGATTAATTAGCCAAATTATTATAAACTAGATTGTTATAAGATGAAGTAGAGTAAGTTGTGAGTAATTTGTTTTCGTGGATTATTAGAGTCTAGAATACCGGGGTTGGAAGTATAAAAGGGGAGTGGGGGACAACATATTATAATAAGGTGTTATAATAGTCTACTTGTATGCTTCAGACTACTCCCAATAATTAAGATTATAATAATTATAAGTGAAAAAAAAAGGGCCTCAATCTTTGTTCTGTTGTTAAGTGCCTTCCCTAAGATTTTTTTTTATGTATATGCATCTGATTTAAAACTCTGTTGCCTCTTTATCAGAAGTAGGAAAATATATTGATAAAAGGCAATTGCTAGTTCCATCTGAGATTGAAACTGAGAAGCTAGCTGGGTTTGGTTTTTATTTGTGGTTTCCTTATGGAAGAGTCAAGAGAAGAGGTCATGGCGGAAGGAGAAGACCATGAAATTCCACGCAAGCACCGTATAAAGACGTGGTCTCTTGTGTGGGAAATGTTCAACTGCATCATAGGAGGCCCAGGCGAGCACGACAAAGCCGAGTGCAAGAGGTGTCACCGGATTCTCGTCGCCAACCCAAAGAAACATGGCACGATGCATCTATGGAGGCACGACGGCGGAAGTACAAGTAGAGATACTCTAAATGTGGGTGAAGGTCCACAACAGAACGAATTAGCAACCAATGAGCCTTCCCCAGAAGAAGAAGAAAGAATAGTAGCATGTCTAAACCTTGCTGGCATGATTTTGTCACACGGATATGATGCATCGGTCGTGGAAGATGACTACTTCAAGAGCTTCGTGAACTGCATCAACCCTGACTTTGAGCTGCCCTCGCGCTACATCATTAACAAGTTGTGCGACCGCATCTTTCTCAAAGGGGAGTGGGACAACTTGCTCTCAATAATCGAGAGCCCTTTTGGGCCCAAACTCAGCTTAGTAGTGGGCACAACACAGACTGTCCAGGGGTTGGCCATCTATACGGCTTACCATTTCATCGACGATGAATGGGTTCTTCGTAAGGTTATCAACAATGCCTGCATGGTTGTGCCTCACCCTTCCTACCATGGTCTTGTCACAGAGGCTGATATCGATTTTGTCAAGGAGGATATTTCCAACTCTGACCTTTCACGTCAGCTTTTCAGCATTGCATGGGGATTAACCGGTGATTACAAACAAGAGAAGAAAACTAACTTGGAGTACATATTTTCCGACACCTATCCAGTCAAGAGGAATCTAGTTTGTACCACCTATGCGGACGATGTGTTGCATTCGCTTGCTCGATATCTCTGTGATAATCTGAATGCTGAGAAGACTCTATCTTGTTTGTTCGACCCAATATCGGAGTTCAACTTAAGTAGATACGAGCTGGATGAGCTTCTTGCTCTGCTTGGTCTTCATAATATTTTGACCTATAACGACGAACAATGGTATTCCTACTATTGTGCATTGGAAATTGTTCTCAATTCTTCAAAATGTTCCTCAACAGTACAAGAAAGAGAATTTATGAAGTTATTGCAAAACCTTTTGGGCATAATATATCACGCCATTCGAACAATCTCTCTTCCCAATCATCCAACTTCAAATATATGCCTTATAGAACTGTTAAAGGTGTGGAAAACATTGCAATCAGAACGAGGAGCTTCTGTAAACAAGGAACCTATATACAAGGAAAGTGGATTTTTATCTAATGGAAAGAATATTCAAGATCTTCTCAGTAAGATTATAGACAGTTTAGACAGGAGCATTCAAGAATCATACCTGCTATGGTCCATACCACTTGTGCTAGACCCCCGATACAAACTCGGACACATAAAATCCATTTTCCACGAACTGTATGGTCCCATGAAAGCTCCAAAGTACATTTCTGATATAACGACAAAAATGAAGGACATATTTACTGATTACAGTCAAAGTGATCAAACCAGCTGTAGTATGGGGAATTGCGAACCGCAGGAATTGAAGACAGAACTAGATTGTTACCTGGAAGATGGCATTGTCCCAGAAAGTGATTTTGACGTTCTGAACTGGTGGAAGGATAAGAGCACAATGTATCCGATGGTGGCAAGGATGGCGAGGGACGCTTTGGCAATGCCCACATGCAGTAAGCTGTCTTCAGAACATACATCCCATGTATGGCGCAAGATTCGCGGTTATTTCATCTCGAGGCCGGGAACTTCCGTTCCAGTCTCTAATAATGTGATCATTTCCAGGCGTGACATGATGTGCATCTTTAAAACAAGTTCTGGCTAGTCATCAGGTCACTCCTTGATCGTAAAAGTTGTGTGCTCAGTTTATGTATAATGTACATCTTCCGTTCTAGTACGTCTCTATTAATACATGTATTTCTATCTTCCGTTCAAGTCTCTAATACATGTATTTGTATCTACTCTATCTCCTCTTGTGCCTCTTCATTTGTGTTGTACTGTATTTGGCTTTGCATATATATATGTACTGAACTATGTATCCTATTGAAATTAAAGCTGTATGTGATATACATCTCTCTTATATCAATTTTTAGATATGCTACATACATACCTTATGTTTATCTCTGAAATTGTATTGTTTTATTTTAAAAAAAAGGGTAGGCCAGCGGCGGCCACCATCCAGACATTACATGATCATTTTTCTCCTGGTTGGTGATGGAAATGGCGGCCAATTTTATTAGAATTAGGGAGTGCGTACAAATGAGCAAAAATTACGAAGGAATTACAGAATCAACAACATGCTAGAATTGATCTCCACCCTATTAGGCCCAACGGGAACCTTGAATGCGCCCTGATCGGGGGCGCCCAGCCCAAGAAGGCTGGTGGGCCCCTGTCACACTGCGGCACAAAGGACGAGGTTTGCCGCCACTACCACCCTCACCCAAAAACCCTAATCCGATCGAGAGGGGGTGCAACCAGTGACGGGATCGCTCACCGCCACCGACAATCGACACAGGCAGCTCCGGCACCGATGCCACCCATCGACGCCGATGCACTGAGCATCATCGACATCGCCACCGCACGCACCCGCACGACAACGATGGACGGATCCTCATCTTCCTCGAACCTCACTGGTTAATCTAAACCCGACTCTCCTTATTCGTGTCCTATGTTTTACTAGTCTACTACATCTTGTGTTCTTCATATTGCAAAGAATAGTCCTACCCACCTAGATTGATGACTGGAGATCCCTAAAATGGAACTAACACAACAAAGTTGCTGACGCTTGTGCGGTTGTGCCCATGGCTCTGACAAGGAACAGCTAGAGAGTGCAAATTTTACTTGTCATCGTCATGAGTTGTACTCCTGCTAAGCCAACTGTTGGGCCAAATTCTCTCCACATAGAATATTTGTTCTAATGTAAGTGCAGCCAACAATTATGAACCATTGATCTATGTAGATTGCCTCATCTCCATGATATGGAAGAAAAGTCTCCCTTTAGGAGAGAGGGAGCAGCCATTGGAGAAGAGAACACAAGCCAAGCAAAACACAAAATAAGGAGAGGAGAGTGGAGAGCAAAACACAAAAGAGTTGAGGAGAGCAGAGAAGAAGAGATGCAGACTTTCAGTTTAGTGGCTCTAAGCCTCTACCCGGTCTTCATCAAATTAACGATTAAAGGTTTAAACGTGGTCAGACTGACGCCAAACTTGGTGAATTTCTTTCTCACTTGGTGAACTTTAAACTGGTCAGTTTGTGTGGGGATTGGTTGAGTAGAACACCATATTTGAGTATGTTTTGTTAGCTCGAGTGCCTGCAGTTTCAGCATGTATAGTCTCTAGTAGAATATCAGTTTGAGGGGGTCAAACAGTGTCCAATTGGGCTGAATTTTGGTCAGCTTCGAAGAAACTCATAGACCATTATTTCTATCAAGTTTCGTGCATTTTTCTTCTGTGAGTTGGAAGATATGAGCTAAAAATCTAAGGGAGCAATAACTGTCATTTCTCTTATTGCTTAGTTATTCCTCTTGTTATTTGCTATGGTTATGTTGTGGATGCCAAGATTATAACTTGCAATAACCAAACAAGACAAGGGAAAACAAAAGAATGGAATATTACGACTATATGTATTTGCAGTGTAAATTTAACATTTGTATACTTTTTTGGATTCATTTTTTCAGTGATGTATGGTGTAATTGATATCGTTATATTTTATTGATGTGTAATAAATTATTAATATGTAATTGTGTATGAGGGTTGAGATCACGGTGGGATGAATGAGCTTTATAACTGCATTTTTGTTGGTTGTGGACTTTTATCAAGCTGATGTTTGGCAGTTAAAATTTTGATTGCCGATAACAAGTTGCCTTCAATTATGTTTACCACCAGCCTTGGCGATTCTAGCAGCAGGGAGGCTTCAACAGGCTCAAGCCTACCCTCTAATTTTACAAAAATATTTTAAGTATATATGAACATGCATTTCCTACTTGGAAAAGATGAACAGAAGTAGGATAGAATGATCGATCCTGACATCTGGTTAGGGCGAGATCTTGGCTGGCTGTGTCTGCGTGTGGTTTGGACGTGCGATTGCAGCTACGGCGAGGCCAATATGCTTATGAGTTTCTTTGTTTGCTTGCTGTTGCTGCCTACGCTGCTCTTAGAGAGCTTGAGACAGGATTGTGAGCAACTCACATAACTCTTTTTAAGTCTAATTTTCAATTGTAAAAATATAAATCAGGCTTGTGTAGTATAGAATTTTTTCTGATCCAACACTGATTATACCAATAAATAATTATGTTCCTACAATAAGAAATGAATTGACAAGGACACATTTGTTGAATGGTCCAAATAACACATGGGCATAATTTCATCGTGTATATATAATCAATTGAATCTAATTTTCATATATATGTATCTGCTCATTTTAGTCTACATCGTATTGAGCCCATCCATCCTTCATTTTTATCCTGGATTCGCCATTGCCAGGTTGGCTGTAAGAGAGTTGGTCATCAACACCGTAAGGCATGAGATGGATGAGTGATATGACAACATACATGAATTAATCATGGAGTAAAATTTAAGTGTCTTGCATTTAGTTACATTGTAATAAAATAACAGTTTGTATTTGTTTTGCTGAAAAATACTAATGTTTTCTATTTGTTCACATATGTTGTGGAGCTCTATTTTTTTATTGTTACCAATGAGTTCAAGTGTAACCGTAGTGTTAGCACGGACATCTTATTAGTTTTCGTACAATAATAAAAGTAAATATAAAACGAGAAACCGTGCGTAAGACCGGTGACACGCGGCTAGCTAGGTAGCGAAGCGCCGTAGCCTGCGTACGTTTAACGCCTGGAAGGATAATAGTCAGGCTTAATAATCTCCCGGCCCAATTTCCACTACAGGCCAAATTCCCTATTCATCAAGGCCCCCATAGAACAAAAATGAACCCAGCCGAAGATGGAGAGCAGCATAAACACGCAAATTAACATAGTGCTGCGATGTGCTAACTCACAAATTCACAATCACCAAAAGGACTTCTCTGAAAAAAAAATCACCAAAAGGACTAAAATCTTTCTAGAGGCGGTTAGCGGAGAAAGATGAAGGCGTAGTACAGGCGGCGATGCAGGCGATGTAGAAGATAGCGGAGGCGGCGGCGTCACCCTGCTCGCCGCCAGCCAAGTAGCTCCTCTTAAACCTCCTCTCCTGCTGCTGATCCTTGTCCTTGCTGCACTGCAGCATCTTCCTCTTGATCGCCATGATCGCATCCCCACTTCGCCTGCTCTTCCTCCATCTGCCACCCATGGCTTCTTCTTCTTCTTTGCCTGCTCCCTGTTGCCTGAACCTGCACTGCACCATCTTCAGTACTCACTAACTTCCAAGGTTTTTATCTGCTGTCACTCGAGGTCTGATATGCACATGCATTGTTGTTGCTAGCAGCTGAGTATGTCCTCCTTTTATAGAGGTCACACGGCTGAAATCCTGATCTGAAATTCTGAATAAATATATGCACATGCATGGACCAGCAGTAGGCAGTATAATGCAGGCGACCGTTAACTTAAATGGGAGTAATATTCGCGTGATCGATATATTAAGTGTGTGTGTGTATAGTCAGGATGAAAGTAAATGGCGTTTCTTAATTTCTTATTATATCGATCTGACATTGATGGATTATTAAAAACCTATTTTGCGAACCCAAACGCAGGAGCAGAATCAGGAACGGTCAATGGTCGGTGTGGGTTGATTTCGTAAAATTAGGTGAGGTGCATGTACCGGTAGTTGCATTGCATGCATCGGAAGTAACTGTAGTGCACGTACGTGCATCCGTGCCTTATCAAATTTAAGATCAAAGTCCATGATGGACCGTGTGATTACTTGCAGTCTGTACAAAGTGCGAGCCGGAGAGGAGGGGAAGAGTGGGGAGGGAGGGAGGGAGAGAGAGAGTGGATATATTTTGCAGAGCTAAGGACGAGGTGGTTGTAGGGCATATATTTGTGGATGGATCTCTTAATAGATTCGACTGTAAAAACAAATTTTATATACTGGTCATAGCATCTATTCAGCTTAGGATTGTTACATATGGATCGCATTTATGCCCACATGTAATATTAAAGGGATTCAGGAGCACGCTTCTAGCTCCGTTGCCCTCTCGGTCGCAAGTCTTGTTGGGAGATATCGGCTATATGTACTTTTCATTTCTTCTTCCTTTTCTCTTTTTTACAACGACAATGTAACCGCTGGGATGGCTAATTCTCTTTCTTAATAAAAAAGATACGCTTCGGCATATTCCCAAAAAAAATGTTAAAGGGATTGTATGAAAAAAAAATTGGTTTTATATTAGTGAGATCCACAATTAACAAGCTGAAGTGAACATGTAGGTTGGCACATGCATATATTATGGCCCTGTTTGGTACAGCTTCTACTTTGAAGGTAGAGTGGAGCTGAGGAGCTAGAGAAAGGTAGGTCCACCTTAATAGTGTAATTTTTAAGAGTGCAGCTCCACTCTATATTTGACATGATCTCCAAAGCGTTTGGTACAGCTCCAGCTCTAGCTCCACGAGATTAGAATCTCAAAGTTGAAGTTGTACCAAATGGGGCCATAGTGTGTACATATGCAAGCCGGCTCTCGGCTTCGCTTATTGAGGAGATCGGCCCACACCGAGAAAACTATTGGGCGGTTCAATCTCTTTCGCGGTGAAAGTTTCCCTTTGGACCCTTTCTAAGCTACTTAAAAGTTTGATTTTTTTTCATTGAAATTTTAAATCTCATTTTCTGTTTGAAAGTTTGATCTCTAAATGACATGAAAGTTTGATTTTTGAAAGTCCTTTTAATTTTATTTCGAAAGTTTGATTTGCTTCTAAACAATAGATTTTGGCCAGCGAAACCGATTGTTGGCAGTAATTTGTTGCCAACTAACTAGCCGCCTGGTTCGAACATAGCAGGTATCGGTAAATAATCAGTTTATGCTTAATTTTGCCAAAACTTGGTGTGTGTGTGGGGGGATCCTTGATGCATGTAATCGATCGATCCAAGCTTGATCGATGCATCCATCCGTTCTAAGATTCTCTGTTGTGTACACGTGTTACGGCCGGCAGAGTATTGAATTCCCCTTTGGATGAATGACAGTGGCAGAAAATGATTTAAAGATCGGTCCCGGTCGGGATGCAGTAGTACACGCCCCTCCTGTGATCTGAATTTCCACGCTAACTGTGGCCGGCCGGCCGTGCGATGTTAATGTACTCCGTGATTTTTAGACGAGCTAGCGGCTGAGCAGAAAGCGAAATGTAGGAAAAGTCATGCGTCTGCTTTGCCGTTTGCTGGGCCAGAATTTTCGTAAGAGTGGAGTGTTAGGGTCACATTCTAGGATCTCTGGTCATGGATCTAGATGGGTAGGACTATTCTTTGCAATAGGAATCATCAAGAACATGTAAGAACATATAGGTATTCTACTAGAACAATTAAAACACAAATAAAGGGTATGGAATTAGATGAAACTAGTGGAATCCGAGGAGGGGTGCCCGTCCGTTGCCATAGCGCGCTCCGTGCGGTGGTGAAGTTGATGGCGGTCGGGTCGTCGGCGTCGGTGGTGGAGCCGCCGGCGTCGGTTGTCGTCGTCGGGGCGTCGGTTGTCGTCGTCAGGGCGTCGGTGGTGGACGATCCCGTCACTGGCTGCGCCCCGCGTTAGATCGGCTAGGGTTTTGAGTGAGGATGATGGCGGCGAATCTCGTTCTTTGTGCCGCTCGACCCCCACCCCTTTATACGACGCAGTGTGACCCCGGCCCACCAGTCTTCCTGGGTTGGACGCCCTCGATCAGGACGCGGTCAAGGTTCCCGTTGGGTCATTGGGCCAACGGGGTGGAGATCAATCTAACATGGAGGACCAAAGTCCAAGTTGAGCTAGGAATTTTAGGAGTTAGTAATATAACCTGCGCGCCAAGTCTGCAATATAACTTTTGTTCTCTTTTTTAAAAGAAAAGTTGGGCGTCTGCGCGCCAAGCCCACCAAGACGCTCACTCTGCAATGTTCATCTTCTCGGCCCGAGCCCAATTGCTGATTTTTTTTAAAAAAAACAAACGAAACCAATTGCTGCTGCTGCTGCTGCTGAATTCTGATGAAAACAACAGCTTTCTCGCCGGGACGCAGGTCGAATTTGCTCGGACAGACAGAGAGGGAAGAAGAAGCTACTGTACGACAGAAACAACAAGAAAAACTCGAGTGATGGATGAGTGAGAGCATGAGTGATTGTATTCCGCAACAACTGAACAGTCTGAACGATGTACTATATAGCAACATGCATGCACATACTTTCTTAATTAAGTTGCCTGGGCCTGTTTCAGTCACATTAACCACCTGCAATTTTAGTAGTACCAACTGGCTTTGGCCACGTTTAGTTCCAAAAATTTTTGGAATTGGATGTCACATCAGACGTTTGACCAGACGTCGAGAGGGGTTTTTGAACACGAATGAAAAATCTAATTTCACGGCTAGCCTGGAAAACACGAGACGAATTTTTTGAGCCTAATTAATCCGTCATTAGCACGTGTGGATTACTGTAGCACTTATGGATAATTATGACGTAATTAGGCTTAAAAGATTCGTCTCGTCGTTCACAACCCAACTATGCAATTAGTTTTATTTTTTTATCTATATTTAATACTCCATGCATGAATTTAAAGATTTGATGTGATGTTTTTGAGGAAAAATTTTCTGGAACTAAACGGGGCCTTTGTGTTTCTCTATTTTAAGCGTGAAAGAAACAGAGGCCGGGAAGAAGACCTTTGTGTTTCTCTATTTTAAGCGTGAAAGAAACAGAGGCCGGGAAGAAGAATCTCAGCATCTTCTTCAAGTGTTCACCCTTGTCTTTTCTACACCTACCTGTCACCAGTATCTGTATTCTGTCAACATGTTGACCCGGCTCTCTCCAAGTCGACACGACCAAGTTCGCATCAATAGTTCTAATTACACATATAAAAACTGTCCAATGGATGAACAGCAAGACGGGATAAGGTCAAAGACCGAGCTCATCATATATGTCATTTGTCTACTTTCTAGATTAACAACGCGCAGATTCATTAGCTGAGACTCTTTCCATCACGCCAAGGGGAACATTTCCGCGTCACTTTCGATTTCTTTTTCCAACCCGACCGCGTCAGTGTAGACCGGTCGCTGTTAGTCTTTGCCGGATACAATTTGTCACACTCACTGGATCCATTGCTCGATTGCTGCAAATTTCAGATATAGCCTCTGGTACTTGACCAGCGCAGATAGCTTCGAATTGTAGACACCTGAAAATTTCCTACAAGTAGCTAGTAGGTTCAGACTTTGTAGCTGCGTTTGTCCGGCTGATTCCGCCGCCGGCGATTGCCGCCGGTGAGCTCCATGACAAAATTCTCCATGGCTGCTTCTGCTCTAGCCTGCTTGCTGTTCTTGCTAGGGTGCTTACCAAATCTCGCCTCTTCCATATCATTCAACTACTCCACCTTCAGCAACACAACCAAGAACATCACGCTCCAAGGCAGCGCAGAGTTCGCCGGCGTCGACGGATGGATCGACATCACCACCGGCAGCAACCTGCCGAGCGGCGGCACGATGGGCCGTGTTGCGTACACGTCGCCGGTGCAGCTCTGGGACGCCGCCACCGGCGAGGTGGCCAGCTTCACGACGACCTTCACCTTCAACATCACCTCGACGAATTTGGGGAACAAAGGTGATGGGATGGCCTTCTTCCTCGTCGGCTACCCGTCGAGGATGCCGGACACTGCTGACGGCGCCGCACTCGGCCTCACCAGCCGGAGCTTCGACACCGTCATGTCCGGCGATAACCGGTTCGTCGCCGTTGAGTTCGACACCTTCAACAATTCGTTTGATCCTAATGCCACCTATGACCACATCGGCATCGATGTCAATGCCATCCGCTCGGTGAAGACTTTGTCACTGCCGGATTTCAGCCTCCTGGGGAACATGACGGCCATTGTTGAATTTGATAGCAATTCGAGCGTCCTGTCGGTGAATCTATGGATAAATGGGTCGACGACGCCGTACAGCCTTAGTGACAAGGTTGATCTCAGGAGTGCTTTGCCGGAGAAGGTCGCCGTCGGCTTCTCTGCGGCAACGGGCGCATCCGTTGAGCTGCATCAGTTGCATTCTTGGTACTTCAATTTGTCGCTTGAGCAGAAACAGTCACCGGAGGGAGTATCACCGCAGCCACCTAGCAACTCCGGTTCTGGACGTGCCGGAGTTGTAGCCGGAGCCACCGTCGGTGCAGCACTGTTTGCCGCTCTCCTCTTCGGAGTGGCAGCTGTCGTCATACGGCGACGTCGAAGCAAGAAAAGGAGGGAGACACAAGAGGCAGAGAAGACGAGCTTTGAAGGTGATGGCAACGATGACGGTGATGATGGCGAGCCCATCATGGATATCGAGATGGGCATGGGGCCACCGTAATCTTGTGCAGCTCATTGGCTGGTGCCATGGGCGCAACGAGCTTCTCCTTGTTTATGAGCTCGTCCCAAACCGCAGCCTCGACATTCATCTTCACGGCAATGGTACCTTCCTCACATGGACAATGAGGTTATTAACTCTCCTCGCTATTATACTACCAAATTCTCAGCTTTTGTAGTGTCAAATTGGAAATTCACCTGTGAAATCAAACTGACCTAATCATCTAGTTTTGAACTTTTGATATTATTTGTCACAGGGTAAAGATTATTCTTGGGCTCGGATCAGCACTGTTATACCTCCATGAGGAATGGGAACAATGTGTCGTGCATCGCGACATCAAGCCAAGCAATGTCATGCTGGATGAATCTTTCAATGCCAAGCTAGGAGACTTTGGGCTAGCGAGGTTTATCGACCATACTGTCGGGATACAGACGATGACCGTGGTGTCCGGAACACCGGGCTATGTCGACCCTGAATGCGTGATCACCGGTAGAGCAAGCGCTGAGTCTGATGTCTACAGCTTTGGCATTGTCCTACTAGAGGTGGCATGTGGGAGGAGGCCAATGAGACCATTGGACAACCAAATGAATGGTGTCTTTCGGCTGGTCGAGTGGGCATGGGACTTGTACGGCCAAGGAGACGTTCTCATGGCCGCTGACGAGCGGCTCAACAATGACTATGACGTGGCGGAGATGGAGCGTGTCATTGTCGTGGGGCTCTGGTGCGCACACCCTGATCCAAGTGCTCGACCGTCTATCAAAGACGCCATGGCCATGCTCCAGTCAAGTGGGCAGCTGCCAGTGCTGTCTGCTAAGATGCCCGTGCCAACATACGCACCACCAGTGACCTCGTTGGAGGGACTCTTCATGTCGTCTACAGGTATGTCGTCCTCAAGTGCAACACAGTCATCAACAACGGCGAGTGGCTACACAACTCACACATCGAGTTCTGATACATCCACTTCAGCTGGTTCGAAGGACTCATCTTCGTTGCTCAAACATCAGTACTAGTAATGTTTAGCTCATTTGATATGTTTTTAATTTAGAATTACTATTTAGAGTTGTCTAATTGCTGATGTAAGGATGCATAGCTACGCCTTGATTTTAATTTTACTGACATTTAATTTTGTCCAGAAAGATTTATCCTGCCATTTTCTCTTCAAGCAAACTGCTCAGATGTCTACATACTTTGTCATGTTTGCTGTGCATGTCCTAGTCCTTTGAGAGCTTGGAATTGTCGAAGTTGCAAGAACTTAAACTAAAAAATATAAAATAAAATAATAATTCAGTCTAGAAGGTCCATATGCAGATAACATCATCACAAAAGCATATTAGTATCATATCACTGAAATTCAGAACTTTAAAAAACTGGTTGGGAAAACACTTTCATACGTGTTTCATGTTGCTGTTTTTGCTCTCATTTTGTCAAGCAATTAGGTCTTTCAAAATAGATGAATTGGAACTTTCAGTGTGCAGTTTCGAATTGGTTCCCTTTGTTAGTCTTCGTTATCGACTTATCGTGTGGAAGAGTAAAGTCCAATGTATTGTTTCAAAACAAAAGAAGAAAGTTCAATCAGAAAAAGAAAAGGTACGAGAAAGAGAGCACCTTTTTCGATTTAGAATTTCTAGCAGTTAGAAAGCCAAAACAAGCAGCAAATGTGGTTGCTATATTCAGTTAGTTTCACATGGCAACTGCCTGAAACACAACAAAGTAAAATGGTCTGCTCAAAGTCAAATGCAAAACAAAATGCAACACCATACCATCAAACTTATTGTAGGCAAACAACAGAAGCCTAGATGTAATATGGATTATGGACTATTCCTACTGTAAACACTAAACAGGATTGCATCCAACAAATTTCTACTACAGTTATTCAAATGCAATTGTCCGAAACTGGATATGTTCAGTACTTTGGTATTGACCGGAATCAAGGACATAAAAAAAAAAGTAGAGTGCAAAATAACAACACGATAGTTGACCCAATTGTAAGATCTAAGTCATTCATTCAGCAAGCATGACATCCAATACTGAGAGCTCTGCTACTTCACAGAGTGATCAAGTCAAATTTGGAAATAGAAGTGTTGGTTTCTCAAAGGGCCAGCACAGGTTTTGCCAATAAATTTTCATCATCGAATTATGATACAACAATCCATCGGACCCTAATCCTTACAAAATAATGGAAAGATACAGGAACATTATACCTTGACGGCTTGACCCAGTAACACGTGATCCATTCTCTTTCACATTATGCCCTTAGCCCTGATCAGATTCAGCCATTCAGATGTGCTTGGTCAAACTTTGTCCTACCAGGATGACTATACCATAGCATTAATGACAGCGAATTTTGACAAAGAACATTTGCTCCAGTGATTTATGCATCTAAATTAAAAGTTACAATAATTTCAGTAATTTTTCATCTATAAAAGTCCCTGCATAACTTTATACAGTCCAAGTTAGCTAGTCCATATTAATGCAGGATTGCGCTTACCTAAAGTAAGGCTGAAGCACTGAATTTCTTCTGTATGCATGAGAGTATGTGTTCCTTGGTTTTGTGTTACAAATCAAACATAAAGGCAGAGGGATATGCATGTTTTCTAACTTTTTAATGTAGAGTATCATCAAGCAAAGCAATGTAATTCTCTCCGGGGCTAAGAAAGCACTAGTACCACAAATCTTATGGTTGTATATCATGTTCAGACCAGGAACAGGGTGTTCCCCCCCCCCCCCCCTTCAACTAATTGAAATGGCTGAGCTCCTGTCTCTTTCGCTAAAAAAGAAAACTATCATGTTCAGACCAATGCAATGCTAGGTTTTATACCGATATATGCACATTACAAATACTGCAAAATGTAAAGCTCCTAGTTAGATGCAAGTTTGAGGGTTGGTCATCAAATTGGGTTAGCACATTCAAAATTCTCTCACGAACAAAGCAGAAAATTTTAACATTAGAAAGGACAAAATGCCTCACCCTAGGAGAGGCCAGCTCCAGCCGGAAGATTCGGCGGCAATGCATGACCGCAGCCTAGCCGCCGTCACGAAGTGCGTGAGACGGTCGTGCCGTATAGGATAGTTCCCAATTCCCATCCAGATCGGCCTAGCAACAAGAACACTTGGGGAGGCGAGGATGATCTACGTACAAGATTCTTCGCCGACTGGAACGGCTCTTCACCGGAGATTCTCGTCGGCGCGCGGCCGACCTGACCTTGGCGGCGGCGGCGGACGCTTCGGTTGCGGAAGAAAAGGTTAAAACTGGGCCTGGCTGGCTAGTTGGGCCGTGAAATGTGGGGAGAGCATTTCATTGGGCTAAACTCTAGTCCTAAATGGGCCTTGGTCAGAATTTCGGAAAAGCGGGGAGTATCTGTCAGGATGGGCCATACGCAGCCTCCATGCCTCCCAAGCCAATCAAGAACGCTCTGTCTTTATCGGCCTGCTTAATTAGTTGAATTCACCGACTAGTATCTGTTGTTGATAGGAATAAGTTCACTTTGGGTCCCTCAAGTTGACACCAAGTTTCAGATACACCCCTCAACCGCAATACCAGAAATATAGTCAGCCGTGGGACCCACATGTCAGTCAAATAGAGAAAATATAATTCCCTCTTCACGCTCTCTCTTCCCATCTCTCCCTGATTCTGACTCCCTCCTCTTCTCTCCAATGGCGGCAGGTTCTGGAGCGGAGGAGGTTGAGGCTGGAACCCTAGCTCTCAATTTTATTCACACGATGACGTCGTTGTTTCATAGCGGATCAGGCGGTGAGACGCACCGCGCACAGCACGACGTCGGCGGTAGCGCGCAAGCACGCGCGGTCGTGCTCTACCAGCAGGCTGAGCAGCAAGTAGACATTGCCGGGGCAAGCCACAGCAAGCAGCGAAGCAATAAGCGTCGGCGCGGCCGGCGCGGTCGAAGGCGCGGAGCAGCTCCCACACGTACTCCCCTTTCCCAGCGGCGACGGCAGGTGGTGGCGCGCGGCGGCGTGGCCGAGGTGACCATTCCCCGTGGCGTCGAAGTCACCCACCCCACCACATCGATGGACCTTTGCACTCTGCCGCGCGCACCCATATTTAGCAACATCAGCGAGTACGGCGGCGGGCTGCCGCTGGATCTCATCGTGTTCTCCCTCGCCGTCGTCCTGCGATGTTAGCTCCTACTTGTAACCTTGTGCATTCTCTAGTATTAGTTGCGTGTTTAGTTTCAGTATTTCAGAAAAAATGCTTAGGATTCTGCACGACAACGGCTGGCTCTGTTTTGTTTCAGACTTTGTCAGCTGCTTCAGTTGTTGTTTTAGTTAGAAATAACCGGCGATGCTGTGATCTAGCAAAATCGGATTTTGTTATGAATGTAGCAACCTCATTTGAGGTGGAGAATAAAAGGACAAAAAGCTGCACGGCATTACGGAGAGCAAAAAAACTCTCTCTCTTGTTGTGTATCTGAATATTTGTGGTCGTCAGCTTCGTGCTCTCGTGCCGCTGCAATTGCGGCGGTGGCGACGGCGTGCCGACAACGTACGGCGGAGGGCGCGGTGTGCCTTGGAACCGTCGAGGAAGGGGAGATGGTGCGCGTCGACGCTTGGCTTCGCGTGCGGCCGACGTGCCCGTTGTGCAGTGTGGCCGGTGCAGACGGCGTCGATAGCTTTGCGAGCCAGCATAGAGTGACGTGGTTTGCAAATCGCTCTCCAGTCGAGTCGATGAAGCCGAACATGCACGTCGCGGATCCGTGCCTCCCTCTCCGCCTCCGTCTCGCGCAGTGCCAGCAGCACGTGCTCCATCGCCGCCGCTAGCGGCGCCGGCTTCCTCGTCGCTACCCGGCACCCTCCCCCTCCAAATTCCACCGCCGCTGAGCCACGGGAGGCACGGGCGTGGTTTGTGGATGATGGGCTGGGGTGGTCCGCAGTCGCCTGAGTCACGCAAGGGTTTGGGAGGGGAACAGAGCAGCCTGGGAAGAAGAAGAGTTGCCTTTTATTTTCCAATGACTGTCATGTGGGGCCCATAATATTTTAATATGTCTTGTGCTAACCGTATTGCCACATCAGCGAAAACCACCCATTGATACTGCCATAGGACCCGTTTTAAAACGGTTTTTGTAAGTTCAGGGTTCAACATTTCTGGTATTGGGGTTGAGGGATGATTTTTAGACTGGACGTGAAGACAAGGGACGCAAAATGAACTTATTCCTTGTTGATATCAACGGTCATCTGAGAAGTGACCCTGGCTATCCAGTGGAGGAACCTGTTCATCCAAGTTTAAATTCTAGATTTGACACAGATGCTTGTATTTACGACAAATATTTTTTTAGTGGTAGGCGACGTACCCGTCGACAGCGAGACGGACTTCGTCAATCTCAAAATATGCCGGCCCAGTCTTCGGAGGTGCTCATAGAGATAAGGTTTATGTGTGTGTTCATAAGAGTGAGTATGCGCGTGTTTGTGGATGCCTGTACTGTTTTTTTTTAAAAAAAAAAACAACGGCCATCTTCTCGCCGGGAACGCACATGGAATTTGAAAAGAGAGGAAACAGTGTACAATGTACAGCAAACAGCAACAACGATTGATACTACCACGATTGATAACATACTAGCAACAAGCAGATTTTTCTGTTTTCCTATGGACCATATATAGGCTATAGTGGTGATCTGTCTCTGCGGGGAACTGCATGCAAGGAGCATATGCTGCAAGCAGCATGCAACTACAGTATTCTGCAAGCCTGCAACTACTGCTAGTGATTATTGGTAGATCTTATTTTCTCCATCGAAGAAATGTCTCCTCGTTTGACGTCAACCCTCGTGTATCGGATACTCCATCGTCGATCGAGCCAGTCTGCAATCTGCAACCGGTGCTGTTGACAATCGATCGTTGACTCAACGCAATCCATTCGATCACGGTCACGGCGGCCGATCGAAAGATATGGCCGTTGACCAAAGTACAGAAGAAGCATGCAATTTATACCAAATTGGCAAATGAATACGCATGAAGAACTAATCACCAATTAATCGACGGCATGCTGTGTCATACAGTTGTGTTACACTTCATTATTAGACCAAAATTAAACCGGCTTCTTCAGTTTCTGTGTGCTAGCGGATGGTATGGCCAGGATCTAGACTTAAGTCCAGACTGCAGCTGGTAGCTAGTAGTCTCCCTGCACAATCAAAAGCTAGCACTGATACTGATCAGTTTCAGCTTGCACACTGATCTCACTACGCCAGCCTGTGGCAATGGCCGTCATTTCATTGATCACATGTGCTATCTCCATCGTCTTCTTCTCCGCTTGTTGCCTTCCTCCACCTCCTGTCGCCGCCTTGTCCTTCAACTATTCTACCTTCGGCTCAGATCAAGGCCAGAAGGACATCGGTATCGAAGGCGACGCCTCGTCTCGTGTCGGGTGTATCGACATCAGCGCAAACAGGGCGTCGGGCATCGGCGGCAGCACGGGACGGGTGTCCTACACGCCGCCGGTGCAGCTCTGGGACGCCATCTCCGGCGAGGTGGCCAGCTTCACCACAGGCTTCTCCTTCAGCATCGACCCGAGCGATCGAAACAACAAGGGCGACGGTATGGCTTTCTTTCTCGCCAGCTACCCATCCATGTTACCAAATGGTGCTGGTGGATACGAACTCGGCCTAACCAACCAAAACTTCGACAACGTCTCAACCGGCGTGAACGGATTTGTCGCTGTCGAGTTCGACACGTTCCGCAACACTGATTTTGACCCCAATGACACCTATGACCACATCGGCATTGACGTCAACACCGTCCGGTCGGTGAAAACCATGTCGTTGCCTAACTTCAGCCTCATCGGGAACATGACCGCCGTCATTGACTATGATAATAGGTCGAGCATCCTGTCGATAAAGCTATCGATAAATGGCTCGGGGTACAGCCTTAGTGGCAAGGTTGATCTCAAGAGTGTCTTGCCAGAGAATGTCACCATTGGCTTCTCGGCGTCGACAGGCGCATCTGTTGAGCTGCATCAATTGTATTCTTGGTACTTCAACTCACGATCGTCGTTCGAGCAGAAGCACACAACAGAAATAGCATCGCCATTGCCATCGACACCACCTCAGCCAGAGCAACCTTCCTTGCCAAGCAACTCTGATTCTGGACGTGGAGGAGTTGTAGTGGGAGCCATCATTGGCGCAACATTGTTCATCGTGCTGCTCTTCACCATGGCAGCTGTCATCTTACGACGACGTAGTCGAATGAAAAAGAGGATGGAGGCAGAGGATGGGGAGAACGTAAACTCGGATGGGGACGATGACGGAGAACCCACTATGGAGATTGAGATAGAGACGGGGCCAAGGCGTTTCCCATACTACGAGCTCATCGAGGCAACCAAGAACTTCGCGGCAGAGGAGAAGCTTGGGCAAGGTGGCTTTGGCGCAGTATACCGGGGATACCTGAGAGAACATGGCCTCGCTGTCGCCATAAAGAGGTTTGCCAAAGATTCCTCCAAGCAAGGAATGAAGGAGTACAGGGCAGAGATCAAGGTGATAAGCCGGTTGCGCCACCGCAATCTCGTGCAGCTCATCGGTTGGTGCCATGGTCGCGAGGAGCTCCTCCTTGTCTATGAGCTCGTTCCCAACAGGAGCCTTGATGTCCATCTCCATGGCAATGGCACCTTCCTCACATGGCCAATGAGGTTAAATCTCCTCGATAACTTCATTTCAACTTTTTTGTGATGTCAAATTAATTGGTAGTTATTTATGAGGATAAAATCATCTGACCAACATTGGATTTAATTTTTCATAGGGTCAAGATTGTTATTGGGCTTGGATCAGCGCTGGTCTACCTCCACGAGGAGTGGAAACAGTGTGTCGTGCACCGCGACATCAAGCCAAGCAATGTCATGCTGGATGAGTCCTTTAATGCCAAGCTAGGCGACTTCGGGCTTGCAAGGCTCATCGACCACACTGTTGGGATGCAGACAATGACCGTCGTGTCGGGAACACCGGGCTATATCGACCCTGAATGCATCATCACTGGTAGAGCAAGCGTTGAGTCTGATGTTTACAGCTTTGGCATCGTCCTACTAGAGGTGGCATGCGGGAGGAGGCCGATGAGCCTTCTAGACAACCAGAAAAATAGTGCCTTCCGACTGGTCGAGTGGGTTTGGGACTTGTACGGACAAGGAGCAGTTCTCACTACAGCTGATGAGCGACTCAACAATGACTACAACGAAGCGGAGATGGAGCGTGTCATTGTCGTTGGTCTTTGGTGTGCACACCCAGACCCAAGCATGCGCCCGTCTATCAAAACCGCTATGGCCGTGCTCCAGTCTAGTGGGCACCTGCCGGTTTTGCCAGCTAAGATGCCTGTGCCGATGTACGCTTCACCGGTGACCTCACAGGATAAGCTCTTCGCATCCTCTGTTAGGATGTCTATGACACAATCATCAACTACGTCGACAAGTGGCTACACCACTCACACCTCGTGTTCCTCTGACATGTCCATTTCAGCTACTTCGAAGGATTCATCTTCATTGCTCAAACATCAGTGCTAATAATGTTTAGTTCATTTAATTTGGTGTTGATATTTGAATGTATGTGTATCTACGCCATGATTTGAATTTTACTGCCATTTTAGTTCTTGTATAAAAGTAACCAGATTTAAGGTTTCAGGCCTTGTGTCTACGAATTATCTTGCCATTTTCTTTTCAATCGAACTGCCCATATATCTTGTACATACTTTTCATGTTTTCAGTAGATGACTTAGTCCTTAAAGGGCCTGGAGTTGTTGAAGTAGGAAGAACTTTAAACCCGATTGTCGAAGTTGGATGAACTTTAAACCCAAAAACAACCAAGCTGCCAACATGCCAATTGTTTATCTTACCGGGGAGCCCCCCTTGATCTGATAGATCTCATATATCATACAATAATCTGCTAATCATTGGACCACAAGTCCACAACTACTCAGAAGACCATTTCAATTTTGGTTTCATCCAGATGCCACAGTTCAATCTATAATTCAATAGGCATATGAACATCATAATGAAAAGCATATTCACACACTACTAAAATTCACAATATTAGATCATAAATACCTTCGATACATATTTCAAGCTGCGGCCGCCTGATATGGCTGGATCTCATTTTGTCCAATGGCCCCCTGCTCCAGTCTGTATTACCGTTGAAGAGCAAGTCTAATGTATTGGCAATTTGAAATTCCTAACAGATGGAAAGGGCCACAAAACAATCAGCAGATATGGTTGCTATATATATAGTTTCGCATTAAAACTACCTAAAACAGTACAAAATGAAATGTCCTGCTCAAAGTCAAATGCAACACAATACAACAAAATAGTGTAAACAATAGAATCCTAGCATACCATCACAGACTTACTATGGGCAAACAGCAGGAACCTAAATACAATAAGCTAAATTCAACAAAAATGGAACATGACCTCTACATACTATAGACAAGAGTACAAGACTCCCTTAAATTTTTTCCCAGTATATGGATATTTATGCTCGATACTTCAGTGTTGACAGAATTTAGAACATCCAAGAGAAAAATGCAAACAAACAAAAATAGCAGAACGATAGTTCATCAATTGCAAGATTTAAGAAACAAATCCGTTGGACCCTAATCCTTACAGAAGAAAGGAAAAAAAAAATCTGGAAACATTACATCATGTCATCATGATACTAGGATGATAGCCTGAGTAATTAATGAGAAAGAATTTTGACAAAGAGCTCAGTGATATATGAATTCCCATCGAGCGAGTGCTCATTCATGCTCTGGTGAAAGGAATCTAACCGCAGCTCAACTGCTCAAAGGAGAGGATTTGTCATAGTCATCATCCTATCCGCTTGGTTGATCTGGAAAGAAAGAAACAGAATGATCTTCAACGTCCAAAGCAAACATTAAGGGAATTGGGCAACAATTTGGCGGAAGAGGTCAACCTCTTGCGAGAAGCTAGGGCACCGCTCTATATCAGGGTGATCAGCCTGCAATCGGGTTCGCACAGCGTGTTTCTAAGATATAAAACTTAGACCTTTGGTGTTGAAGATGTTTACAAACTCTTCTAATCTTAATGCAACAGACACGTGCTTTGCCTATTCCTGAAAAAAAAAACTACAGCAGCTTCAACAATTTTTCATCCATAAAAGATCCCGCATAGCCTCTTTTCATTGTCCAAGTTAGGTATTCAATTAACATTGATGCAGGACTGTACTTACCTAAACAGAGGTTGAAGCCGGTACATTCTTTTATTGAAGGGACATCAAAATATGCTAAGCCGCTAAAGTAATAAATATTTCGATATTCTAGATATCGGAACACTCCTAATTCTTGAATCTCCACCTGCAGATAAGAGCTAACATATGAGAAAATGTGTTCTTTACAAATCAAATACACAGGCAGAGGGATAATTAGATATCTTGCACAAACTTTTTCGCAGGGCATGTTGCTCAACCTTTGCAAAACTAGATTATAACAAGCAAAGGAATGCAGTATGCTCTCTTGGGCTAACAAATTCTGTAAGACTAGTAAAAAAATCTTCTGGTTTTATATCATGGTAAGATGTGGATTGAGCACTGATACGTCACATATCCAGATACCAAACCTAGTTAGAGGAAAGCTTGAGTGTAGGACACTAAATTGAGTATTTTGCACATCTAAATCCTCTCACCGTCTCACGAACAGAGCAGACAATTTCAACATTAGAGAAGACAAAAAAAAAAAGTTAACGGAGGCAAAGACCTCACCTTGGGAGAGGCAGGACGAGTCGGTGGCGATGAACTGCCGCAGCCTTGCAGCCGCCACCGCTCTGTGCAGCGGCATCAGAGAATCCGCGCTCGTCCGCTTCGGTTGCGGAAGGAAGAAAGCTAGGAGCTAGATGGGCCGGGCTCGGTCGGGAGAACATTCCGTTGTGTTAAATCAAGTCTTAAATGGGCCTTCGTCTTTAACGAATCAATGAAGTTGCAGATGCAGTTTAAGCAAAACAGAGGACGAGGAAACAAAAAACCGTTGATGCTGAAAACTCGACGACACCTTCAAGTATTATTTCATGCCATTGTGCTAGTACTCCCCCCCCCCTCCGTATCATATTACAAATCGTCTTGAGTTTGGTCAATATCAAATTATTTCAATTTGATTAAATTTGTAGACAGACAAACCAACATTTACATAACCAAGATAGCTTCATTAAAATTTTAAGCTAACCAACACCAAACATAAAAGAACAGAGAGAGTACTTAACTTTGATCAAAATGACTTATAACCCAAAAACGGATGAGTATCTATCAATATGTTGACTCCGCAGTCAGCGTTCAGCAGTGAACAATCCGCGGTGTTTTCATCTGCAGGGGAACAACGCGCAAATGAGCAAAGACTTTATGTCCGCGTCACTCTTGATCTAGTATCAGTTTATCAGTTGCTGTCTCAGCCAGATAGGTTGTTACAACAAAATAATTTCAGACATGGCTCTAGTCCTTGACTTGTGCTCTCTTCGTGGAACTGTAGCTAGGTAGGGAGCTGCACCGAGTACGTAATAGTAACCCTAGCGTGTAGTCTCAATGGTATTATTATCCTTTGTGTTAGGCTTTCTTTGGTGTTAAAACTATTTTATCTTCTTTTGTGCTTCACGATGCAAGTGTCAACAATCATATATAGCTTATCATCTTCTTGTAAAACCACATATGCATGGTTATTACCTTCAATTTGATAATGTGTTTTATCAGGCAAGCCTTTATTAAATTAAAATTTTCTAATGTGCCCTACCTAATTCTGAGGAAGAATTCGTCGGCACTTTACAAGCTATTACGCGTGTGAACAGTTTCTACGTAACCAAACAAACAAAAAGAGACGAAACACAGAGAGCAGTGCCGTGTCAGACTCCCACTCCAGTCCGTCTGCATTGACCCCAAGTCAAGCCGACCAACTACTAGTATATACCAGTATCAATTTGAGCTCCGCCACTGGTTAGCTAGCCGCCGGCGACGATGGCCGGCTTTTCGCTGAACAACCTCATCCTCTTCTTCTTCATCTCCGTCGTCTTCTACCTTCCCCCATCTCCAGCCACCGCCTTGTCCTTCGAATTCCCCAACTTCAGCCAAGTCGACCAAGATCACATCAAATTCGAAGGCAACGCCTCCTTCGGCGCCGGCTACATCGACATCACAAGCAACAATCGCGCCGGCAACTACCAAAGCATGGGAAGAGTATCATACAATCTGCCGATGCAGCTGTGGAATGCCACCACCGGCGAGGTGGCGAGCTTCACCACGGGCTTCAACTTCGGAATCAATACAAGCGACATCAACAACAAGGGCGACGGAATGGCCTTCTTTCTCGTCAGCTACCCGTCGAGGTTGCCTGACAAGACGGCCGACGGCGGCACACTCGGTCTCACCAGCAAGTCCTACGACAACATTTCCCCCGGCGACAACCGGTTCGTCGCCGTCGAGTTCGACACCTTCGTCAACAGAGCGTTCGATCCCAATGACACGTATGATCACATTGGCATCGACGTCAATTCCATCCGGTCGGTGAAGACCGAGTCGTTGCCAAGCTTCAGCCTCATGGGGAATATGACTGCTGTTGTTGATTACAATAGCAGTTTGAGCGTCATGTCGGTGGAGTTGTCGATTGGTGACTCGATGTACAACCTTAGCTACAAGGTTGATCTTAAGGGCAACTTGCCGGAGAAGGTCGCCGTCGGCTTCTCGGCGGCAACCGGCGCATCCGTTGAGCTGCATCAGCTGTATTCGTGGTACTTCAACTCGTCATTCGAGGAGAAGAAGCCCATCCAATTGGTAGCATCGCCACCGCCGCCTCGACAACAACCTTCCCTGATCACCTCCAACGGTTCTGGAATTGCTACAGTGCCACCGCCTTCCTTGAAGCTGAAAACCTCCGGTTCCAGACGTGTCGGGGTTATAGCGGGAACCGCCACCGGCGCATCATTGTTTGTCGTGATCCTCTTTGCTGTGGTAGCAGTTCTCATGCGGCGAAGGCATCAGAGAAAGAAGAGGACTGAGGCAAAAGAGGTGGAGAATGGAGGTTGGGACGGTGGCGACGATGACGACGACGGTGAGCCCATTGTGGAGATTGAGATGGGGACGGGGCCAAGGCGGTTCCCGTATGACGAGCTCGTCAATGCGACCAAGAGCTTCGCCGAGGAGGAGAAGCTTGGGCAAGGTGGCTTTGGCGCAGTGTACCGGGGATACCTGAGAGAGCAAGGCCTCGCTGTCGCCATAAAGAGGTTCGCCAAAGATTCCTCCAAGCAAGGGATGAAGGAGTATAAGTCGGAGATCAAGGTGATAAGCCGGTTGCGCCACCGCAACCTCGTGCAGCTCATTGGATGGTGCCATGGACGCGATGAGCTCCTCCTTGTGTATGAGCTCGTCCCCAACCGCAGCCTCGACATCCATCTCCATGGCAATGGCATCTTCCTCACATGGCTAATGAGGTTATTAATTCTCCTCACTGGTTTATCTCAAACTCTTAGCTTCTATGGTGTAGTGTCAAGTTGGCGACTTACTCTTTAAATAAAACTCCCAAATCAGCTATTTTTGATATGGTTTTGTCACAGGATCAAGATTGTTATTGGGCTTGGATCAGCACTGCTCTATCTCCATGAGGAGTGGGACCAATGTGTCGTGCACCGTGACATCAAGCCAAGCAATGTCATGTTGGATGAGTCCTTCAATGCCAAGCTAGGTGACTTCGGACTCGCGAGGCTCATCGACCACACCATCGGTATGCAAACGATGACAGCCGTCTCCGGGACACCAGGCTATGTCGATCCCGAGTGTGTGATCACCGGTAGTGCAAGTGCCGAGTCCGACATCTATAGTTTTGGCATCGTTCTAGTACTGGAGGTGGCATGTGGAAGGAGGCCGCTGAGCATACTGGATAGCCAGAAGAATGGTGTCTTCCGACTGGTCGAGTGGGCTTGGGATCTTTACGGGCAGGGAGCTATTGTCTCAGCGGCTGACGAGCGGCTCAATGGTGACTATGATGTGGCAAAAATGGAGCGTGTCATTGCTGTTGGGCTTTGGTGCGCGCACCCTGATCCGAGCGCACGGCCATCTATCAAAGTAGCCATGGCGATGCTCCAGTCCAATGGGCAGCTGCCAGTGCTGCCAGCTAAGATGCCTGTGCCGACATACTTGTCACCGGCAGCCTCGGTGGAGGGCCCTATGAAGTCATCTGCAGGATTATCATCCTCAAGTGCGACACAGTCATCATCGACAGAGATTGGCTACGCCACTCACACCTCGAGTTTCTCTGATACATCCACTTCAGCTGGTTCAAAGGACTCTTCTTCGTTGCTCAAACATCAGTACTAATAATGTTTAGCTTGTCTGACTTGTTCTTTATTTAAATTTGCTCTTTAAAGTTGCCTGATTGCCGATGTGAGTATGTGTATCTACGTCACGATTTGAAATTTACCGCCATTTCAGTTTGTTTACAAAGATTTATCCTGCTATTTCTCTTCAATCAAACTGCCCATGATAAGCTAAATTCAATAGAAACGGAATATGGCCTATACCTACTGTAAATACTAAACAGGACTGCATCCAACACTTATCTACTACAGTTATTACAATGTCATTGTTTCAAATTATGGATATGTTCCAGTAGTTTGGAATTGACTGTGGAAGGACACACAATTGCAAGATCTAAGAAATAAGTCGTTCATTCAGCAAACATGTCATCCAAGACTGATAGCTCTGCTTCTTCACAGCGATCAGGCCAAATTTGGAAACATAAGAGTTGGTTTCCGAAAGGTTTAGCAGTGGTTTTGCCGCTGAAATTTTCTCGTCGAATTCTGATAGAACAATCCATCAACGACGGCAGGAGTACTTCCAGAATATACTACGAGTGAAAACTGTATAACAGAGTTTATGGCAATAGAACAGAGAGAGAAGAATTACAGCAAGCTTCAAAACACCTCTAATTGAAATTAAGGTGGCTGGAAAGCCCACGCTGTAAGATCTAAATCTTCCTTGATGCAGTAAGCTATTAGTAGCTCTGATTTTGATTGGTTTTGGAAAACTTTTTTGTTTCTTTCCAACCAAATGTTCCACCACGATTTGAGCAAGGTTAACAGAAGAATGGAAAGACCCGGAAACATTATTTATTGACACAGTACCGCGTGATCCATTCTTTTTCAAATTATGTCCTTAGCCATGATCAGGTGTGATTGGTCAAACTTACCAGGATGATTACCAGAACAGTAATGAGAATGGATTTTTAACAAAGAGCATCAGCTACAATTGTTTGTGCGTTCCAAATTGTTCCAGCAATTTTACATACATAGAAGTCCATGCATAACAACTTTTAGTTTCTAATGTCAGGTTAGCTAGTCCATATTAAAGCAGGATTAAGCTTTACCTATAGCGAGGCTGAAGCCCTTAAATTCTTTTGTTGAGGGATGTCAGAAACATGATAAGGAAATTATAACGGCATTAATTCTTCATGAGAGTATGGGCCCTTTGGTTTTGTGGGTACAAATCATATTGGCAGGACTTCAGGAGGCAGTATCATCAATCAAAGTAATGTAATGCTCTCCAGGGCTAGCAATGTCCGTCAGACTTGCCACAAATCTTCTAAATGTATATAGTTCAGACCAATTTCATGCCAGATTTTATACCCATATGTGCAGACACTGCAGAATGTAGTTTGAGCACTGAAGAGTCACATATCCAGATACCCAATCAGCCAACAATTAGAGGCAACTTTAAGTGCAGGACACCAAATTGAGTATTTAGCACATCTAAAATCTCGCACGAACAACGCAGACAATTTCAACATTAGACAAGACAAAGTAGACAATCACCTCACTAGAGTATAACCATCAACCATTCAGTACAGGCAACGAAGAAATTGAATGAAAAGGCCTCACCTTGGGAGAGGCCGGCGAATATGCACGGCTGCAGACTAGCAGCCCACCGCTGCGGTGCTATGTGAAGCAGTCATCGGCGCTCCGCTTCGGCTGTGGAAGGAAGAAAAGCTTAAAAACTGGGCCTGTCTAGTTGGGCCGTCCAACGTCGGGAGAACGGGGGAAAGTCAGATTGGGCCATATGTAGCCTAGCACATAGAAAGCCCACCCAGGCGCTTCGGCTTGTTTGATTTGAATTGCGGATGCGACTAGCAACACTGGCCATCCCTCCCGATGCTGCTATGCATCGTCACGACAACAGATCGCACCTGCCGTCCGCAGCTGTCATGCTGGTGCTGCCCCCGTCCACCACTCATCGTCTTTGGCCACCGCGTGTCGCTCTCTAGGCTCACCGGCGCCGACAAGCCCCTGCCAACGAGCCTCCTCATCATGCTCTTTCTTCCTCTCTTCCTCCTCCCTGACTCTGATGGCGATGGCTCACATCGTCGGAGTCATCGTCGTCAATGACAGCAACGCTTGTCTTTGCCGTCAACTCCGCCACCATCGACCTCCATGCCCGCGACTCTTGTCATACCCACTGCTGGTCCGACCGTGTAATATCCCATATATAAAAAAGAAGAAAATGTATTGTTTGGACTAATCCCATTTGACCAAACCATTTGGGCCTATTTTAGTGGGCTATGAAAGAGAGAGAATGGGGAGACCTAGGGTTTTCTAGCCCTTGGCTGTTGCATGTGGTTGCACGCAATAGAGGAGAGGAGAGGAGAGAAGGGACGAGGGGAGAGCTGAGGAGGGGCAAGGAGATGTAGATGATGATGGAGAGAGAATGAAAAATCCCATTAGCTGCTCCTACCGATGGCTATGGTTGCCACCTCGCAACTATCGTTGCAGGGAGGAGAGGATGGAGGAATTGATGGGAATGAAGGAAAAACGCCCACCCCTAGATCCCTTGCTATGGATGTAATGTTTTGCTCACAGTTGGTCAACGTTTGCTACTTGGCACTTCTAAGTAACGTTGCATCTTTTGTAATTTATTGTGAAACTGCCAATACGTATCAATGACTGGTTGTCCCATGAAGTTCACTATGAGGAGGTTCTATATCGTATTTATCTATTTGGTGACATACACAAGACGTTGGTAAATGAAGTACTTGCTGTGTTTATCTATTTGTGAAGTACACGAGGTGTCGGATACCTAGTGTTATATGGTTTTGGGATTATCAATACTGAAAGGTTTATTGGTTTATCATGTGTTCTGGTTATATATGACATCAACGATCACCTGTTGAGTATTTATCCATGTTATATATGTTATGGTGTTTTTTTTTAACTTTACTTCATGTATTGAATGGTGTCACAAGGTGTGGAATCGGAGTGACCATTACGATGGAATGACATTTATAATGCATCATGGCAATGCATGTGCATTCATATGGAGTAAAGGGCTAGGTTGGCTGCATATATAACCACAACCCTGTACCGGTACAATGGAGTTTTGCATATGAGATAGGACGGTGAGAAAGTCATAACTATTTCGAAGTGCTTATGCTAGGTCGGTGAGAAAGTTATGACTATTCCAGCGTGCTCTTGGAGTTTCATGGCATGAGTACATTCATTCATAACGCATTTCTTTAAAGGATTGGTACTGAAGAATTCCTAGTGGTGCTATGTTGGCGGTGTGGAGTTTTATTGTTGTGAATATCTGACGTTTAAGCCGATGCTCATTTATGTGTATATCCAGGAATTGGAGCATATAGAGTATCCTTGAGTTAGAAATGACAAAAAACAATTATACGTGTGGTTGATGTTGACACTTATACCAAAAGTATTTAGGAGTTAATGACATAAATTTTGGGGTGCCTACCGTTACTTGCTGAGATTTTATATCTCACTCTTCTTCTTCCCCCATTTCAGGTTTTCAATTCTTTGGTGCATGCATGCTGGGAGTAGGGATGAAAACGGTCGGAAATGGTCACTAAACAGGCAAACCATTATCACATCCATATTGTTTATTGGAAATGGAATCGAAAACGGTAAGCCAGGAATAAAAACGGTATTGGAAATACGGAAATATCGGAAATGGAATTATTCGGCTAGGTAACATGTCGGTAACAGTCGGAAGACTCTAAGGCGGTAATTCATTTCGGAAATAAACTATATGCATATTAAATTAATAATAAGTTTGAGAATTCACTATATTTAAGCGATAGGTCAATAGACTATGATAAAAGTAAGATACGTAAATAGAAAAGTCTGCAACATAGGATAATACATAAGCGATAGGTCACATACATTTATAGGGTTGTCACCATGTAAGAGAAATCATAGCTGAGAAGTTGGGTTTTGGCGTTGGGCTTACGAAAAAGGTATTTTTCCGTATTCATAAATAGTAATTACCGGAATAATACCATTTACCGTCAGAACGGTCGGTAATTAGCAAAATCATTTCCGATACCATTTCCATATTATTTACCATTTCCGTTTACCGTTTCCATCAAAACCATTTCTATTTTCTACGGTCGGTAATTTTCGGAAACAATTGACGGTCGATCGGGAATTTCTGTTACCACTTTCACCCCTAGCTGGGAGGGGATAGAGGAAGCACACACAGATTATAAAATCCTGTAAATAGCTGGCATAGCTTTGCACATGATCAAATTTGTGTTTCACTACAATAATTCTTGTTGTATTTTTTTAGAGATATTAAGTAGAGTAGTAGTAGTGCCATCCCAGGACCCGTGAAAAGTTGTGGTGTTACAGACCGCCACCCACCTCAAGCACCCTCCTCCCCCACCTCACCCTTAAAAACCCTAAATAGTAGGCTAGAGCTCGCCGTCGTCCCTGCCTCCGTTCAATAACCACGGCATCGTTAGATATCAGTGGCACCGATATAATCTAGCAGCACCATTAAGATGTAACGACAAAAACATAGATCGCATTATAGCTGTTGGATGCCGATCAAAAGGCTCATGCGTGGGTCATCCCTTGTTAACAAAAAAAGAGAAAATCCAAATTATCCACCTAAACTATAAAGCGACTACAAATTACCCCCTAAACTTAAAAATCCAGACATTCTCCACCCCGATCTTCTCAGACAGAAAACACCCTTGGACACTGTAGCAAGCAATTTAGAGTTGGAACTTTCCACATGCCAAAATGGTCCCACATGTCATATGCAATGTTATCCTATCCCTCGATCCACCCCTACCTCCCTCTTTCTTTGCAGGCGCAGCATGCGACAGTGGGCGTGGAAGTCAGCATCGGCAGCGCTCGTGGTGGAGTGTGCAACCACGGGCGCGAAAGGTAGCATTGGCCGGGCGAGGCGGAGTGCCCAGAAGTTGCAAGGCTATGGAGGCGGTGGTGGGCATGGCGCAGCATGGCCGTGGGTGCGGAAAGAGGCATGGCAGCGGACGCAACGCAGCGCATGACGAGGGCGCAGAAGGTGCCATCGGCGATGGGATTGGTGCAGCGGGAAAGGGGGCATTGGCGATGAGCGGCAATGGTCTCCGTAGCCCTCGGAGGAAGTCAGCGCGGTGGTAGCTTCCAAATATACAGGAGGAAGGCACCAAGAAGCCGCCGTTGATGGCACATATGCCCGCCCACATCTCCACCGTGACTTGATGGCTGCCGCTTTCTAATCTCCAATCTGCGCTCTTGGATGTCCAGGATGAGGTCGGCTTCGCTGTTAGGCTCTGGTCGGAGGAAGACGGGCGGACGCAACCTTCTGGTGGATCTAGTGAGGAGGGCGACGACAACCTCCCTCACCCATAGCACCACCGCGGTGCTCGCTTTCTCCCCACCCTCCACACTGTCAACACCTTCCTTTACTACACTTGCCACTCCGACGCCACCTGCGTCGCTCCTCACCCGCTATGCTTGTGCCTCATGAGATTGAGAGAGAGGGGGAGGTGAGGGGAGGTGAGACAGAGGAGGATGACACGTGGGTCTCTATATATTTTTAAATTTTTTTAATGCTGATTAGACTATCATGTGGGTCTGATCTGGTCAAAACTTAAAACCACTCCAAAACAGTATTTAGGGAGGTTAATTCATCCGATTTTAGACGTTCAGGGGTATATAATGTATGGTTTTTTAGTTAAGGGGTAGTTCATATTATACTGTCCTGATAGTTAAGGGGGTAATTCGGACTTAATAAAAAAAAAACACACACGCGCACAAAACAGATTTCCGTTGTGAACACCAATTACTGCTTGTGAACAACAATAGCTACGGATCGAGGAGTGTCTTCTTGCCAGCAACGCATCTGGCAATTTGCTGCTGAGAGCCCGAGACAAGCAGGCAAGAACAGTGTACAACAAAACAGCAACAACTACCGACGGATTGGGCTGGTTGGTCGGTAGTCGATTTCTTGATCCATACCGCCGCAACAAGTGGACGATATTATACTAGCGTCTATACAAACAGTGAAACACAGAGGCTTTATTACCTACTATTGTAATCAAGTTGGCTAGACCTACTCCATTCATTCAAAAATATAAATATTTTTTTATTAAACAATATATAGTTCAATAAATTTGGACTAGTGTCATGCAACGAGAGGATGCGGAGGACAGCTTGCTCCTGAGTACAGTTCTCGTGCGCGTGGAGTACGATAGTGGAGGGACCACGCTCGTCTCCCGTTCCATTTTTTTTTCAACTTCAATTGGTGCACCGATTTTTTCAAGTTGTTTTTTCTTTTCATGAATTTCAAAAACATTGTGTCGAGTTTTCCATCTTGTTCTATTTTAAAATCGTTGGCCTCTATTTTTAGTTTCTT